>WNWU01013815.1:19203457-19277042 GCA_012654045.1 Ptyas mucosa
TTATTATTATTATTATTATTATTATTATTATTATTATTATTATTATTTGTTGAGCGACTGTGGAAAAAGAAATCGTGTGTTGTCCCAATTGTAATTGGAGCCCTTGGAGCAATACCCAAAGGGCTACCCCACTATTTAGAAATTCTAAATTTACCGGACTTGAACATTTTGACTCTACAAAAAACCACCTTACTCAGAACAGCTTACACCCTCCGATGATACCTTAACAGTTCCTAGTTAGGTTAGGACTCGAGCTGCTGAGCTATTAACCAGCCTCAAAGGCTGTGAATCTCACTAAAGATTAACTAATACTACTACTACTACTACTACTACTACTACTAATAATAATAATAATAATAATATCTATCTAAGCAACCCAAAGTGAGTGAGAGTTCATTTTTGCCATCATCCACAATCAATTATGTATCAAGTGATTATTGTAGGATATTATTTATTTATATATTTATTTGATTTTTTTAAAAATCGCCATCCATTCCAGAACACTATGAATGGTTCCAAAAATCCCCCAAACAGTAAAAACAATACAAATATAAAATATCACAAGAACCCCAGATTAAAACAAGAAGAAACTACAACAGGGCCCCCACCAACATATTAATCCCAGTTCTGAGAGAGGAGCAGGTCTTAAAGCTTTTTGGAACTCCAGAATGTCCATATTTTGGGGGGAGGGGGATATTCCAGAGTGTGGGAACCTCAATAGGGAACACAGTTAAACTTGATCCAACAAAATGGCAGTGTTTAATATTAGCACCTGGAGCACAACCATTCTGCCAGAATGATCAGGTAGGCAGAAACAATTGGAAATAGGCAGTCCCATAGATATCCAGACTGTATGTCATTAAGGCTCTAAAGGTTGAACACCTTGAATTGCATTCAGCATCAAGGTGACCTTGCATCCAGCACCTTGAATTGCATTCAGAATCTGACTGGTAATGAATACAATTTGTGTATTCATGTACAGTTCACAGTGACCCATGGGCACATTGAAAAGCCTCTGTTACTGATTGCATCACTGCTTTTTCAGCCAGTAGCAGCTTCCAAGTGGTCTTCAAGGACAATCCCATGTAGAGTACACAGCAATCCAGTTGTGAGATGAATACCGTATTTTCGGAGTATAAGGCGCACCAGAGTATAAGATGCACCTTAGTTTTTTGGGAGGAAAATTTTAAAAAAGCTGATTGGCAGGTGGATCAGCCTTCCGGAACACCCCAAATCAGCTGTTCCCAGGGGTGAATTTTAGCAATAGGTTTCTTGGTTGTGAGCTCTGTGCCTTGCTCTGTCTTTTTTTTTTTGCTTTTTTTTTCTCTGAAACTTCTGAAACTTTTTTTTCTGCCTCTGAAAGCTTCCGAAACAGAGCTTCAGAAAAAAAGCCTCTGAAGCTCTGTTTGGGAGCCTTTTTCTGAAGCTCTGTTTGGGGGCTTTTTTTCTGAAGCTTCATTTCTGATGCTCTTTTCAGCCTCTGAAACCTCTGTTTGAGAAGCAGGGCAGGGCTACATTTGGAGTATAAGATGCACCCAGATTTTCAGCCTCTTTTTGGGGGGAAAAAGGTGCATTTTATACTCTGAAAAATATGGTAACTATCTGAAGACCCTCCCAATCAAGGAAAGAAACTGGCACATAAAATGTACCTGTAAAGAGACCTTACTGACAATAGTAGCTACCTGTTCTGAATATAGTAGCTACGATTTCAGGAGGAACCCGAATTGGTCACCAGGGAAAATGATACTCCATCCAAGACAATCAACCTACAGATAGCTTATGAACACGTTGAGAGCTTCACCTGCAAGATCACCTGTTACCAGCACAGTGATATTAAAAAGTCATGTTAGTATTCATTCTAGCATTGTATAAGTATTTCTTTTTAAAAAAAAACATAAATTGTTCCAGAGAAATAAACTCTAGCCCTATCCCCTCAAAACAAAACCTCTTTGTCTTGATGGGAAAGAATCTGTATTATTGGTGCAAAATACATAAACTTACTAAATATAATTACAAACCACCATCAGATTAGGAAACCTACACAATCTGAATGTGCAGATTCCTATTTCTATTACTTTTTATGGGACAGATTATACAACCAAATTTCCATCAGTAGAAAAAGCAAAACGGTTGCAAATAGGTTACTTAAAAAAAAATACAACTGAAAAATTATTTGGACAAGATTCTAAACCAATTGTTACAGTTTTTACAATGTTTAAGCAGTAAAGTCTATATTAATTGACAATGTTTTAAATGAAAAAGGTCATCTTTTTCCTGTAAAAGAAATGTTCTGGATGTATTTCTTGACATCTCAACAAACTGTGACAGCTGTTCAGATCAGCATGATGCTACCATATTGTAAAATGATGACTCAGATGGCGGTCTTGATTGATTACACCTAAGTGCTGCAATCCCTATGCAACCATCTTTTTTCCTACTTCTGGGCAAGTAGAAGAATAAATTAATGATGCTTTTGGGAAACCATTGTAACTTCAGCACTGACATCCTATTTATCCCCCGTTGAGAAAAAAGGAATTTCCCTGTATTTTGTGTATTGAAATGATGAATTATAACTGTTAAGCAAAAATGTAATGCATATGTTCCAGCTACCTAGCAGACAAATTACCATTATGCTATGTGAGTAATACTTTATAAACCCATTTGTCACACAGGATAGGTGTCATATACAATCTGATTCACTGTGTTTAATGTATTAAGTAGAACTGACTCTCTTTTCCCTTATCCCAGCAGATAAGGGCTCATTGAAAAGCATTTTCTCTCTACCAAAAGTAGTTAATCTCTCTGGATATTTGCAGAAGAAAATGTTGGGCTATACTTCATTTTTAATTGGAATTAGGGGACCTAGGATTTCTAGATTTTGAAAATGCACTATTATTTTTAGCAAAATGAATGTAGTTTTATATGCTTAAAATAGATATAACATGCCAGATTTTAGGCATGTCCAAGCCTCTTATTCCAGGAGATGCACAGATGCCGTATTTTGGGAGTCGCTGAGTTTTAGATATGGAAGCTTAAAATATTCTATTTCATGAAGACGTGTTCAACTTTTGACGTGTTCAAAATCCTCGGAGGGTAGAGCCGAGGATTTTGTTCAGTATCTGTATGACAAAATCACTCAGATTCGGGACGATCTGGGCTCTGACTGGGTAGTTCCAGGGGGGATGACTGGGACAGGTCTTGTGAATGTTATCTGGGATGAGTTGGATCCTGTGACCCCTGAGGACATGGACAGGATTCTGGGCAGACTAAATGCAACCACTTGTTTGTTGGACCTGTGTCCTTCCTGGTGACACGAGGCTGGCTCCAGGGGATTACAAATGCTTCGCTGGGTGAGGGTGACTTTCTCGCCGCCTTGAAAGAGGCGGTGGTGAGGCCTCTTCCTCAAGAAGCCTTCCCTGGACCCGGCAATGTTGGTAAATTATCGTCCGGTCTCCAACCTCCGTTTTGTGGTGAAGGTTGTTGAGAGCGTGGTTGCGCAACAGTTTCCCCGGCACCTGGATGAAACGACATATCTGGATCCATTCCAGTCAGGCTTCAGACCCGGGTACAGCATGGAAACGGCATCGGTAGCATTGGTTGATGATCTCTGGAGGGCTCGGGACAGGGGGTGCTCCTCTGTCCTGGTCCTGTTAGATCTCTCAGCAGCTTTTGATACCATCGACCATGGTATCATGCTGCACCAGTTGGAAGAGTTAGGGGTGGGAGGCACTGTGCTGCAGTGGTTCTCCTCCTTTCTCTCTGACCGGTCGCAGTCTGTGTTGACAGGGGGGCAGAGGTTGACCCCAAGGCCCCTCATATGCGGGGTGCCGCAAGGGTCAGTCCTCTTGCCCCTCCTGTTCAACATTTATGTGAAGCCGCTGGGCGAGATCATCCGTGGTTTTGGGGTGAGATACCATCAGTATGCTGATGACACCCAGCTATACATCTCTACCCCAGACCACCCCAACGATGCCCTTGAAGTGATGTCCCGGTGCCTGGAGGCTGTGCAGATCTGGATGGGGAGGAATAGGCTCAGGCTCAACCCATCCAAGACCGAGTGGCTGTGGTTTCCGACATCCCGATATAGTCAGTTGGTGCCATCACTGACTATTGGGGGTGAATCATTGGCCCCCACAGAGAGGGTACGCAACTTGGTCATCCTCCTGGATTCACGGCTGTCTTTAGAAGAGCACCTGATGGAGGACTTTTTATCAGGTTCGCTTGATTCGCCAGTTGCGTTCCTTTCTAGATCAGGACTCCTTACGCACAGTCTCTCATGCCCTTGTCACCTCGCGTCTGGACTACTGTAGCGCTCTCTACATGAGGGTCCTCTTGAGGAGCACTTGGAGGCTCCAACTGGTGCAGAGTGTGGCCGCGTGGGTGGTTATGGGAACGATGGGGCGTTCCCATGTAACACGTCTCCTGCGTGAGCTGCACTGGCTCCTGGTGGTCTTCTGAGTGCGCTTCAAGGTTTTGGTTATCACCTTTAGAGCGCTCCATGGCTTAGGACCTGGTTATCTACGGGACCGCCTGCTGCCACCAATAGCCTCCCACCGGCCAGTATGCTCCCATAGAGAGGGGCTCCTCCGGGTGCCATCGGCCAAACAATGTCGACTGGTGGCCCCCAGGGGGAGAGCCTTCTCTGTGGGGGCACCTATGATCTGGAACGAACTCCCCCCGGAGATATGGACGATCCCGGATCTGCGCACCTTCCGTCGCGCACTTAAGATTTTTTTATTTCATCAAGCCAGCCTGGCCTAAATCTTTTCCCCTGTTAAATGTAAATTTTAATTTGTTTTAAATCATTGGGTATTTTAAATTTGTCTCAGCCAAATTATTTAATTCGTTTTTATTCTATCTTAAATTTTTGTATGTATGTGTCTTTTATTCTGTGGCTGCTCACCGCCCTGAGTCCTTCGGGAGAAGGGCGGTATATAAATTTAATAAAAACAAAAACAAAACAAAAACAAACTTCTTTGCTATTGCAATAATTCTTGTTTGCTAATGATATAAAAGTAAAGGTTCCCCTCGCACATCTGTGCTAGTCTTTCCCGACTCTAGGGGGTGGTGCTCATCTCCATTTCAAAGCCAAAGAGCCAGCGCTGTCCGAAGATGTCTCCGTGGTCATGTGGCCAGCATGACTAAACACCAAAGGTGCACAGAACGCTGTTACCTTCCCACAAAAGGTGGTCCCTATTTTTCTACTTGCATTTTTTATGTGCTTTCAAACTGCTAGGTTGGCAGAAGCTGGGACAAGTAACAGGAGCTCACCCTGTTATGCAGCACTGGGGATTTGAACCGCTGAATTGCCAACCTTTCAATCAACAAGCTCAGCGTCTTAACCACTGAATATGATGATATAAAATATATGTTTATAAAATTCATTCAGTAGCTTTCTTATTAGTTGTTCCGCACACATATTACCTTGCAACCTAGTACAGCCAAGAAATCTTTTTAATAACCTTCCTCTCTTCTGCCCCACGTTGTATATCCTGTTTTTTTTTTAAAAAAATACAACTCTGTTTGATCTTTTGCACTGCCACATTAATATGAGATGGAAAGCATGTTAGTTTAATTTTGAATTTATGGAGTCTGTTTTACTGATATGCAAAAAAATCAGGGCTGTCAAACTCCCAGCCAGCGGACTAGATGTGTCACACGCTGACCATGCCCAGTTTAGTGAAGGGGGGAAAGTCCCAATATGTCTCATGACATCTCTATGACAACGTAAGTTTGACACCCTGGCACTAGATTGTTAAAGAAGAGTACAAGTGACTTATAAAGAAGCATGTGCTGTGTCTCAGTTGTAAACGTGTGGTTGGTCATCCTGGTTTTAGCTGAGGCCACTTCCCCAATTAATTATTTCTACCCTTAGTTCCTAGTCTACTGATTTTAAACCAACTACAGTTGTTTTCATTTCTGCCACTTTCCAGTTTCCAAATGACAAAATTGAAAGAAAAGGAGCCTTGGTGGAGCAGCGGACTAAAGTGCTGTTAAGTAGCATTTAGCTGCCAGCTGCCTGCAATTACTGCACGTTCAAATCTCATCAGCCTCAAGGTTGACTCAGCCTTCCATCCTTCCGAGGTAGGTAAAATGAGGACCCGGATTGTGGGGGCAATAAGCTGACTTTGTATAAAAAAGAACACCTCTTGGGGGGCCGAAAACCCTACTAAGCTGGTATATACAAAAGTATGAAGGCTATTGCTTAACGCATTGTAAGCCGCCCTGAGTCTCCGGAGAAGGGCGGCATATAAATCGAACCAATAAATAAATAAATAAATAATAAATAAATAAAATTTTTGAATGATCAGTCTCCTTTTAACTTACATATAAAAGAATTAAAAAAACTAACTTAAACAGAACTTGTCCCAAGACTGCAATCAAAATGTTCTTTTTTCCCTTCCTTTCCATTAAAAATAAGTAATATTTTCTAAACTTTATTGTGTGCATCTGCTGATATATCAGCAGTTGTGGTAAAGTAGTATAGCTGCAAAGCTCTTGTGCCATCTTTTTTGCCAGCTAAGTACAATTTTGCAACCAGGATTTTTTCCCCAGTAGCTGCAAGCATAGATGTGACTCACACAAATAATGCCTTGTTTGTGGCATGACATTTTTTTCTTAAAGCAGCAATCAATAAAACCGATTATGTAAAACACTCAATTGGAGGAATTGACTTAGTCTTTTCTATATGCTAGGAATGCATCAGTCTGAGATCAGAGCTACCTTGCAGATTCCTCTGGGACTTCTATCCTTCTTGGAAGCAAAGCCAATTAAATATGTAAGCAACTGTCTAAAATCCTACTTCAGAAGAAACATGAATTTACATTTTCATATTTGCAATGACGATTTCTGAGCAAGTCGTCTGCACTATCATTGGGGAAATCTTCTGCTTTGTCCCTTCTTTGGCATTTTCCTGCTTTCAGAAGCAAGGATATTCCCTATAAAACAGAGGAATGATGTTCCCACTCTTTAAATACTAGCTGGCTCATAGCTTTCTTTCTTTTTCTTGCTGCCAAAAACTAAATATCAATTAGATGGAATGCTGGATGATTTTTATTTGTTTCTTTTTTCCACTCCAACATTGGCTGGAGGCTGAACTGGCCATGGAAAGGAAATTGTAGGAAGTTGAGGGCAGTTGCTAAACAGTGTGCACTTAGACTTAGTGTGCACTTATGCAATAGCACTTAGACTTATATACCATCCAATAGTGCTTTACAGAACTCTTTAAGTAGTTTACAATGTCAGCATATTGCTGCCAAAATCTAGGTCCTCATTTTACCAACCTTGAAAGATGGAAGGCTGAGCCAATCTCAAGCCGATCAAGGTCAAATTACTGGGAGTGGGCAGTGTTAGTCTGCAATATTGCATTCTAACCACCGTGCCACAATGGTTCCTAAAAATGATCACTATAGTTTAGGATAATGTTGCAGAAGTAGGAAAGGAGTAAGGTTATTTTCTAAGTGGAAAACTAGACTGGATATCTCTCTGGGTTGAGACAACAATGCTGTTCATACCACTTGCCTTGGAGGAGAGGCTGGCTTGCTTAGGGAAAAAATAACAGATTGGTTTACATTTATTTCACTTTGATTTGGGAATTATAGTTTATCTGTATCACATTTATAAACTACCTATCTCCTTCACAAAATGACAGTTACTCTAAATATTTGTTTTTTATGGTAAAAAAACTAATAATATTCATACTGATATTCTGGCCAAAGCCCATAGGCTGCCAGTTTGTTTCTCACAGTGACCAACTGAATATGCTTCCAAGCAAAAGGTAGAGAGACATAGACCTTTTCCATAAATCTTGCGAGCAATTGGATTTCTGGAAGCATACTTCACCTAATCTAAAGTTAATAACTTATGGTCAAGCAATATTCCTGGGTGGACCATCAGTTTAACCAAATCTCCTTTAAAAATGATTCAAGTTTGTAGCCAAGGTCAAGTTTTGTAGTAATAAATTCCTCGGGTTAATTATGGACTATGCGAAGTTGTTCTAAATCTCCTTTTACCCAGCTTTGCCATATAACTCCTGGTCTTACTGTTGTAAAAAAGAAAGAAAAACTTTCTCTTGTCTACTCTCTCCACACCATAAATGAGTTTATACAGATTAGTCACACACCCCTGCCATCATTTGATAAATCAATTAAAAAGCACTAACATATATCCTTAAAGAAAGGAGACAATTTGCGAAGAAAGTACTCTATGTATCCCGATTCTGGTTTTTTACTTGTTTACAGGGCCCCGTATCTGACAACTACAAAATTTATCCAAGATCCTCTGAATAAAACAAACAGGATAACATAGTTGGAAAGGGCCTTGGAAGTCTTCTATTCCAATCCCCTGCTCAAGCAGGGCACATGGAGAAATGGCTATCCAGTCTCTCCTTAAAAACCTCATGTGTTGAGCACCTAAACCTTCTGGTTAATTATTCTGTGTCAGGAAGTTTCTCCTTAATACTAGATTGGATCTTTCCTTGATAGTTTTTCATCTGTTACTTCTTTTTCCTGTCCTCACGTGCTTTGGAAAATAGATTCACCCTCTCTTCTTTGTGACGAGCCTTCAAATATTGGTATATTAAATACTTAGCTTTTAAATATATGCTGCTGACAGAATTATCTCCACCCATGCCTGATGATAGATAGATGATAGATAGATAGATAGATAGATAGATAGATAGATAGATAGATAGATGATGGCTGGACGGATGTTGAAGGATCTACTTAGCAAAAACCGTGCTGATTTTACCTTAGCAAAGTTTTGTTCTTTATGTGTTTTCTCTTTCCTATGTTCACCATTTTTTTTTAAAAAAAATTATTTTGGAACAGCCATTACTTTTACTAGCCTATAATTTCCTGGATATCTCCTGGTTTCATTGGAAAATAAAAAGGGTCACATTACTTATCTTCTGGTCTCTCCACTGAGTCTAATTTGAGTGACAAACGACATAATTTTTCTAGAAGGCCAGCAATATTATGTTTGAGGTCTTTGGGAAATCTTTGATGCATGACTTTCTACAATGAACTTTCTTAAGATACCTTCTTATCTCATTTTGCTGGGTATTTATGATTTCTTCTTTGAAAAAGTCAGTACTATTCTATATTTTCTGGAGTTAAGATAGATAAAAATAACTCATTCAGTTTCTTTACAACTCTGTATCCTCCTTGGTGATCCATTTCATATTTTTCTTACTTATTGCCCCAATACATTCCCTGGCTATTTTATTAATTTGTTTCATTTTTATTATTTCCTTCAAGTTATTCTAGATCTTATTTCTTTGTTACCATTAATAAATGTTTCTATTCTCTTCTATGCTCTGTTATACTAACCTTGTTTGTTTTTTGTAGACCTTAGTTTCAGTTTACACTTGTTTCTCAAAGTTTGTACTATTGTTTATCTCTTTATCAAATCACACATTCCATTTTGTGAAATATGCTTCTTTTTAAAACTTTTATAAATTCTCGGACATTACTAGAAAACGATAATGACTACTTGCTAGATTTGTTAACCCTTTCTTATACTGTAAGATATGTATTTTTTTCTAATCAATTGACTATGTCCAGAGAGACTTCAGAATTCTTCACTCCAATGTCCCTGAAGATTTCTGGCTAAGTATTTTGGCACTTGTTTTACCCATAAAAACTAAGTGTTTTGGGGTATTCATGTAACACATATATTCTTCGTCCCTATTCTTGATATTATACTATACTAATACACACAGAGAGAGAGACACACAGACACAGACACAGAGACAGACACACACACACACACACATATATATATATTTGTTCTTTATGTGTTCTTTGTTCTTTGTTCTTCGGCTGGTGTCTTTGGCCAAAGACACCAGCCTGAAGATGATGAGTGGGACCTTGTCGAAACGTCGCCAAGATACACTCAATCTTACATGGGAAAAGACCCAAATACGCCAAGACTTGCATATCTGTACCCATGAAAATCTATGAAAACAAATATTATATGATATGATATGATATATATATATATACTATATTGATCAACTACTAGTAACCCAAGTTCCTAGCGTTCAGTTAAATCTACAGCTCAACAAGAATATATTTACTGATTTTTTTTTACTGTTTTCCATTGTTGTGCAACATTTATGCTTATTACTACTAATAACAAACAAATTATGCCTTTGGCAACTGGTTCTGTATGTCTTTGATAGAAGAGCAATCAGTGATTGTATCCATATTTTCAAACATAAATATCAACAATCTAGCCAACTGAAAATTTTCATAGTTTTTTTAATGCAAGCAGAGGGCAGCTATCAATCAATCAATCAATCAATTGTGCTTTGTTTGTTTTTCATTAGCAAAAACCATCTACATGTTGTAGCTAAACCACTATTAGAAGGTGTTGTTTACACCACAAAGCAAACCAGTAAAGCATTCTATTCGATTTTGGACTTTTTTTCTGCAAAAAACATTAAGCCAAGGCAGTCACTATCGTCATAGCAAAAATCATTACAAGAAAAAAAAATACAGAAAAGGGCAGAAGTAATACCAAATGAAAAACCTCTGACAGTCGTTCTATATCAAAAGACTACAAGATTCTATTATTATAGGCTATCTCATGGAACATAGAATAATAAGGTTGGGAAGGACTTTGAATATCTTCTAATCCAACACCCTGCATGGCAGACATTCCAGTCATTCCAGATAAATGACTGTCCAATCTCTTCTTGCAAATGTCCAGGGTATGAACTTAAGTTCTAGTTTTCCAGTGGAAACTGTTTCCTGATCTAATCTACCCCAAAGGACTGGCATGAATCTTGCAAGCCTCATTGTGCTTTACATGATGGATATTTTCATGTAATATCCAAGGAATTAGGGGAGCTTATCTGAGTACCGGTATCTTGTTTCCCAAAACTTAAGGAATATTTCAGCCCCCTTTGTTTATATAACAGTTTTTGCCTATTTCCCTCAAGGTCTGATTCACTACTTCTATTTTCTTCACTTCAACAAAAATGTGAGTGGCAGAGATTTTGGCTTCTGAACTCAGTCTAGTGGGGTGATCTTCCAAGTGCCCATACTGAGCTTGAGCAGGCATACTCTCTCAGGTTCCAAAGACATGTGGATTTCCATAGCCTTAAGATATATAGAAACAGCCAGTATGGTCTAATGATTAAAGCACCAAGCTAGAAACTGGGAGACTGGAAATTCTAGTCTCACCTTGGGCACAAAACTGGCCTAAGCCCTAGGAAGCTAGCTATTGTAAACCATTTCTGGAATCTTGCTAAGAAAACTGCAGACTATTTTCAGAAGAAAGAAAGTAAAAATATATAAATATATAAATCACCACTATTTTATTATGGCTATGGGACAGGTCATGTAAACATTTTAGGTTGCTTATTAATGGGCCATTTCTACTTGATTACTTACAGTTAGAAATTTAACATTAATAAAACATTTGGCTATGTTGTTCTAGTTTTGAGGGTGCTTCCAAGTTATACAAAATCATAGTCCAAATTATACTCAAAAGGTCTTACTTGATAATTTGGACGATGTCTGCTCTACATTTATATTTTTCTGGGTTCCCCCCCCCCTTAGATTACCCCTATGATTACATGATTTTAACTGTATTTTTTTATGAATACTAGTATACAGCATATAATATTTATTATATATAATGTTATCATGGTTTTTAAGAAATTACATTTACTCAATATTTCTTCAGAATTTCCTCATCTTTATGGAAGAGATGATACATACAGCAAGAATGGAAACATCTAGACTGAAATCCTTATGAACCTATTGTAGACATGAGTGTTAAACATTTTATTGTTTCAAAAATGGTGCATGAAAAATTCAGATAAACATTTAAGGCCTTAAACAGATATGGCCCTTGACTTATTATTGTAATTAACCTCCAAATTATGGTTATTCCATAATTCCAATTGTTAATCGAGTCACTAGGAACAATTTTACAAACTCTGTGCAGTGGTTGTTAGCAAACCCAGTGGTCACAAAGCAACCAATGCAGATGCTATGCGAATGCCAGTTTTTTTGGGGGGGGAAGCATAAATCATGGTTGTGTCATCGCAAGATGCTGCAAAATGCCACAAATGCAGGCCAGTTGCTAAGTGTCGAGTTGCCAAGTTTGATCATGTGAACTTGGAGAAGGTGAGCAATCCATCAGAACTTTGAATCTGGGTCATAAGTAGCCCTGGGGAGGTTTGTTATAAATTCAAACAGTTGTTAACTGCCAGTCATAAGTCAAGGACTACCTGTATCCATATGTTAGGAGAAATTATTTATAACGAAAATATGCCTATGGGCCTTTCTTAAAGCCAGTCATTCACTGAACACTTGACAGAATGATCCAGCACTGAATGTATGTCATACTGAGACAGAAAGCAGATTTAGATTCTCATCTAGTGGTTAAGGCACCAGGCTAGAAACCAGGAACTGTGAGTTCTAGAGCAGCTTTAGACATGAAAGCCAACTGAGTGACCTTAGCCTGTCATTCTCTCTCAGTCCAACTCATTTCATAGGGATGTTATTGTGAGGAAAATAGGAGGAGGAAGGAATATGTTTCTGTCTTGAACTTTATATAAAGTCATAAAGATGGGCTAAAAATCTAATAATAAATTGCAGCACATCCTATTTCAACCAGTTTTGGTACATTTTGACATACATATTTGCTTGCTGCTTTCGACTCAAGCTTAAATAATAAATTCTCCACCACTCTTCCGCCCCCCTCCCCCATTCTTATGACTCATTTGGAGACGGTGTCATCCCACAATAATACAGAAGATATATAAGAGGTCCACTTATTCACCTTTGCCAAAGAGGAAGTATGGATAATCAATTTACTCTTAAGGAAGATAATTACTAGATTGGATAACCAGGCGAAACAAGAGTCTGTATTATCCATAGACGATTCTTTTTCACAGATCATTCATCACCTGTCTAAGTGTACATATAATATGCAATAAATTACAAAAGTATGGTCTGTGACCTAGACAATGCTAGTTACACAGAAACAGCAGTTCTGAAAAGGACGAGGTTACACCAGTGCTGTAAATCTGAAAAACACATTTGAAGGATAAATTGTTAGGATAAAAAGAGAGGATTCTTTTGTGGAGGGCATTAAAGATTTTAAAATCTGATATTAGCATATACTATTTTAAAATCAAGAATTCCTAGTACAATATTAATAATTTGAATTTCTCTATGGAAATTTCTCTGCGATTGCCAGCAATTTTAAATTTTGAACCAGTGTAAGTGGGAGGATTCTTTTTTATTCTTTCAAATCCAACAGAATCTTGGAAATAAATTATGTCCATCACTCTGCATATAATTCTCTCTTAACTGAATAAAATAAGACCAAATCTGAAATGGAGGAAAAGTCAGCAAAAGGATGGTCAAGTTTGAAAATTGGCCAAAGCTGGCTGGGAGGAGGGGGAGCTGTAGGAGAAAACAGATTCAGAAAAATGCCATCTGTAAATGAAAATGGCCATTTCATTAATGGGAAAAAATTAGATCTTCTGTAAATAAAAGGCACAAAGCAATTTTCAATTACCCTATAGCTCCCACTGCCAGCCCATCCGTTATATTCTGAAAGATCTCCAGCCACAGACTTTAATGGCAAACCTGAATCTAATTGAACTTTTTTTATCCCTTATACTTTGTTGATCGAATTATTCTAGGCAACAGTTACTCAGTTCTAAGAAATATGATTTTCTGAGAAGCCATAAAGGTAACATTATGCTGCAGATGTTTCTGTTTGTCAGAGGCAGTACTTCATCTCATCTTTTTGTATCCTTAGTAAATGTAGATATTTACCGGATTTATATAGTGGTCCAACTAGAATGACTCTGTTTTGCACACAAAAAATTTAAAAAACAACATATAAAAGAATTTTTAAAATAACAGCACTGTAATAATATTAATAATAGTTACAATAATAAAAAGCAAAGCATGTATCCATATTCAGATATATCCTCCCAATATTAACATCAATTAAATGTAACAAGTACTATCAGGTCACTGAAGGTGACTCAACAAAAGATAAAACAGCTAATACAAAAGAACAAATAAAAATCTAAAAATAAAACATATAGCAGTATATTTCATAAAAACAGAAATATATTAAAATATCTCATATGCTAAGGCCTGATGGAATAGTCAAGTTTTAATGGCCTCTCTAAAAACCAATTGGATAAGAGACACTTGAATTTTCTGAAGAAGCTGGTTCCCAGAAATTGGGCAGCAACTGAGAAAACACCCTTCCATGGTTCCTGTTATCTATCTTTAGAATGCTACATAGGCTCCACATTTCCTTAAGCTCCTAAAGTGGAGAAATATGAATTATATTCCTTGAATGGGGAGTGGGCACAGGTACAATAAACAGCCTACAAAAAATTAGCAATATTTAGCTTCTTCTCAAATTTACATGCATCCCAGAACCAATCAGAATGTGAAAAATAGCACATTAAAAGGTAAACATGCTGTGCTCATGATTGCAGTCTAATTCATTTCCTACTATGGTCCTATGTACTTAATGTACTTTAGTTAAAAGTGAGAATACCAGTGACAAATATTTAAATATAGAATGTTTCATGTTCAATATTTTTTTCCTTTCTTTTCAAGGGGGGGATCTTTACTGTCCACAATTCAGCCAGTATTTGGAATAAACCAAGTCGGTTTTCCACTTCCTCTGCTAGCACATACCAGCCATAGAGGTGGTGGGGATTACCTCTGGAAATGCAAGTGTTGCAGACCTCGTCACTTAGCCCGTCTCAGAAGCATCCAATCAAGATGTCTTCTCTCCAGTTGGTCAGTCAGCAAGCCAGGTTGTGAAACTCCTGAGTGTACCTGGCCATCCCCCTGCATCTTTGGCTGATGGTCTTTATGCAGTCTCTGGCTTTGTGATTGGCTAGAAGGTCTTTGAAGCACTTCCAAAGTGTAGCCATGAAGTAGTTGAAATTTCTGAATTCCAGGGCATCATTGTTGTGGAGGATGACCATCCATTCAGCTGCAGCTCCATGGTCACACACAGTACCTTAGCCCCTTCGGTGGCTATTTCTGGTCTATAGTCTTGCATTTATGTCCAAACTTATGGCAGGAAGAACCCCAATTGCTTGGGGTCTCTGTTGAATTTTAATCCCAGGTCTGGTGACTTGCATCCTCTCTGCCTTGCTGGTACTGCTCCTGCAGCAAGTACAGCTGGGCTGCATGGTCAGGTTTGGGGCAGTTGCAGTTGCCAGGACTCACTGCTGCTGCTATTGCAGTGGCAAAGGTAGTTGCCACCTCACTTGCCATGGCTGGAGTTGGCTGGTCAGCATGAGATGCCTTCCAGGCTAGGGTTTCTTGAGCTTTGAGACTACCAAAATCCTCCCTTCTCATCCAGTTCTCTCAGTTCACCTGTAGTCAATTCTTCCTCCAGTTCCTCCAGCTGCATTTGGGTCTCTTGCCAGCAGTTGCCACGGCCCCCACAGGTGAATGTCACTCTATGGGTTAGAACCCACCCCTGGTAGAAATGCTATGGCTTTCAGATGTTGCACAATGACCTCCACTACAAGTCATGAAAGCAGTGAACTGGAATTAGAATTGGAAGGAGTCCAGTCCCTTGCATATTGCAGGATTCACTATATCATTTCCAATAAGTATCTTTCCAGCCTCTGATGAAAACCTCCAGGCAATGGAAAGGAAGTACTCCACTTGGAAACCTATTCCATTCATTGACAGTTTTTACTATTGAAAAGTTCTTCTTAATATGTAATCTGTATATGCAGCCTTGAAGTTTCATCCCATTAGTTCTAACTCACCATACTAATGCAAGCTCTTTCATTGTGATGTCAAGAGAGGTGCACAAAAAGGCAGAGCTTCATTAGGGTGGCATAGTGCTACTTTTGGCACTTGTATGCCCTTAATCTTTCCTATTAGCAGATGGACATGCTGCAGATTTCCTCTAATCAAATTTATTACCATTAAAGAATCTGGTTGGAACCTCCTCGTTTTGCTATTATTTATCACTCATAAACTACAGCTGGTGGATCAAGAGAACATCTGGTGGCAGAAGAAGACACTGGCCAGTGGTTCTCTTATATACATTTATTTATTTATTTATTTATTTATTTATTTATTTATTTATTTATTTGTGTAATTTATATGCCGCCCTTCTCCCGAAGGACTCAGGGCAGCTTACAAAGAAAACATTCAATAATTCAAAAATTACATAAAAATTAAAATCCAATTAAAATTTAATTAAAATTATTTCAATGTAAAAATCTCCCAACGGATCAGCCCATTTGATAAAAGAGCCACGTCTTCAGTTCACAGCGGAAGGAGCGGAGGTCGGGGGCTATCCTAAGCCCGGTGGGCAAACCGTTCCAGAGGGTTGGCGCTCCCACAGAGAACGCTCTCCCCCTTGGGGCCACCAGCCGACATTGTCTGGCTGATGGCACTCGAGGAGGCCCACTCTGTGGGAGCGCATGAGACGATGGGAGGATGGCAGGAGATGATCCTGCAAGTACCTCGGGCCTATTAGAATTAATTTAGACATAAGTAACTTTTGCTTTAGACCAGTGTAAGACTGAGTTTGAAATACAATTATGTGCAACACATTATTGATAAAATATATAAAGTTTTATGGAAATTTGATACAGAAAAAGAATATGTGAAAAAAGTATGTTAAAGCGAGCTAACATTTTACCTATGATACACAAAATAATGTAACATTAGTATACTGTATATCACCTGAAAAAAAAATAATAAAAATATTTTAAAAATAAAGAATGAAATTGTACTGGGAGAATCTTCCTAGCAAGAGAGAAAAAAAGTGAAAGACTGGTTCAGGAAAATTGAAAGAAAGCAAATTTAGCACCACTTTTAAATAAAATCAATAAACAAATTAAAAAAAATTGATAAGAAAAGGCAGAAAGGTTTACACTGTGCTTACTAAGCTAAACTCACTAGAAAGCATTGATAAGTAACAATTGCAAAAGAAGGTGCTGTAAATAAAGAAACAAACCAGTTTTGCTTTACCAAGGTTTTTATCCTGATTTCCCATATAATTCTTGAATTCTTTTATATGTCTTGGATATCAGAGTGCAATAAAAATTATTTATTAAGCAAATGTATTTTTTAATCAAATATATATAGCAGATGTTTTCCCAGTAGCCATTTAAATTTAATATATTTTTTTTTATTTTATTTATATTTTATATGCCGCCCTTCTCCGGAGACTCAGGGCGGCTTACAATGCGTTAAGCATTGCATATTTTCATTTCACATACTAATATAATCTTTTCCTTCCTCTGTACTTTGCTAACAAGGATATGAAACCAGAATCTGGGGTTGAGGAGAAGGGTATGTGTGGCAAATGGGCAAGTGTATATAAATATCATGTATCCTGATAATTACATTTACTTTTTAAAGTGATATTTTCAAATTTTGGTTTATGTTGTTTTAGAGTGGGGGTTTATAAGATTAAAATATACCTTTGATGATTCAGTTATTCTTAAATTGCTTTGAAAGCAGTGCAAGATAGTGAGGTTCATTCAGCTATTATTTAGTGTATTACAAACTGAGAGAATCAAAAATTGAAAATCTTGCAACCACTGAGTACTTTGGTATATAACCTAGTTCCCCATATCAGTTGTCCAAATCATGTGATATTTTTATTCTAATGATCCTGATAGGATTGGAGGTCATTTAATACTATAACATTCTCCTTTCTCAATCACATTTGGGATCTATTATTGTTCAGGTAAGCTACTCTTGAATCAGATCTCTTTATTTCCTCTTTAAGAGGAAAGTTTCACATGGGGGAGAAACACAGCAAATAAACCAGACTGAATGAAACATTATTAATTTTAAGCAGCTGTTTAAATTTAGTTTACATAATACAATGTTTCTAAAATTTAAACTGATACTATAGTTTATTGCCAATTTCACTGAATCTATTATTTATTTTTATTATAGATCAAAGTACTTCAAATAAAATGACATCCTACATTAAGGTAAAAAACAAAGATTACATTATAGCAATAAGAAAGAGAAGAAAATGATCAGTAGGAAGAAAATGGTATTCATTATATATAGGAAACACATGAACTCCTACACTGATTACAGATAAAGTTGTGAAATGTTTTGTGCATGAATATTTATTTAACAATAATTTTATTTAGTATTAATTTGAATGCTAAGCTTGTCCCATTATGATATTTAAAAATCAACTAGCATAGTGGGCAAAGTTGTGCTGGATAAACGAAATAGAGGTAACTTGATGTTACTTATTATTATTTATTTCAGTTTCTCCTGAAAAAGATTTAAACTTATAAAGTCTTCATCATTCATCCCTTCCCAGCATCCTCAATAAACCAAGAAATCTCTAATTCACCATAGTTTTCTCATTTCATCTCAAGCAGGAAATTAAGGTTTTTTGATAAGTTTATAGGTCAGTATTTGCCAAGTGAGAAGTGAAATTCATGACTTCAGTTTGATATGGTAGCTCTATAATCTAAGCCAAATTAAAACCCATACTTGTATTCTTCATTGCCTGTGAAAGTTGTAAAATAATACATTAAATGTAAATAAAAAAGATACAATAAAAATGCTATAGTCAGAATTTGTTTCTGAGAGAGGTATCAAAATCATTAGACTCAGTGTGATTATTAAGCACAGAGAATAGTTCAATTAGAGTTCTCAGAGAAATCTGTGGGAGTTCTACTGCTAAAAACTACGATCCCTGTGTCTGTGCATGAAGAAATCTTTTGGCACTTTAGTATCTTCAGAAATCAGAATTTCAAATATTCATATACCTGTCTTATCAGAATTTTCTGGAATCTCTATCAAATACATGTAGTAATTTTAAACAAATGAATAATGGAGAATTACTTTTTGGGTTTTCATAATTTTTAAATAATTTATTAACACCACACAAATAATATTCTATCTGATTTGTGAACAGGATTTACTCCAGAGGAAGAACTACTATGCCTAAAAACACTAACTATTGATGCCATTACATAATAAAGATGATGACAATAAAGATAAAACTTTCAGATTTATTAACTTGCGCCCTGATGGCGCAGCAGACTAAAGCACTGTTATTAACACCAGCTGCCTGCAATTACTGCAAGTTCAAATCTCACCAGGCTCAAGGTTGACTCAGCCTTCCATCCTTTCTATGGTAGGTAAAATGAGCACCCAGATTGTGGGGGCAATAAGCTGACTTTGTATAAATATACAAAAGTATGAAGGCTAATGCTTAACGCATTGTAAGCCACCCTGAGTCTCCGGAGAAGGGCGGCATATAAATCAATTTTTTTAAAAAAAACTTTGTCCTCTTAGAAATGATGACTGTACCTGAAAATGATATAGATGTTAGTATAGGTGTGGTTTAAGATAGCATACACACAGCAATAAGTATGTTTGTGAAGAACCTAAGGTAGAAAATATATCTATTAATTGTTTTAATAAAAATCCTTTTGGAAAAACACAGGAAGATCATCTATTCCTTATAGTTTGTTGTAATGCATAGGCGTGAGCTATTTATTTATATATAAACACACTGTACATACCTTGGAACTGTTATATATATGGCTTGATTCTTACAGTTTGCAGATGATGGTTTTCATACAGAGCTTTTCTGTAACCCAACTAGCATATCAAAAATTATGACCATATCTGTGAACCTGCATGAAATCTGACAAGGATAAATTATAGAGATATAGAGTAGAAATATCTTCCTCTTTATTCTTAGAGAAAAGTCAAGTAGATGATCTTTACTGAACTACATTATGTTATAAAATTTGAATCAAGTTTTGACCAAACTGTATGCTTTATCTGATAGACTGTATGTTTCATTTCAAACAAATGCAATTCCATTGTTGAAATTCATTTATAACCTCTGAAAAGTAACTCCAACTGAGTTCAATAGAACATGCTCCCAATTAAGTGTGAATTGTATGACAGCATAAGTGTCACCACCCTTTCAAGTGAACTATGGATATCTGTAGGGATTTTTAAATGGGTTTTGTATATATAGTAATGCATTTCTTTGTATAATCCTTGCATTCCCCCCCCCATTTTTTCTATTTATCTAATTCTAATTTCCTATAGTAGTGTCATCATTCCACTTTTGGATTGAGCATCATTTCATTTTAAATAACTTATCTCTAAAGAACATATTATAGCCTCAACTAAATTAGAAATAAATTGTATCACCAATTAAATATATCCACACACCTGAAGATTTAATAACAAATTATGTGCATCCATATATAGGCATGCAGTTTCTGAAGGTTTAATGAAAAGAAATTATAGTTAAATCTCTGTGGCAATGAAGTAATTTACCACAGAAAATTAATGGTGATATTATTATTTTTTTCCAGGAGTTTCCTGTGGAAACAATGAAAAAAAGAAACATTGTATTTGACACGGAGAGAGAGAGAGACAGAGAGAGAGAGAGAGGTGGAGACAGAAAGATAGAATATAAACATGCATAAAGAGAGAAGGAGAAAGGGAGACAGAAATAACAATTAACTTTTTCTGAACTGAGGCTCAAACTTCATTTTTCAGTGTTATGCTGGGCAAACTTTAACACTGGCAGAGTAGGAGGAAAACTAAGGTTGACTTAATTTAGATTACATTTGAATTAAATTAAATTAATTAAAATGCAATAAATACGAACACTTAATCACTTTTCCTTCTTGTCACATTAAATATAATTTAGTCATAACATTTGGAGGAATATGAAAGCTTTACCCAAAGGTTGGGCAGGGATAATGCTATAAATTATATTTTAACTAAAACATTGTAGTGCCTTAATTTTTGCACTTGCAATTTATATCATCAATTTATTTGTACATATCCTTCCCCACATAAGGTGACTTGAAGAAGCGCTGAATTGTCTCTATGAAAATGTCCTGTTAATAGCATTTAGGAATTAAATATAGATTAATATAATAGAATTTTTTACTGGCCAAGTGTGATACAAATATAGAAAGATAATTTGTTCCACTATTCCAAGTGATATTGTACGATGGTATCTTTTCCACTTATAATACTTATGCCACTGCAGAAAAGCCCATTAAATATTCTATAGGCAGACTCTTGCATCATTGGAAGACTTGAAAGGTTGGGGACATATCATCATGAACAAAATCTATGTGACTGCTAAGAGTTGATAATAATTTGATGGCACATAATCAAATAAGTAAAATGTAGCAGATGCTATCAACTTTGAATGCTCTGATTAGGGGTGAATCTGCAGAGGATTCTAAGCTGCTTGTTTCCAGTTCTGGTCCTGGTTGTTTCTTTGCCAATTTCAGAAATTCCAACCCAAACTGAAGTGTCTACTGGGTGAGTCTGGTAGTGAATCCAGATTAGAGTCTCCACAAGATTTGCTTCTTGAACGTCCTACTCATGTAGGAATGGTAGCAAGAGCAAAACTAAAAGGATGCCCCTTAGGAGATGTTAAGCTACAATGGATATGAGCTCCTAGAGTTGAAGAGATTTAATTCTTTTAACTGATCTTTTGTCAATCAATCACAAGATATTTTTTTTAAGAAAACACGCAACAGCAACTGATTAGCAGCAAAAAGAGATGGACATGCTGTAGGTAAATTATTCTGAATTACAATGGAGCTAATTTTATTGATTTTGGTGGGGTATTTTTAAACTTGGGTACAGTTCAAGCATTGTTTTCTTTTCTGGGTTGCTGTGCTTGGCTTCAAGAAACAATTTCAGTTCTTCAGAATATTATACATTTTGTCACAAAGTTTTTTGTTTTCCATATGAGATCTAATGGTATGATGCATCGGCTGTATCACCAGTTGAGTCTTTCTGGTTTTGTAATCTAACACATTTATGTGTAAACATAAGATACAAATATGCATTATCATCAAATAGATATCCTTATTTGCATTATTATTACTATAGCTAGAAGGAAATTATTGAAAAAAAAATCAGAATTTAAAATTTGCTTAAAGGGATGGACATGCTGTACCCAATTACGAAAATTCTTCTGAATTAAAATCTCAATTTTAGCCTCAAGGTTTTAGTGCACGCTTTCTCATATTGAACATTTGAATAAATAAGTTGAGAATATGTGATACGAAAAAAATAGTGTATAAGCCAAACAGTAAACAGATTAACTCACATTGTGGCATAGTTATTTTTTATTTAAATTTTTTAAAATAATTTTTTTCCCAAGAATTGTGCTATTGTTTGCACATTCTTCAATAATTCAAGATTTTTCCCCTTCCTTGATTTACTATAACTTCTTCACTAGATCTTGATTATTGAAATGTAGCATATTACTTTTTCCATGTCATAATAAATAGACATGGCTTAGCATTTTGTCTGTGATGCTTTGATTAATTCAGACACATTGTTCCAATTAAGTCTTACTCAATACCCAAAATAAGTAGCCATGAAGTGATCCATTATATCATTAGGAAGATACTAGGTGTCATGATACCACATAAATGTTTTATCTAAGGCAAAGGTGGTCAACTACTGGGAAACATTTAAGACTCAGAATTTATATTCATCTAGGATACTTTCTTCTAAACAAAAATATGATGAGATTATTATATGGATATTGTTTTATATATTTTCTCATATGATATGTGATTCAATCAATAATATTTATTCAGTCAATGACCAGATACACATACATACATACATACATACATACATACATACATACATACATACACAAAGCAAAATAGATATTAGGAATACTGTCCAAGAAAGACTGAGCTCAATGCATATTAGCAAAAACTCCAAGCAGAGAGAAATCATTTTCAAATTCCACATTTCCCACCAACTCTAGTTATGATTGCAATAGTAACACAAGTTGGCATCTATATTATTTAAGGGATATTTTCAAAGTAGCATTTTTCTATTTTTGTTTTCATATGAAATAGAGAAAAATTTCATATGAAATTATCTTTTTCTTTGGACTTAATAGATTATCATGGTTTACAAACTCATACGTTTTATACAGACTATAAACCCATGCAAAGATAACTTTAGGTGATGTTTTAAACTTATTTATCCTATAATTTCCCACAAATTAACTGTAGTTTTAGTTACGTATAAAAACTTCAAAAATAGGGGGAAGGGGATTTTCAAAAGAGCATGTAAATGTAAAATGTATCTTTGAAGTTTTAAATAGTTAATTAAATCAACCCAGTACATACTGATTTGGAAAGACAACCTCAAAAGCACCTATTGAATCAGTAGGTCCACATGCATATACTTATTGCACATCAATCATTATAAATTCAGTTGGAACATTTTTTGTATGAAATTACTTGCATATTGCATGAAAGTATAACTATTCAGAAATGTTAGAATTTGATTAACTGTGGAACTTTATGATATCAAGCCTTAAGCCCTTTTAAATGAGCCAGTATAAACGATATTAGAATCAGAGACAGACTTGTCTAAGGAAGATGCCACCAATAGCCTCCCACCGGCCAGTTCGCTCCCACAGAGAGGGGCTCCTCAGGGTGCCATCGGCCAAGTTATGTCGGCTGGTGACACCCAGGGGGAGGGCCTTCTCTGTGGGAGCCCCCGGCTCTGTGGGAGCCCTGTGAAATGAACTGCCCCCGGAAATGCGTAAGATCTCCGACCTCCGGGTGTTTCACTGTGCCCTTAAGACCCTGTTGTTCCATCAGGCTGGGCTATCAATGTAATTTTCATTGGGTGTTTTAAATTTTGGGGTTTTAAAGTGAGCCAAAATTATTTTAAAAATTTAAATTATTTTAATTGATGTCTGTCTGGTGCTTTTAATAGGCTGTACACTGCCCTGAGTCCTTCGGGAGAAGGCAGTATAGAAATAAAATTATTGTTGTTGTTGTTATTATTATTATTATTATTATTATTATTATTATTATTATATAGTCAAGTGATACAATCCAGTATCATGCCATGTACACCATGATGTCATGAAAATTGCATAATTTGTGTGGTTTGTATGATAACATTGTGACACAAGTGACATCATTTTACATCACCCTATGTATATCCATAGGGTATATCAGCATAACATGTCTAGTTGTTAAACAATAATGTTTATAAATTTAAGGCATCAAACTGTTCCACATTTTGCCTGATTTCCCCTTGAATATTAATGTCTAATATACACATTCCCAAGGAACCAAGTTTCCAAAATTGTAGCTTGGGGGAAGAGCAGCATGTTCTCTTTTAGATAGCATCATTATGACTGAAAATGTCATAAGATATTTGTTGTTCTGAAGGAAAGTTAAAAGTTATACCTGCTGGCCTTGAAAAAAACCAATGAATTGCATTATATTACTTTCCTTGATTTCTTCATAATATCATTTTGCAGGCAATTCAGAATTGTTTGACAAAACTCACAGCATTTGAAACATATGAGCACTGAAGCAGCATTTAACATAAGGACCACCAGAATATGTGTAGAAGAAATTAATACTAAAAAGAGATATCCGAACAACTTTCAAAAACAAGAAAGCAACTTTTTAGGCATTCAGAAAAATTGTATACTGCTATACAATAATTGTGTAATTGTATGAAGTTGTGCCTAAGAAACTTTTTGGACTATAACTATTTTATGCAGCTATGCAATTTTTGTCTTCACTTCTGCAGCAAAAATAGTCAAAAGCAGCACCCTGGAAACGGAACAGGAATGCGGATCAAGATAGGTAAGGTAAGGTAAGTTTGGTAAGTAAACACCTCTCTTTTTTGAAAGAATTTAAATCTCCTGGACCAGAAGGTTTACATTCCAGGGTACTAAGGCTGCAGACAGATGTGATATCAGAACTACTGAACGAAATCTTTCGGAGCTTGTAGAGCAGACAAGATCTGCAAAAGAACAGGAAAAGAGCTGATGTAGTTCCGCTCTTCAAAAAGAGGGGGGGGGGGAAGAAGGAAATTACAGACCAGTCAGCTTGTCATCAATACCTGGGAAAATCCTGGAAAAAATAAACAAGCAGCAGATTTGTAAGCATCTAGAAATGACTAGAAGCCAGCATGGATTCTTAAAAACATGCCAAACAAATCTTATAGCTTTCCTTGATAAATTGATAGAATTAGTAAATCAGTGTTGTGGATATAATATACTTCAGTAAGGTGTTTGATAAAATAAAAGTCTACTTCTTGATAAGATACAGTAGAACAATATGGGATAACACTACCACCATCAGATGAATTTGCAGTTGGATGACCAACTGCACTTAGTGTGTAGTTCTCAATAGAACTATATCTACATGGAGGGAAGCATGCAACGGAACACCTTGGACTCAGCACTTTTTAACATTTTTATAAATGACCTAGATGAGGGAATTCAAGGAGCGCTCATCAAATTTTCAGATAACACAAAGGTGGGGGAAATTACTAACACTTTGGAGAAGGATCTTGAGTATTGGGTCCTAACCCACAAGATGCAGGTCAGTAGTGAAAAAAGTAATGCCTTGTACTTAGGCAGGAAAAATTACATGCACAGGTACAGGATAGGTAGTATCTGGCTCAACAGTAGTATCTGTGAGATGGTTCTAGGTTCCTGGCAGACCACCACTTAATTATGAATCAGCAGTATATTGCAGCTGCCAATGGAGTCATAGGATGCATCAACAAAGCCTCAAGTTCATAAAAAGTGATAGTATTGCTCTATGTTGCACTAGTGAGGCTATCTTTGGAATATTGTGTCTAGTTCTGGTCAGCACAATATGAAAAAGATTCTCAGGCCCTAGAATGAGTGCAGAGAAGAGCAACAAAGATGATGATAAGGGATTTGGAGGCTAAAGTTTATGATGAACAGCTAAGGGAACAATGGATTTTTAGCTTAAAGAAGAAAAGGCTTAGGGGAGACCTGAGAGTAGCCCTTCATCAACGTTCTATGATCTTTCTATAACCCTAACCCTAACCCTAAAACATATGAAGAACAATTACAAGAACTGAGCATGGCTAGTCTAGTGAAGAAAAGGACCAGAGGTGACATGATAGCAGTGTTCCAATATTTGAGGGGCTGTCACAGAGAAGAGTGGGACAACCTATTTTCAAAAGCACCCTAAGGCCAGATAAGAAACAATGGTTAGAATCTGATCAAGGAGAGATTTAACCTAGAAATAAGGGGAAATTTTCTGACAGTGAGAACAATCAACCAATGAACAGCTTGCCTTCAGAAATTGTGGGTGCTTCATCACTGGAAATTTTCAAGAAGAGACTGGACAGCCACTTGTCAGAAATGGTACAGGGTCTCCTGCTTGAGCAGGGGTTTGGAGTAGATGACCTACAATGTCCCTTCCAACTCTGTTATTCTATTATTCTATTCTATTCTATTCTATTCTATTCTAGTCTAGTCTAGTCTAGTCTAGTCTAGTCTAGTCTAGTCTAGTCTAGTCTAGTCTAGTCTATTTTGCTTTCTTATATGCAACTTTAGCGCTTCTGCAGAAAACATTAAAAACCAATCAGCAGTGAACCATTCAAAGAAGTTGTGCTATGGAGTGACAATATGAATAAATAAATACACTTGTTAAGATATTTTAAGGTATAAATAATGTATCAGGAATTAATATGGGGTTTGAAATACAAAGGGACTATAAAATGTGATCTTTGCACTAGATACATAGCTTATGTTTAACTGTTAGCTATGGGTTTTCTTCTTTTTATCTCTACAGAGATTTCATGGGGGGAAAAAATCAAAGCCACATTTTTTTCTGAAGCACATAGACATTCCTTAATTTATCACCATTCCATCTTTTCCATGACATATTTGTTTTCTAGCAGTTCCAGAATCAGTGTTATTGATATCATTCATACTTTTTTCTACATATAAATTTAAATATTTTCTTGAACTTCCATAACTTTAAAAAAAATCAGATTCTGAAATGGCTGAGTCTTCCAAATTATTATTCTTAAAAGTTCACACATGCATTTATTTTTGTATTTATTACATCTGTTATCCCACACTATCAGCTAAGGATCTCTGTATGTTGCATGAGAAAGTTTATTAACATATTTAAACTATTTTCTATATAATAAACTATTATGACAAATTATACCAAGGAAGAATATACATGTTTTTCAGTGCTATAGTATTTAAATTAAGATTAATTGTGGTAAGCCTGCTATGGTGTAACAGACCATCTCTTATTCCCTCTGATCACAGGTAACGAAAAACTTTAGCTAAATAATGGGTGATTCTGAATAGCTGATGGCTTCCCCCCCCCTTTTTTTTTCCTGAGACCTTAGTAACAAGAACACACCAAGAGTCCATCTGTCTGCACTAAAGCAAATCAACATAAGAAAAAGGATTACATAGGAGATAAACATTCATGGAACTATTAGATGTCATTAGATGCAAGTCAGAGTAGTGATGTGCAAAAGTAAGGAAATGGTTGAAGACTAATCAAGCAGAAACAATCCTGGTATATTGACTTTAATCCCAGAAAGATTTTTATTGTTTTGAACCCATGAAATGGTATGATGATAGGTAGGTAGGTAGGTAGGTAGGTACCATATTTTTCGGAGTATAAGACTCACGTACCTTTTTTGGTGAGGAAAAGAAGAAAAAAATATCCCTCTGCCTGTGAGCAATTTTGCCTCGTTGCAGCAAACAGCAAACAACCTGCTTTACTTTCATTTTCGTTTTCAGCATAGCTTGAATAGCACAAAGGGGAAAAAATATGCTCCAGCAATTTACCTCTTTGCAGCAAGCAGCAGAGCTTTGCGCAAAACAGCTGAGAGCAAATCAGCTGGGAGCGGGGAGGCCCCAATCAACTTGTGCTAATTAGACTGTGCTGAAGCTGAAAGGAGCTGTTTTTTCTTGCTGTTTGCTTGCAAGGAGGTAACTGCTTCGAGGCAGAGGCCAAAGGGTGGGGGCCAGTGGGTGGGCGGGGCTACATTCAGTGTATAAGACGCACCTAAATTTTCACCCCCTTTTGGGGGGGAAGGTATGTCTTATACTCTGAAAAATATGGTAGATTAGATTAGATTAGATTAGATTAGATTAGATTAGATTAGATTAGATTAGACTAGACAGAGTTGAATAGATTTGAGACTGTTTATCTATCAGTGGAATACGAGTTGGATCATAGAACAAAACTAAACTGAATAACCAATTAAAGAAATATTAAGTTTGAAAAGGGATAGGGATTATAGAAAAAAGGCCACAAAATAACAAACAAACAAATAAATAAACCCCAAAGCATTCCCATAAAACAAGTGAGCAGTGGCTTAGAATGCAGCCAGGTACTCCTCCTAAGTCTTTTCATTCTCTACTCCATTCATGAGATCCAGTGGAGCTGTTATTAAAATGAAGGTTTAAAATGAACCAATCCTGCCAGCATCTGGTTTAGAAGGAACTCCAAAGCCAATGCTGTGGCTATATAGTCTATATAGTCTATAGTCTATAGTCTATATAGGCTATATAGGTCCCCTTTTTGGCCTGGTGAGAGGTGAGAGGGGATGGTTCTGTGTGACTAGCAGGCCCACGCCCAGTTCCGAAAGGGCTGAAGCCCAGTAGTCGGCTGCGGCCCGGGGGTTGGGGATCCCTGATATACAGCATCTAAATTCATGTTAGTTTATAAGCTTTGTAGTTTACATGGTTTTAATATTTCTGTATTACCTTGCTCCTAATTTTAACTCATATTTTAAAAGAAGTAAAACTTCAAATGGAAAAAAATAGCATTTACAGTAGAGGTTTAACTAGTATGAAGTAGAATATGGCCGATAATTGAGGCTGACATGCTTATTAATTTCTTCCTAGAATATGTACATGTGTTTTAATAAAGAAGCAATCTTTCACAGAACAAATAAAATATCTTCACTGAAAGGTAATGATTATTTCTCCTTCACTCCTAAAAAAAGACTTCAGTAAGTCATGAACACCACAAAAGCTACATAATAATCACCCTTCACAGAAAAGATATCCTGTAGATATAAAATGTACAGTTGTCGTGTCTCCGAATCATCAGGCACAATGTGGAGCTGACAAACAAAGGGAAGTCTTAGATTTCCCTTCAACACAACCTAGTTCTCTTCCTCACTTTTATTCCTGTCTTTGGAAAAGGGCAAATCTATTTTCAGCAACTCTTACAAATGGAGAAGAACTGAAAATGCTGTTCAGTCGGCTGAATTTCTAAGACTCAAGAGCTTTTTCTGATTTTCCCACTCTACCTATAAATCATCAAGGGAAATAAAGGCTTTATTGTATTCTCCACCACACATGTTGAAAAGAGATTCTCAGACATTCAGAGCAACTCAGAAGCTAGTCTGAGCTCATGTGAATATGCCAACATTTATTTCATGGTAAGAGTAGACAACTCCTGGTCTAGCCAGTTACAAAAACTTGCCTTTCTTCTCACCATGTTACTAGAAATGGGTAAGGCACTCAGAAAGTCTTGGGATAAACTTTGCTTTCACAGTGGTTGGAATACAGTATTGAAGACTAACTCTGCCCACTGCCAGGAGTTCGATCAAGGTTGAGCCGGTCTTCCATCCTTCCAAGGTGGATAAAAAAAGACCCAGATTGTTGGGAGCAATATGCTGACTCTGTAAAATGCTTAGAGAGGTCTGTAAAGCATTTTGAAGTCTAAGTGCTATTGCTATTGCTATATTTATCTTAGACTAGCCTTAGCCTCAGGCTATAAGAGAATCCAAAATGCAGTTGTGAAGAAAAATATCAAAATTTTCAATATTGTGTGATATATTTTGCATGTAGAGCCTGGTGGCACAGTGGACTAAGTGCTGTTAAACGTAGCACTTAAGTTTCCAGCTGCCTGCCATTACTGCAAGTTCAAATCCCACCAAGGTTGACTCAGCCTTCCATCCTTTCTAAGATAGGTAAAATGAGGACCCAGATTGTGGGGGCAATAAGCTGACTTTGTATAAATATACAAAAGTATGAAGGCTATTGCTGCCCTGAGTCTCTGGAGAAGGGCGGCATATAAATCAAATTTTAAAAAAAATAGAAATTTGTAAATTGTCAAATGTATAAAGTAAAGCAATGGATTTGAGCAGATTAAGAATTGGGTTAAAATCCCATCTATTGCTTTTTCATGTTGCTATCCAAAGAAGGAGCTTAAAGAAGGTTGCTACCCTTAAGAAGGAGCCAAAGAAGAAGGGAGAGTGGGTGGGTGTTCAGAACTGTTTGTAGCCCACTGCTCATCTGAGTACCATAGCTCTGAGAATAACTTTGGCCACCTCACATTAATTCCCAGCATGACTCCTCACTTTAAAGACATTACAACCATTTCTTATAGCAGCCATCCTCTAGTGAGGTTCCTAACTGTGCTGTGTTTAAAAGAAGCTAATGTGAAATAAATGTATACAGAAATAAATACATTTTAAAAATTAATTAACTCGTCCCTAATTTATTTTGTAAAATTAACATTAGAAACATATATTAACATGTATCCTTCTAAAAAGATAAGAAAGCTGAAAGAAATTATTGGTGAACTGTGTCCTTTTCCTTTTTTAAAAGGATCCAATAATGTATCTAACAATCTGTGACCACACATTTTCATGAAGGTTTTCATGAAGTTAAAATGCAAATACAGTTGCTAAATAGGGAATCTGAATACCTAACTGAGCAATCAGCTCTATATATGGAAGAATAATTCCAAGTGAAATATAATCTCTAAGGTTTGTTATTTTAGCATTTTTCCAAACAGTTGAAAATATAACATGTGTTGATGAGTAGCTATTAATGGATTATGTTTTCTCTTTTCCCCTTATTTAATTAGTGTCTGCAGCTTAGTTTTAGGATTATGCAGGTCAACATTTGATAAATCCAATCCATCATCAACTGAAACATTTATTTAGATAGCTAAATACATTTTTCATGGGTTTATGACAGATACAACTGCATATAAATGATCTGCTGTTTGTCCTATGCACCAAAAATTTGATCTAATCTTCACTGTAATCCACAAATGCCTGCAAATTTAATGTCACAGGTTTGGAAAATACTACTGTTATAATCACCAGATGACTAAGCCTAATGCTAAAGTCAGTTGAAAGCAAGCATGCTGATGTTTAACTGAAATAGAGGCAAGATGTAGACTCAAACCATCTCCACAATGATTTTGCCCTATGGCTCCTCCATAGCTCAGTTCAAGTATTCTCGTTTTAGCTGTCAGCTAACAGAAAACAACAAAGCATAGGGTTTTTTTGGGGAGGGTTGGTGGTCTTTATTGGCAATCCAATTTGCTTGCAGCAGTAGGACAGTCATCTTACTTTCAGAGATGGGAAGACCAATCTTTCCTATATCTTCTCAAGGTCACACAAAAACATCTATGGTATTAAATGCAGCATCGCAGTTATTGGCAGAGATTCTGTAAAATGGCTAGGTCAACAAGTCTAGCCCTCACTTCATTTGCCACATCTCTTTGCTGCCCAAATAATTATAGGTCTGAGTAGCTGACAACCCAAATAACAATTGACATAAATGGGGTGGGCTGGGGAGGATGGAGGGTTGTTTTATTGGTCAATCTACTTTGTTGTACTGCTTCATTACCATTGCTGATGATCAGCTACTATAATAGCTGAGCCATATCTCTGAGTCAGGAATCAGCTCAGAAACCTGGTATGTACAGAGGAAAGACCCAAGTCTGAAATAATTGGATTCTCTTATTGTCTAACATGGGGAAAAAATGCCCTGAAGGGAAGTGCACTGCCTTTGGTCTAAAATGACCAATAATGTGCTGGGCTGATCCTAGCCTTTTGTGGTTTACTTGACAGAACTATCATCAAAATGATCAGTGAAACTCATTAGCCTGTACCTAAAGGAAAGTCGTCATGTTTTTTAATTGCTTAAAGAAAAACACTATCCTAACATCAGAACAGTGACAGATGACTTTAGACCAGGGATGTCAAACTCACAGCCTGTGGCCCTGATATGTCACACGCTGGCCATTCCCACTCCCGGTTTAGCAAAGGGGGAAAAAGTCATGATACATCATACGAGGACATGACAACGTGACAACGCAAGTTTGACACCCCTACTTTAGACAGTTTGGAGCAGGAAAAGAATGAATGCAATGCCATGGAGATAAAAACAGATAAAAACAATTACCAAGGCATGTTCATAGCATGATGAGTTCCAAATGGGGAAATCTTCATTTTCTTTGTGTGTTTAGTGCAAAGTGAATTCAATTTAGTGGAAAGAAGTTGTAAGCATATTCATCAGATTGTCCACACCCAGTTGGCAACCCAACAAGGTCCAGGCTATTTGAGAAACTGATTCACCTTATAGAATTAGCCCACCCCAGCCATGCCAGGAGAAGGAACATGCACAGACCCCATCAGCCAAGGAATTTCAGCTGGCAGAATGCAAAAGAAGAGCATCTTTCCCCCTGAGGTCAGATCCGCTTCCACTCTTTTGGCCTTCGGAAAGGCCTTGAAGACATTGTTATGTCAATGGGATTCCAATGGGGGTGTGGCACACTGGAGATGGCTAATGGAGCAAAGAACACCTGTGCGTACTTTGCTCCGTCCCTCTCCATCCTGTTTTAATTGAATTTTCAAATTTTAGATTTTTATTTATTGTTTTGATGTTTTATACTGCATTTTATTCATTGCTTTTATTTACTCATTCATTCATTATAAACTAAACGGCCTAGAGACACCTTAGGATAGAAATTTGATAAATAAATAAAATAAAAACCCTCTGTATAATTTCATCAATTAAGGACAAAATCCCTCTTTAGCATGTACTTCTGAATATAAGTATCCTTAAAATCCAAAGTTGAGAAACAAGTGGCAAACAAGTTTAGAGAAAGACAGAGTTGCAAGGCTTAAACTCTGCAACTAAATATATAAATATGTCTAGATTTTAAAAGTTTGCAGTAGCTGATCATCAGTGTAGCAGCTTTTTCACATTTGCAAGAGAATCATCTACCTGGGCCTCATTTTCCAACATTCAAGGCTGGGTACTCATTTGTGTTTCTAAGAAGCAGGCCCATTTCCATGTCTAAACTAAAGCTGTGATACTCCAGAAGATATTCACCTGAAATATGCAGTACAATTCCATAGGAACTGTAGGAAATCCATATGGAACAAACACTGCACATTGATTGAAGTGTTTGGGTCATCTTCCTCCCACCACCAAAAAAATATGTGGTGGAAATTGGGAGGAGTTTGACTTAGATTAAAAACTATACAAGGTTTTGTACAGTCCCTTCTCCCTATCCACTTAAGCAATGAAAATGCATGGCAGACCTAGAGGAATGTGAAGTTTTTAAAAGACTTTTTCCTTCTGAAACCATCATGTGATTCCACATGTCACATAAAAGATGAAAACAGCTAATGTGTCTGGACACAGGAGAGTCATTCTAAGAACCTTAATATCTTAACTGCAGGGTAGCAACTAAAATTTAAAAAACAAAATCTAAATTAGTTTTTTATATTAGAAAACAGGAGTAATGCTTTTGGCATGTTCTTAAAATGCTAGAAAATTTAAAATCACTTGAAATCTGCTGCTGACATTAACAGTTTTAAAAACCTGTTAATGGTCATGTTCTGATGTAGTAAAACTAGCAGGTAAATCATTGGATCTATTGTACACATGTGTAACAATTCAATTTGTGTTAAACACATTTTCTTCCCATCTGTTCAGCATGGGATTTCATTGCACAAAGCTGGCTTGGAATTTCAAGCTTCACAGTCTACTAGTTGAAGAAAATATACTTACATATCTTGATGGTTTATTAAAAGAAAAACTTGACTAAGGTGGTTGAATTTTTCATCTGATTTTTAATTGGGCCATTAATCCAGGAAAATGTGTGGATTGAGGATTAGGTGTAGATGTTTGACTGCCCTTCTGAGATGGCTGTGTCTCTGTACACTGCTGTTAGCTACAGGATATACTAGATCTAGGCTGCAAAACCTGAACTATTTTCTATCAAATACGTGTATGGAATTTTTCAGCCTAGATTAGCTATATCCAAAAGATGCATGCATTGGTTCCAAATGTCTCTATTCCATGTCCCCACTTTAAGAGAAATGTTCTCAGATTATCATAGTTACAGATTTCCTTTTGCAATCCTCACTTGTCATTTCATCCTGTACTAAAGAAGAAATACAGGTTGAGACTTTTTGGAGGAATGCAACAGTATAACAAAATGATTTTGTTAACAAATAAAAATAGAGCATGCTTATGTGTACAGGTATATATCTATCTATATCATCTATATCTATATCTAATTTATACCTATTCATATTCTTAAATGGAAATAAAAAGATAGAGCGTTTTAGTCATTAAAATTCACCCTTCACGTCATGACCTGTTTAAGTGTATATTTCTTTCATCTTTATCAAAATCAATATTAGTGTCTGGATTGGCTGGGAATAACTTTTGTCAATAGTTGAACTTCCAGGAAATGAATCAATTAAGAGTCACTCTTCTTTGTTTATTTGATGTGTTTATTAAGTACATCATTAATTTAATAAAAGAGAGATGTATGATTGTTGCTGTAATTCAGGAGAATTAGTCAAACCAAATACCCTTCAATAATATTGTTGTATAAAGGCAAAAATCTACAAAGCTCTTGTGCCTCTTTTTGCCTTTCTGACTATGATCTAACTTAACAAATCAACAAAGATTTGCAGTGTAGACAGGTCCAATTTAGTAGAAGGCAGATAAGATTTATCAAGAATTCTCCTATATAAATTCACTTGCAGAAAATCCAGCTGATTTTAGCAATCTTGAACAATGTCTAGGCATGTGGACTTTAATGTTATTTTCATACTTTTATAGCAGTATATCAGTATTAAAAGAAGAAAAATCATTATTGGTTCAACATTACAAAATAACAGAATAGCAGAGTTGGAAGGGACCTTGGAGGTCTTATAATTAATCTCCTGCTCAGGCAGGAAACCCTATGCCATTTCAGGCAAATGGTTGTCCAATCTCTTCTGAAAAATTTCCAGTGTTAGAGCACTCACAACTTCTGGAGGCAAGTTGTTCCACTGATTAATTGTTCTAACTGTCAAAAAAATTCTTCTTAGTTCTAACTTGCTTCTCTCCTTGATTAGTTTCTACCCATTGCTTCTTGTCCTGTTGTGACCGAGGCCCACATAGTGATTACCAAACACAATTCAGTCCTGAACAAACTTATTTTATTAAAACAGCTAAAACAGCTAATTCTCAGCTTAGTCCAAAACAAATTCTTCATAACCAGTCCTACAGCCTTATCATCAACCTTTGATGTCTTTGGCAACCTTCCAAAGGAATTTCTTGGCAAAACCCCCACAAAGTTCAAGAGACGCTGACAAGAAGCACTGGAATCAACGTTGCTTTTCTACAAAGGACCCAACAGTTCATTGCTGCTCTTTTAAGCCTTATGGGAGTGGCCAATCATCTTCTGGCCTTACTCCTGAGTCGTCCTTTTTGCTACAGCTGCTCTTACCTTCTGGCAGCTCTTTGCATGTATGCACTAGGAACAGGCTCTTCCTATTCCTTTGCATCTCTGCTGTCCGCCTCTGGAGGCTCCAGAGTCCATGCATCGCTCCCAGATGGCCCTGGCCCCATCTCTTCCTCCGACGCACAACCCTCATCTGGGTCTTCCCCTGACTCCAGGATTGACCCATTGTCTTCCCCAACCTCCTCACTGTCTGACTCTGCTACCAGGTCCGCAGGCTGCTGGCGGACCACAATAGTCCTGCCTTCAGATGTTTTGGAGAATACCTTGACTCCCTCTTCTTTGTGGCAGCTCCTGAGATATTGGAACACTGCTATCATGTCTCCCCTAGTTCTTCTTTTCATTAAACTAGACATACCCAGTTCCTGTAACTGTTCTTCATATGTTTTAGACTCCAGTCCCCTAATCATCTTGCTTGCTCTTTTCTGCACTCTTTCTAGAGTCTCAACATTTTTTTTTCTACATTATGGCGACCAAAACTGGATGCAGTATTCCAAGTATGGTCTTACCAAGGCATTATAAAGCAGTACTAACACTTCATGTGATCTTGATTCTATCCCTTTCTAATGCAGACTAGGACTGTATTGGCTTTTTTGGCAGCTGCAGTACATTACTGGGTCATATTTAAGCAAATGACTCCAAGATCCCTCTCACAGTTACTATTGAGCCAGGTACCACCTAAACTATCCCTGTGCATTTGATTTTTCTTGCCTAAATGTAAAACCATACTTTTTTCACCATTGAATTTCATTTTGTTAGATAGTGCCCAATATTCAAGTCTGTCATCTCAAGCCTATCTTGCCTATTCCTGCCATCTTGGTGTCATTTGCAAATTTGATGAGTTCCCCATTTATCCCCTCATCCAAATAATTGATGAAGTTGTTGAAGAGTACTGGGCCTAAGACAGAGCCATAGGATACCCCACTGCATACTTCTTTCCATGTAGATTCATTTCCATTGAGGACTACTATATGTTGAGTGTGGTTGGTCAGCCAGTCAGGAATTCATCTGGTGAAGATGCTGTATAACCCACATTTTCAAGTATAGTTACTTATCAAGTACAGTGGTCTATTTTATGAAATGCCTTACTGAATTCCAAGTAAATTATATCCACAGCATTTCTCTAGTCCAAAGTAAATATTATGGTGATGTATCAGAGGGAGATGACAGATATGATAGATAGATGAAAGAGGGGGGGAGGGGAGAGAGACAGACAGACAGACAGAGACAGAGACAGAGAGACAGAAAGAGAGACAGAGATTTAAAGGTTTAAGACAATACAACACATAATGATGGATAACTATTTATTAGATCTAATTTTATTCAACCACTGTGCAGTTAGGACAGCCTATACAGCAAAAATATGGATCACCATTTGATAGCAGTGTTTGAGCATTTCATATTAAAATTCCCTATATCACCAGGCTTAGGCCTCAATAGCCTCGAACGACGCTGTCTACGTTCCGAACTATGCTTAGTCCATAAGATTATTTACCAAAACATCCTACCTGTAAATGAGTACTTTAATTTCAACTGTAATAACACAAGGGCCATCAATAGATTCAAACTCAATGTAATTTGCTCTAATCGTGATTGTAGGAAATATGACTTCTGCAATAGAGTAGTAAATGTCTGGAACTCTCTACCTGATCCTGTTGTTAGTCTCGCTAATCCCCAAACCTTTTACCTTAAACTGTCTGCCGTGGACCTTTCATGTTTATTAAGAGGTCCCTAAGGAAGTATGCATAAGTGCACCAGCGTGCCTACCATCCCTGTCCTACTGTCCCCATTTATATGTAATCGTTCTATGTGGTTATGGCTATGTTTTGCCTATTTATATCCTTTTATTTGTGCCATTTTTTTTCATGTGTCCATGTCTATGTCTATACTCTTACTTGTTTCCTTGCACTTGTTGATAGATAGATAGATAGATAGATAGATAGATAGATAGATAGATAGATAGATAGATAGATAAATAAATAAATACCTCTTTGCTGCCATCTACTGGCCATTGTTGCAGCCCAGCTCTAGAGCTGAAGTATTGCAAAGAATTTAAAGTACTAGGCCAGAGAAAAATAATAATAATTAGGAAGTGATTGGTCATCTTTGATGGGCCCTTTTTAAATTTGAAACTGATTTCCCAGCCTCCTGTTATGAAAAAGGGAAGGAAGGAAAACAATGAAACCACCTCAGAAGAAGGCATAAAGTTAGCCATCTATTATGCATATTTAATATTCCAGCTATCTTTTCTAATAGATATTCCTCCTAAAAGTATTTATGTTTGATTAATCCTATCAAAAAAATTAAAAATAACATAAACATTTTAAAAAATCTTTACCTGACCTATTGTTTAAAGCAAAAAGAATTGACAATTTTCTATAGAAATTGCCAAATAGGTCAAGACAAGGAAATGGCCAGTTCTATATAATCTTTAAACAAGACTTCATAAATGATGGCATTCTGCTGTCACATTCATTGTTTAAGGCCATCACCATAATTTGACCATTATCTTCTCCTTGTTTCAGAAATGGCTTCTTATTTTCCCATCTGGCATCTGCCTGTTCATCCAATGTGAACAGTTCTCTCCTTTGTTTTGCTAGTCGTCCTTGGCCTTAATCAGATAGAGCAGATTTTAAGCAAACTAGCCATCTGGCAATTTAGTTTGTCTTCAAACTTCTCATTAAGCAGATGCACGCTAATCTATTGGCAAATTATTGACAAATGAAACATAAAGAGGTAATCTTAGTCTCACACTGAACATCCTTGCAAGACAGCTCAAGAGTGATAACACAAGCCGAAAAAGAAGACACAAGGGAGTTTGAGGACGTAGATAATTGTGTAGCTCTGACATACATTTCCACAAGACTTATTGCGCAATTTTTTCCTCTGAACTCAAAACCTCAAAAATAGAAACTAAAGGCAGAGAGAAATGAGAGCAAGATTTCTTTCATTTATCCTACATGATTCCAAATTGCATTGCACTTTTTTATCTTTTCAAAAGCAGCTTTTAAATTACTCATTGCAATTATACAGTTTCTAAAGAATTAATCATACGATCACTTGGAAACACTAATTAAAAGAAATAAAAAATCATATAACATATTCATTATATTTATGTGATATAAATGCAAAATGGAGCTTGGTATCTTAAGGTTTTGATCCTATGCACGCTGAAGTCACTTGAGTATGCTTATAAATAAATAATAACTGGAAATCATATAAGTGTACTAATAGCTAAAACTACTTCCCTAAATACTTGAAAACTTTCACTTAATTAAGTGAGTCACTTGCCCTTCCTAAGAAAGTTAATTATTAGAGGGATAGAATCAAGATCATGTGAAGTTGTAGTACCAAGTTACAAAGCCTTACTAACACCACATTTGGAAAACTGCATCCATTTCTGGTCACCACAATATTAAAAAGATGTTGATACTCTGGAAAGAGGGCAGAAAGGACCAACAAAAATGACTAGGGGCTGGAGGCTAAAACATATTAAGAACAATTACAGGAATGGGATAGGTCTGGTCTAATGAAAAGAAGGACTAGCGATGACAAGATAACACTGTTCCAATATTTGAGGGCTTCTACAAAGACGAGAGGTTCAAATTATTTTCCAAAGACCCAAAAGTTTATACAAGAAACAATTGTTGAAAACTAACCAAGGAGAGAAGCAACCTAGAACTAAGGAGAAATTTCCTAATAGTGAGAGCAATCAACCAATGGAATAGTTTACCTTCAGAACTTGTGGATGCTCGATCATTGGAGGCTTTCAAAAGAGACTGAACAACCATTTGTCTCAAATGGTATAGGGCAGTGATGGCTAACTTTTTTGCCATCGCGTGCCAAAAGCAGGGGCAGCGTGTGGGGGGTCGTGCGTGTGTGTGTCCACACCCATAATTCAATACCCCCCTGCCCCCCCCAACACTTTTGGCATGTGATGGCAAGAAGATTACCGGTGGGCCTGGAAGGCCCGTTTTTCACCCTCCCCAGGCTCCAGGGGATTTCTTGGAGCCTGGGGAGGGTGAAAACGGCCTCCCTCACCCCTGCCAGGAAGTCCTCCGGAGGCCGGAAACGGCCCATTTCCTGACTTCCGGTAGGCCCAGAAGGGCCAAAAATCAGCTGGAGCTGAGCTAGGGCGATGCTCGCGTGCCTGCAAATATGGCTCCATGTGCCACCTGTGGCACGCGTAACATAGGTTCGCCATCATGGATATAAGGTCTCCTGCTCAAGCAGGGGGTTGGACTAGAAGATCTCCAAGGTCCCTTCCAACTCTGTTATTCTATATTCTATGACCTATATGTCTTTTGTGTGTGTGTATATATATATATATATATATACACATGATCAATAATAGCCAATGCTACTGTTTGATTTCAAAACCTTCGAATCAGTGCAAGATTCTATTACCTCCTCTGTCTCGTTTGATGTTCAGAAACTGGGCATACTGCTACTCTGAATAGTAGTTTAGAGGCAGAGGACAGTTCCTGTTATTTGCACACCATCTTGTTTTTCAACAATTTATTACTAGATCTCCTTCAGAATCAGCAACCTATGGAGACCTTCTCGCTTGACTTAATTGGAGCCTAATTTATGAAAAGACTTTTGACTAAAGCTCATTATAATTATACTTAAACAGTGTATAAAGGATAATATAGATGCAGCCATAAACTGGAAGCAATTATCATTTTTCAGCACTGAAAATAGTCAGATGTAAAATATACTTTGAGTTTAGCTAAATGCTTCATGTTCACTCCTGAGTACCCAGGAATCATTTTTACATTTTTACAGCTATTTTGTGATGATCCAGTATCAGTTTATATTAAAAAGAAAAAAAAACATTTTAAAAGAACACATGCATGAAAAAGTAATGTATTAAGTTTGATGTACTTTTTTTTTTTTTGCAATTTGTCCTATATATTATTTTTCAGATATTCCTCCACCACTACCATATACAGTTTGGGATGCCTGATATTTTAAATGTGCATTTTAATGTAGCAGTAGCAATAGCACTTAGACTAGATAGAAAGTTTATACTTTCAGACTTGCAAGATTCTGTTAATGTAACTTTTCAATAAAGTAGAATTAGTTTATCTAAACATGTTTCCTATCTATTGTATCTGGGAGGACCAACAATTTCTTCCAGCCTTCTCATGAAGCTATAAGCTTACTCCTTTCTTATTTAAAAAAGAAAGATTAGAGACTGGACAATATTGGCCAAGACTGCTAAATCCAACAATGATTTCTTGATGAGGAATGGACCACAACATCTTTATGAATGCACAAACCATCTCCTCTCTTGGGAATATATTATCACCTTTTCGATTCAATAGCACGACATATCCTAGGAAGCCTTAACCAATCATGAGGTACAAGGATCTAACACAGAGGTAACCATTCTTAAAATTCTATGGATCCTATCCACTTTCTCAGAACCAACTGTCTTAAAGTTTTACAAATCATCCTCAAACAACACTATAGGGTCTGCACAGAGTCCAAATCTTCAACTTTATCTGACAAAAATGTAGAATATTCTTTATAGTGGTCCTGCAGATGTTCTTCTGGCCTCTATTTCTCCAGGAGAGTTCAGGTCATCATAAATAGGACCATCAGTCAACAATAAGAAGATGTAATAAGGGTGGGAAAATAACTACCCCTGCCATTCTTGTTTCCTTGAGGTAAATCTTACTAAAAGATTTTATCCGTGTTTGATTGAATATTTCTATGTTGTCCTCCAGTAGTGCTTTAGGTATCACTTCTGACACTTTATCTCCCTGTCTCCTTTGAAAACCAAAGAGCTCTCCAAGACTGATGTGCAGGAGCAAACTATGACTATTATCCCCCTCTCATTTAGATAGCAACCAAGGCCTTCAATGAACTCTTTATCAGAATGTGATAAATAATTCCAAATTCTCTCTGAAACCCAATAAGATAGCACTTGGGTAATCAATAGGGTTTTTTTCCCTTGCAATGAGGAAAGCTCCAGAGAACTTCAAGCCTAACAGAGACTGATGTAACCTTCAAAAGGACTAATAGTGACATATTGCCACTGTTCTAAGGGAAAAAATATATAAAAATGACCTCCACTGTAAGTTGGGTCTTCTATAATCTTGACCAGATCCAAGGTCATAATGATAAAGATGAACATTGTTCAATGCCTTCTTCTTTTCCCAGGGTTAATTCATGTTTTTCTAACTGCTGCATTCCTTACACAAAGTCATCTCTATGATCATTATATCTCAGCAGATGTTTAGGACTACATGTTTAAGAGCATCTTTTTAATGTCAAGATTATCATGTGAACTTTGATACATACGATTTGGTCACATATCGTACATATTTTTTTTAACTAATACTGAACCAATTGTTAATATGATTTTAGAAAAATCACATTAAAAGGGCAGTGTAATATTTTTACACCAAAAAACTGGGATTTATTGGTTTATGAAGAACTTTGGGGTAGGAAGCACTAAGGCTCTGTGGGTTATCTTATATTACTTAGTTTAGTTTTTGTTCTTTTCTGGATATCTATGAACTGTTCCTTATTGCTCTTGCTCATAAATTGTAAGCCATCCAGGGTCATGTACAGCTGGGTAGTTTCAAAATTATATCAATAGAAAAATAAGAAAACAAACAACTCTTGGATCTATTGAGATTGGCACCCGCCCTAGAATGGAGAAAAACCTGATTAGTCTGAATTTAAAATTTTGTGTTTAATATATGCATTTCAGCATTTGAATTGGCTCTTGATAACAAAACAGTATGACTGATTCATATTTGTGTTACAAAGTTTAATTTGTTTAAAAACAGTGTGTGTGAGAGAGGGAGGGAGAGAGGGAGGGAGTTAGGGAGGGACAGAGAGATGCATTTTCACCATTCCAGATATATTTTAGGCATCTAGCAACTTCTACAGAGATAATCTCCATATGTTTGAATGTTCTTGATAGCAATTGGAATACATAATATCTTATGTGATAAATCTTCAAAATAGGATGAGCACATGTGTGTGCATTTGTATCTGCCCACATTCCTATTGTGATGACAGAGGAAGGAATGGGAATTTGGAGAAACCAGGAACACAATTCCTACTCAACATTTGCTTGTGTTATTACAAATGAAGTCATTAGTGCAGGAGGAACATCAACAATAAAGACAAAGGAAATAAAATAGAGTGTACTTCCAATAACCTGTAATTTAGTGCTCTACAATTAAAGTGCAAGTTCATTCCACTTAAAGTAAATTAATAATAGAGGATCATGGGAAACTCTTTGACTGTCGATGTAAAAATTCATTAGCTTCACAGTTCAAAGATAAAATTGCCACACAAAATCAGCAGGTCAGAACAGTACACTTGGCCTTTCAATGAAAATTATACCAGCTAATACAGTTTAACCAAGTGATTCAGGATAGAATCGAACAACAAAGATTTATGCAAGGAATGTATTGCTTCTAAGTGCAACTCAACTTCTCATTTTTCCTTACCAGATATAGATGTTGAATCCTCAAAAACTAAATTTATTACTACAGTTCTTTGTAAAACAAAACAAGAAACAAAAAGAAAAAATAACAAATATTTATAAAATCAGAGCCAAATCTTAAATGAAAAAAATCATCTTTTCTATTTCCTTTTCTCACACTTTTTTGACTTGTCAAAGACCACTAAAAACCATAAAAAACAGTTCTAAATTCAATATTTCAGCAAAGATGAAGAATTGTACATGCATGTGAAGGGAGAAAGAGAAAAAGAAAGAGAGAAAATAAGGCTTAACATACATGTTCATCATTTGAACCTCAGTTTGAAACTATCATTTCTAATTTCCAATAACTGAAAAGGCCGCTTAGGAGAAAGTTTTTCATAATTTTGAGAAGGTGTTGCCAAGTAGATTGAAGAAAATTGTATCTCATGGTCTTTTAAAAAGTTATTCTGTTTAGACGAAACCAAACATCTAACAGGCAGAGATGGAGAAATTTCATAACTTTAGTTTCATTCTCTATAACAGATGTTTTTTTTTTTTTGCCTATCTATGAAATTAACTCAGAATATTGCTCACTTGTCTTTTTCTCCATTCTCCATTGTTATCTCCATTCACTGAAGCACAACATGAGGAATGTGCAAGGTCTCCTGACTGAGCGGAGGGTTAGAGTAGAAGACTTCCAAGGTCCCACCTAACCCTGTTATTCTATGTTATTTTATGCCACTACCACTGTCCTATTAATACTTACTTTCATATCTCACTAATCTAAATTATATTAATTCATGCTTTATGACATATACTATCCTTAAATTCAGAATTGAATCTACTCTTTCACTTCCATACAATAGTCTTTACCTCTTCTCCAGGAGGTCAATTCACTGCCAGGCAAATCTATTAAATCCTTCCTTTTTCTCTTAGTTTCATAAATTTACATCTTTTTTAAAATTACAGTATTCATTTTTACCCCACGTTATTATTTTTATAAATAACTCAAGGCAGTGAACATATCTAATATTTCTTTCCCCTCCTATTTTCCTTACTACAACAACCTTGAGTTAGCCTGAGAGACTGTGGCTGATCCAAAGTCACCCGGCCAGCCTACTTTGCCTACAGCGGGACTAGAACTTATAGTTTCCTGGTTTCAAGTCTATTATTCAAGTCAAGGTATTCAAGCCTTATCTATTAGACCAAACTGGTCTTTTTTAATTTAATTCATCAATGCATGTTCTTTACTACAAACTCCTCTTATATTACAAACAATCTTTGCCTTGAGAAATATATCAACAGGATTTCTGCTACTTCCTATTTCATTGACGCTATGTTCATTATTGCAATGGTCAACTGAGATTTTCAATGCTTTTTAATTAAGATATGAAATAATAGACCAGGATACTGTTATTTTGTCTGTCTGCCACTTGCCAGAAATTTAGGCTATATCTCTCCAAATATATTGATAAGATTAAATTTATTCTGCTAAACAAGCAATCTTTGCAGATTTTTTTCTGATTTATGTCTTATGATTTGTTCTTTTTCTATATATATGAGCAAGAGGAAAAAAAATCAAGAGAAAAAAAACCTCAATAAAAACATTTTTGATAGGAGATAATTGTCCTTCATTATGGTTTTGTAATTACCTCTTCAAGCTCTTCAATGTCTTATGAATTTATTTAGAAAACAACCTGCTCATCAATAGTTTAATGATAAACAAAAAAAGCATCACGTAAAATATCTCTAGGTAGAAAAATAACTGCTTTGAGAAGCTTTAATTAGGAAGTTAGAAATGCTTCTGGGGACTTTGAAGTCTCCCCCTCTTTTTTTCATACATATATAAGTTTCATATTTATTTTGTTATTAAAAGGAACTGCATTTTTTTTAAAAAAAATCATTGAGGGAAAATAATGTTTATGTGTTTTTGAAATTCAGGTGTCCAATAGGCCTATATTATTTGGATTACCAAAATTGGGACAACTAACATTTGCCTTCTGGTGCTTTGCAAAATAAGTTCATCTCATCTTCTTTGTGGTACCCCCTCAAATACTGGGATACTGCTATCATGTCACTCCTAGTCCTTCTTTTATCTAGACTGGCCATACCCAATTCCTGTAACTGTTCTTCATATGTTTTTGTCTCTAGGCTTTTGATCATCTTAGCTGCTCTTCTTTGCACTTTTCCCAAAGTCTCAACATCTTTTTTGTAATGTGGTAACCAAAACTGGATGCAGGATTCCAAGTCTGGTCTTACTAAGGATTTATAAAGCAGTGCTAATATTTCATCTGTTTTTGATTCTATGCCTCTGTTTATACAACCAAGGATTGCATTAGCTTTTTTGGCTAATACTTTCTTTCTAATTTATTCTACTCTCTGTAACTTTTGAAATCTTTTTACACTCTCTTTCACCCTGAAATCCAATAATTCCTTCAATACATTTAACTCATCTTTCTAATCAATAAAAATGACTGTTTATTGGGATAAAGAGGTTTGTTCTGTGGGTATGATATATGTTTGTCAGCTAAATTTTGTTTAAAGTTAAATAAAACTGCTATTATTGGCTACAATATATTATTGACTTCCATCCAACTAAGCTTAGTAGCAGCTAATAGGTTTGATTAAAACTGAATGAGAGCTAAGTTAGATTGTATTGATTTTTCCATTGTTTTCAGTGCCACTCATAGCATATTTACACAGAAATAAATCTCACTGTTCAGTGGCTGTTTTTTCATGTCAGTGATCAGAACTGACTCAGCTTCATTTTTGATTCATATTTTGCCCATCACATTTAAAAGACCAAAGTAATGCAAACATCAATATCATATTTGTTCACTTGCTCATTCATTATGCAATGTATAAGTTGTCCTTTTTTACTGATGTAATTCTAAGAAATGTTTTTAAAGAGCATTTCCTAATCAACCCAATGAGACTTGCTACTGAATTAGTATGCATGAGACCAGAATGACAAGAGGTACATGTCAGAAATGAAGCGTGGAGATTTCTAGAGAAAGGAGTCTATAACATTACTTAGACATGTATTGTAGTAATTCAGAAGTACAACACATCAATGGGCTGTGGCTATGCTGAATGGTCCCCTTCTAATAACATACATAAAAATTAACACATTGACAAGGATGGATCTTGAACTCAGGGCAGAGTTCTAGATGAGAATGCACAATACTTGAGGATAACTAAATCCTAATCTGTTTTTTGGGAACTGCACATTCCAAAAAGTTAGGTGGCAAAAATCACAGAAAGTGGGTTGGGCCAGGGCAAAAGAGCCTTGGATAGTACAGTGGTCTAAAGCCCTGTTATTAACATCAGCTGCCTGCAATTATTGCAGGTTCGAACTCATCAAGGCTCAAGGTTGACTCAGCCTTCCATCCTTTCTAAGGTAGGTAAATTGAGGACCCAGTTGTGGGGGCAATAAGCTGACTTTGTATAAATATACAAAAGTATGAAGGCTATTGCTTAGCGCATTGTAAGCCGCTCTGAGTCTCCGGAGAAGGGCGGCATATAAATCAAATTTTTTTAAAAAACAACAAAACTAAAATTGCTTTCATTCAATTTAAATGTAACTAAAACACTGTTGAATTAATTATAGTTTTAATGAGTAGTCCCTAAATATTTAAATTCCTTTTTTGTAGTAGTATTACAATTTTGTAGTAACAAAAAGTTGAAAAGCTCTGGGTACAAATCTAAGGTTTTGAGGTAACAAAGATTTAGGATTTCAGCCTGTGGATCTGATTCTGTGTGATCATCCACATCTACCTATACTTCTGAAGACCTCTTAATTAGCACATGTGAGACACGGACAGAACTATTTCATTCTGTGTTACTTCTAACACTTTTAATAATGACTGATGAGTTGCTGTATACCACTCAGGATCAACTATGGCTTTTGAACTGCAATTCAGAAAACCACAAAAGTTTCAGTAAGTAAACACATGCTTGACTTGTTCCCAGAATTTTATCCAATGTGAATACAAATTGTTAAATTACCATTTCACTCAGTTCTTCAGTTTGTATTATAATTATAAGGCAGAATTCAGTACTGAACTTTAATGTTGCTGACAAGATACTAAGTAATGAACCTTGTATTGTATACTGGAAGAAAGTCCTTAATTTTTAACAGCAAAACTAATATTTTCAGTGGTTCTGTTAACAGGACATGTTAATGGCAACATGAAGTTCCGAGCAGTTACATGTGCTTTTTCATTTTAGCATCAATTTGCTAGAGGTCGTGCAACACTTGTACTTGGTATCCATTTGTTTAATGAGACATTTTCATATTAGTGGATGAAGTAGATTGTAGGCAGAATCTGGTTTTCCTTTTATTTCCTTTATTAAAAAGACTATTATGACTATATGTGAGGCCAGATGGAAACCATAACATATTTTTTTAATGCTACCTTCTCCTTAATGAAGCCACAGGACAATATCAAATTCACAGGCATAGCGGAGTTTTAATATAATCGCTGATTGCACTTTTCCCCATTTTGCAATAATTGGCAATATGCAAATCATACTCTTTAGTGTGAATATACCTTGGAAAAGTAAAAATATTTTATGGAAATTTTAAAATTACATGAACACCTTACAATACTGAAGCACTTTATTATATTAACATTTCTGCAGTTAATTTCCAGTTTGACTTTTTAAAAAACACTGTAAATCACACTGTCATTTGTTTCAAATTGGTAGCATTAAAAGGATTGTTTCCTTCCTTCTCTAGTGATAGTTTCAGTGACAGAGTAACGTATGTTGATTTCTATGTTCAAACATAATATTATGGTATAATTCTTGTCAATACTGTTGTTCTGTTGTCCTTTCGGTTATGCCATATTACCAATGTAAATGCACAACTGATTTTTTTAAACAAATATTCAAAATCAATTCAATTAATTCAATTATCTGTTCACCTAAACATTTTAATAGAAAATATTAGAATATGTTTTAATATGTTTATAACAAATGATTAAAATTAACAATCATATTTATGATAAGATCTCAATAGGGTTGCACAGTAGTGTAGAGGGGAAAAATATTGGAGAAAAGAAAAGTGGTTGAAGAATTGTCTGCAATTTGGTAAGATAGCTTTTCTTTTCCAGGAATCATGTGACTGACCTCTTTTTTAAAAAAAGATGTGACTGCTTTAAAGAGTTGCACATATGAGTTAGTTTCAAACTCCACATATTAAAAAGCACAATTTGGGCAACGCAAACATGAAAACTCCCCATCTAAAACATATGAAGAATGGCTGCAGGATTTGGGTTTGGCTAGTCTTTAGAAAAGAAGAATTAGGGGTGACATGATAGCAGTATTTCAGTATTTGAGTGGCTGCCACAAAAAAGAAGGAGTCAAGTTATTCTCGAAAGCACCAGAGGGCAGGACAAGAAACAATGTTTGTAAACTAATCAAAGAGAGAAGCAACCTGGAATTAAAGAGAAACTTCCTAACAGTGAGGACAATTAACTAGTGGAACAGCTTGCCTCCAGAAATCATGGGTGCTCCATCACTTGAAGTTTTTAAGAAGAGACTAGACAGTCACTTATCTAAAATGATATAGGTTCTCCTGCTTGAATAGGGGGCTGAACCAGAAGACTTCCAAGGTCCCTTCCAGCTCATTCTATTCTATTTATTGAAAGATCCATCTAGGTACAACAGAATCAAAGTCAGTTCTGGGATTTTCCCACAAAAACCCACATAAGTAAAACCCCTTTTTTCCCTTCGGGCCACCCACAGTTCATAATTTACCATTTGGGTTCAATTGGCATTAAAGGTACTGTTGCACGATCTAAACTATTCCAAATAAAGCTACCTTTTGTAATTAACTGACAGTGATTTTGTGAGCTCTGATGGTGTCCAACATGTTCCAGATGTTTTGGCATTGCACTCAAGAAATCTGTTACTATTGGTATTATATTTGCTTTCTTTTGCCGCAGCCATTCTACTGTTTTCATCTCTTTGTATTTTGTGGTTTTCTCCAGTATCTTCTCTTCCTTATTATTCAGATTTGAAAAAATGGTTTTGGCTAAATTGATGGTGATAGAAAAGTAAACTAAAAGTAAACATTAGCAATGGACTCAATATTTCTTTAAGGTACTGCTGCTTATTGTTCCTTTGCTTATCTTCCTTTTAGAGCACAGGATTTAGATAGACAGGATTGAAAAGGGAAACAGGCAAATGTCTTCCATATATCTGGATGCAGTTCTGTAGTCTCCTCACCCTATATCCATATCAGAGTAACAACAGAATTGAAAGACAGACATCAGTGACGCTGAATTAGGATAGTTAGAAGAAATGTCTCTTCGCAGCAACCATAAAAAGTAAATTAAAATCAGCAGTTTCTCTTCTCTGCTTCAGCCACCATAAACGTGATCAGTTGGGTTCACTATGAGTTTGGATTTATTAAAGAGAAATTACATAAGGCTGTACAGACTTCATAAGTAATGCCATCATATAGCTGTCTTTAATTAGGATAAAAAACACAGAGGGAATATCAGTGTAACATTAACAGGATTGATTAGGTTGCCCACTCAAAGGTGGACTTTGGGCAGAACCAACACATCATTAACAGCAACCGAAATCATTTGCTTTCTTAATAATGTAGACCTTTCTCTGCAGTTCTTATCATTCACAGCATTTTTCTCAGAGATTTCAAATTTTTCTGCTAACACTATGAATGAAAACGAGCAATCAGAAATCAGATAATTTCTAATTATGTTAATGAAAACTTCAGGTGTGGCGTGGCTAGAATATTCCTTTCTGAAACAAAATGCTATCACCCTTTATTAACTGAATTGTTGAATGTTAAAAAAGGAGGAAGAAAAATAGAAAAAAGAAGAATCCTATCTTGATCCTGGCCAACTGTCCCTTTTTTCCATTGCATTTTTCCTGATATAAAATGTAAGTTCTATTTGGGATCAATGAATCACTATTTGAACATACTTATGTGCATACTTTTCCTAATAGACAAACTTCATCTATTGGAATTCATACTTTTCACATTGATTGATTGATTACATATATTTCTACTAGCAATGGGAAGGTCATTGGATTTATGAACTACTTTTTTGTGGGGTGGAGATCTAAGAGTTCTGGTGGATGAAATGACGATAAAAATAAAACAGCGTTTCTCATATATTTGGTAGGTCTGCCTGCTTTAGAAAAAAAACCCTCCCCCCACTTTGGAGGAAACAACAAATGAGGGGTTTTTCTCTCTCTCTCTTAAGAAACACAGTATATTAGGATGTATAGTTTTTCATACATTTCAAACTTCAATGGGGTAGAAGAAAGACCACCATTTTTCAGCAGTTTCAGTCAGAGGTTTCTTTGGACTTAGAATTTGATCACAGTAATTAATCAATTGATTTTTATGTCTCCTCTACTACTACTCCCTACAGGGTGTCTCTGGGCAGACTTGTGGTTATTTGTAGACATAGTTATTTTTATGATGATGATTTTTTTTGCACAGCCAGCCAGATATTTAGACTGGATTTGGAATATTTATCCCCATCAAGTCTTTCCCAAGAATCTGAGATAGGCAGATGTTGTTGTCTAGTGGTGTTAAAGGTATATCAACATATGATATAAGCTGTTCCAAGTAAAGTTACCTTTTGCAATTGACTGATGGTGATTTTGTCAATGCCAATCAAGTGATCCTCCAAATGTTTTAGAGTTGCACCTAAGGCACCTATCACTTTTGGTATTATCCCTGTTTATTTATATTTTTTTGCCACTATTGTTCCATTTTTGTTTGCAGGTCTTTGTATTTTGTGATTTTTATTATGGTTTGTTGCACAGGTTAGCCAGATGTTTAGACTAGATTTGACAATTTAATCTACCTTTTGAATCCTTCCTACAGACCTGAGATAGACTGAAATCAAAGTCCTTTTGAATAAAATGTTGAAGCATGCATTTTGTTGTGTATGTCAATCAAGTTCAAAATCAGTACATTCATCCAAAATGTTTGAAAAACTCAATTGCTCATCCATTTCTATTTCCATTTCTAAAAATTATATACTGTATGTTCAATATTCAAAGTTCTTTACAGTTTTTGTTTTCATATTCAACAATTTTGAGTGTATTACGAACAGAATTGTGCCGTTTGTTACACTTTAGTCATAAAGACATCAACAAATGATTTTTAAAGACATGGTCTATTGCCAAATAATTTATTGACCCAAATTAATTCCACTTCAAATCATGTGGAGAATTTTCATGTGAATAAGAGATTATCGTCTTAAAACCTCTGGCTCAATGCATTAATGTTGGTACTGCCTGCCCATTCAGTGACTAACCGAAAGGCTTACTCTTACATGAACATAATCATCTGAACATTGAAAAACCAGATTTAGTTGCTGTTCAACTTGCTGTAAGTATGTATACTGTAGGCATTTTCATTCAAGACAGGCCTGGATGTGATTTTTCTGCACCACATTAATAACATATTGTTAGAAGCTACAAACAAACAAATTATCATATAATGTCAGGACGTGAAGTAAGTTAAATAAATTGAGGGACAAATGTTCCATTTGACATGATTGCCATTTTAGTAGAAGTCTATAATTCTCTTTGTGAGCAGTCAGAATGAATTTATTTGGGTAATATTACATAATAATAGCAATGATAAGTGAAATGTTTGCTTTGTAGGCGATTACATCATGGACATGTGCTGAAGTTTGAGTATTTTATCTCTGCTTTGCCGTTTAGTATGGGTGTTTTTGTACCTTTATTTTCTCATTCATTAATTCATCCTGGCAGATAGTACATTATTTTACTTAATTGGCAAAAAGTTGAAAAAGGGTGATTCAACTTGGTCTGAACCAAGAATCTAGCATAGTTAGCATAAAATGATCTGTTTAAGTCAAAATTTATTTTTCATCTGTCTGTGTCTTGCTTGTCACTGAGGTTTTGACAAATAATTTTAAGTCAGAGATAACAAATATAAACTGTCCAATCCTATGGCAATCTGAAGTGAAATAAAGCTAGAGTTGAATGTGCTTCATTGACATGCATGCTTTACAAAGTTTCATATAATTTAAATAAAACTTTAGTCATATTGTCTGAACTTGCCTCTTCATTTCATTCTTCCCTTCTTTGCCACAACTCTGTTTCCAGAAGGAAAAAATAATAATTATTGCTATAACAAGGGGGAAAGACAGAAAGATCAAAAGAATGGTGTGATAAAGAAAAAATGGGACAAATAGAAAGTGTGATTACAAGTTACACTTCTAAAGCAACATCAACCTTTGCTAGTTTCACTTTTTTCTACATTCTGTTGGCTTGCTTAAGATAGTACTTTTAAATCCATTCTCCAGTCATAAGGATTGTCTTAATATTTCTCTCCTGATAGATTCACTTTTCTCCCAAATACTGCCAACAACTACAAGAGATAGGAAAAAAATGTGAGTGACACCAATGGCATAGGTTAAAATCCAAAGGAGGGAAAGAAACACAATTCCTCTCATTTTTCACCATGAGATTACCAGAAAGTCTCAATGATCTTCATCTGCTGATTTCAAGAAACCAGTAAAATCCTGAGCAGTTTAGTTGTAGCAACATAAAACAGAGCTCTTGCCTCAGTTATAAACTCATGCCTTAACTAGACTTTGGAGATTACATGGGGAAAACAAGCTCACATTAAATAATGCCAAGACAGATTTGTCATTCATCAGTAAGCATCTGCTAATATTGGTCCTAATAATTACTCTGGAATAGGCTCTTCTCCTACTAAGAGATGTGGTTCATGCTTTACAAGTCCTTTTCGATTCAAGGGTGATGTTTGAGTAGCAAATGTAAACCAGGTGGTGAACCAGGTACAATTCTACCTGGACCAAGGTGCTTTGGTGATGGTAATTCTCACCCTAATCATCATTCGGCTGAACTACTTAGTACAGTGAATGTGGGTCTAACATTGAAGATGACTTAGAAACTGAAATGAATATAGAATGTTACAGTTATCGTATCTGCAGGACAAACTCACTGTTGTATAACAACCCAGACATTGGCAATCAATTACTTGGTTGACATTAGGCTTCCAGCCCTAATCTAGAATGATGGCCATTACCTTTAAAGCCATCAACTTAACCTTTGCCTTAAATTGTTTATAAGCACCATCATAGGTGTGCCTTTAATCTTGATTGGTTTGTGAATTTTTACTTTCATACTGCTTCAGTTGTATTTATTTTGCTTTGTTGTGTTATTCAAGATGTGGGTGGTATTCAAATATTGTAAAATACATAAATAATAAACAGTTGTGAAAACACCAGCAATAATCTTCAGTAAACCTGGGTTACCTAACAAAAGAAAAACAATTGTAATAGATACAGACAAGACCCATCTTAGTCTAGCATTTCAACCAATAGTTATAAGTATACATGTTCTGTCCTCAATTTATGCACTGCTTTTTAAAAATTATTGAAGTAAACCATTGTTGTCATGTTACATGGTAGTGAATTTTCCACAAATGATAAATCACGAACAGCGAGAACAAGGTGTAAATAAAGATTGCTCCATTTCAAAGTGCTATAGGTCATAGAATAACATAAATCCTTTCAGTCCAGCTACAAACTAACATACTTTGAAAAGCAACAGATGTCCCTCCATAGATGCAAATTGAGACACAGATAAAACTTTGCCAATTTTCTCTAGGATTCTCAGATACAGATGTAAAGGTAGTCCAATATTCCTTTTATACAGTCTGCTATAGTGACTGAAACTCAAAGGGAAGCCAAAATCACATCCAAGCTATATAGCAATGATGGCTAACCTTTTTGCCGTCGCGTTCCAAAAGTGGGGGGAGCATGGAGAGGTTGCCCACGTGTGTGCCCTCACCTATAATTCAATGTGCTCCGCCCCTACGCATGCGCCTCCCCCACTTTTAGCACGTGATGGCACAGTGGGCCTGGTAGGCCCGTTTTTCATCCTCCCCAGGCTCCAGAAGCTTTCTAGGAGCCTGGGGAGGGCAAAAATGGCCTTTCCCCCCCACCGGAGGCCCTCCGGAGGCTGGAAACAGCCCATTTGCCAACTTCCGGTGGGACCGAAAGGCCCAAAAATCAGCTGGCCGGCACACACATGTGCGCTTGAGCTCAGCTACAGCAACGCTCGCGTGCCCACTGTTATGGCTCTGTGTGCCATCTGTGGCATCCGTGCCATAGGTTTGCCGTTACAGCTATATAGTCTCCAGAGTTCTAGCTGAAATTCATTTCAGTGATTCTTCTTATACTGAAGCCTAGCTAAATCTGCTTGACTGCTGAAGAGGCATGACACAATGAGATCACAGAAGCACTTGACCAATCAGGAAATTGCACAAATATTCTGTGTGGAAGTGCTATTATTAAAGGTTATATAAATTAGAAACATAATGAAATCATGTTGGATTAGTTCTTTTTCCCATCCAGACTCCATGTGAGCCTTTCAACTCCAATGCCAGAATATAAACTAGGAATTTTCTATAAGCAAAGAACATATGCAGTGACTGGGTGACAAATAAGACTAAACATTGAGAAAAGTGCATCATTTATCTTTTTTAAAAATGATGGAAGGGATAATGTTTTTCCCCTTTTTTCACAGAATAACTATCTTTCAAGATACTACTTATATTGATAGTGTACCTGTAGTTTCCCTAATAGGGCAAAAAACAGGTGAGGAGACAAATCACTCCTGGAAGTGATCTGTTTTCACCAGTCTCATAGTTCCAAAATAATTTTCCTCGCATAGCTACATTCATACCTCTATTACTGTTTGAAATATCCAGTCATGAAACAATTTAGTTTGGCCCACTATCCACAAGCACTCTTCCCATAAGCACTTACATTTATTTTTGTTTACAAAGTTGATTTTACAAAAGAACACTGATGAAGTAAAATGATAGCTGATAAGAAGAAAAATCATTTTATTTCATACCTTTGAGAGAATATATTTTGATTAAGAATTTTAATTACTTTTAATTACTTAAATTAAAAACTAATGCAAACTAAACTTTACAGAAGAGGCTTGAAAAAAGGAATAAAAGGTGCAGGAAAAAATAAAGACAAAGAAAAGAAAAAACAACAAAGAAAAATATACATGATTTTATATTTATTTTTATGTATAAATAAATGTATATAGTCTTTTTCATTTTTTTCTTTTCTCTTTTTCTTTTTTCTTTTTTCCTGCATCTTTTATTCCTTTTTTCAACCTTATATATATTCCAATCTTCATCAAAAATGTAAACAAATTTAGTAACCGTATATACACCTAGGTTACAACAAATATCTCTCCATCTCATATCCCATATCTTATCTATAAGGAAACACATAAAACATCTATTTTTCAATCCTGGTGTCAGCCAAAACTGCATATAGGATTGCCAAAGCATTGTAAAAAAATATCTTATTTTAAGCTTGATTAAACAAGCCAACTTCCTTCCTATACCTTAATTTTACTTCTAGATACAATAAGAAAACATTTTCCAGGCCATTTTCTTGGTTTATGATTTCTATTTCTTTTTTTAATTTTTTAGAACTTCAGCCAGTTTCTTTTGTGTATACACTAAGGGATCCTTTTCCAAATAGTCTCTTGGCCTGTCATTTGTAGTTCCACATTCCGTATTTGTCCATCTTGTCAGATAAATTTTTTTCCATATCTCTCATTCCTTCATTAACAAATTTTAGACATAATCTAACCATAAAGCAGGCATTATTAGTGACAATGTTGATATTTTAGTTACTAATTTCCTGTTTCATTCTTTAAAGACCTCCTTGAATACTTCTGGTGTTATAACATTTTGTGTCACTTTGAAATTCCCACTATTAACTGACATCAAGACCAAGCTTGTACTTTTTTTCTGCTTTACATCTTTAGTCCCCTCTAGTGCCCAGTTTCTAAAATCATTATTTATCTTTTGTTATGACTTGCAATAGACAAAATGGCTAAAATAGGTCAGTTTCCCATAAGAAGGTGTTTAGTTTTTATAATTAATTTCAACATTGTATAGTAAAAGTCAGTATTCTAAATTTACTTAGACCCTTACCCCATTTATAACTTTTTTAGATTTAAAAAATTATTTAGCTTCTTCGTTTTTATTTCAAATTCCTTTAAGTTCTTAAGGTTTTAATACATTTGTCTGTTGTTCTAATTTGAATATAAACTTGCTGTTATAGTGCGGGAATAACGAGAGGCACAAGCAAGCAAGTGACAACAGCTCTTTAATATAGGGTGAGACTTCAGCAAGAAATATGGGCAGCAGCCCTCCTTATATACACTTCTAGCAGTAACTGTCAACCAATCACAAAACACTGTTTCATTTGAAACTCCCGCTCAAAATAGATACATACATAACACCCCTCTATTCCCAGAAGGCACTTACATTATCTATTTACATATTTACAAATGAAATCTCGCAGGTGACCAGGGCGTGTTCTCGCTCGGGTCGACCTGTGCAGTTCAGTCTTTGGGGAGGCATCGAGCTGGTCAGAGGGACCTTCTGTCTCTCCTAGCTCCGCCAATGGAACCTCCTGGATTTCTTCGGAGGCGTAGTTTTCCCTAGCTGGGAGTGTCGACTCGTCAGGGCAGCGCTGGAGCCAGGATTTGTCAGATAAGTATTCCTCTTACTCGGGCTTGAGGTAGCTGTTTTGGAAAAACTGTGATAGTCAGACTCAGTTATTTGCGGATTTACATAGATCTCATCATCTAACCGTTTTCTTAACTGATCTATGTGCCATTTCCAAATTTTGTTTTGTCCTACATCCACCATGTATGATTTTGGACCTGGGACCCCTGTAATTGTTCCAGCTACCCAAAATGGCCTATTGGCATAGTTTCTGGCGAACACCGGGGGCCCAATTTGGAATTGTCATAGTTCTACTCCTTCCCCCTTGAAGCTTTCATGGGAGTAATTGGGATGCAGTCTATCTAGGACACATCTCAGTTTTCTGCCCATTAGTAACTCTGCAGGGCTGCGCCCTGTGGCCATGCATGGGGTGGCATGTTGTACTGCCAAGAATTGGTCTATTCTGGCCTGCCAGTCTCCTGCATCCAACTGGGATAGGGCTTCTTTGGCGGTTTTAACAAATCTCTCTACAAGGCCATTCGAAGCCGGATGAAAAGGAGCCGACAATGCATGCCTAATTTCTAATTCGGCTAAATAGCCCTCAAATTGCGTTGCTATAAATTGCGGCCCGTTATCGGACACTAGGGTATCTGGTAGGCCATGAGTTGCAAAGAGTTTTCTGAGGGTCTTAATAACTGCCTCAGCTGTCATGGATGGCATTAAAATTATTTTCAACCATTTTGAAAATGCATCAACAACAATTAAGAAAGTTTGCCCATGGAAGGGTCCTGCAAAATCAATATGGATCCTTCCCCATGGCACTTTTGGTTTCTCCCACTCTTGGATGGGTGCTACCGGGGGATCTGGGCAGGATTCCTGGCAGGGTCTGCATTTCCCAACCCACTCTGTGACATCATTATCTAAGTTAGGCCACCAGACATAACTTCTAGCTAGCCCCTTCATTCGAATGATACCGGGATGCCCTTCATGTAATAACTCCAATACCCTCGTTCGCAATCGTGATGGAATAACCACTTTATCGCCCCACAATAGACACCCCCCTTGCATCGACAAATAATTTTTTTTGTTAAAAAATGGTAGAAATTCCTCACTGTCCACCTTGGTCGGCCATCCCCTCATGACCCAGCCCATCACAGTGCGAATGACTGTGTCCTTGGTAGATGCCCTTGCCACCTCGCAGGATGAGATTGGGCCCAAAGTCAGTACATCGATCAAAAGAACAGAAACCTCAGGTGCAAGGTCTTCCAGCAAGTCGGGAAGGGGGCAGCAGCTGAGGGCGTCAGCATGGCCCAGAGTTTGACCGGGTCTGTGGATCAGCTGGTACGAGTAGGCAGACAGGAAAATTGCCCACCTGGTCATTCAAGGAGACAGGGCAATAGGAGTAGGCCTGTCCCCCGCCAAGAGTCCCAACAAAGGCCTGTGGTCAGTAATCAGTTCAAATGTCCGGCCAAAAAGATAGTCATGGAACATTTTTACTCCCGTAACAGCGGCTAAAGCCTCCCTGTCCAGCTGACTATAATTTCTCTCTGCGCTGGACAGGGTTCGAGAGTAGTACGCTATAGGCGCCTCTAAGCCATTCAGCAGTCTATGGCTCAGGACGGCACCAACTCCAAACGGGGATGCGTCGCAAATGAGTACTAACGGCAGTTCAGTGTTTTACTGTATAAGGAAACTGTCCTCTGACAAGAGTCTCTTTACAGCATTAAATGCAGTTGATTCAACCTTGCCCCATAACCAAGGAACGTTTTTCCCAAGCAATTTGTGCAAGGGTTCAGCTACGGTAGACTTATCCCTAAGAAACATAGAATAAAAATTCAGCAGCCCCAGAAAAGCTTGAAGCTCTGTTTTCAACTTAGGGGTGGGAGCATTTCTAATGGCTCTCACTTTGCTTTCGGTGGGGTGGATGCCCATTCCATCGACCCTATACCCCAGGAAGTCTACAGAGGGGACAGCAATCATGCATTTCTTCTTTTTAAGTCTAAGTCCCGCTTCTCTAAATTTCGTGAGAACTTGCCTGACTCTATCACCCAGTTGAGCTTCGTTTGTCGCGCTGATTAGGATGTCATCAAAATACGGCACCACCCCCGGAAGCCCCTGTAACAGGCGCTCCATGGTGCTTTGGAATAATCCCGGGGCAACGCTGACACCGAATTGCAGCCTGGTGCATTTAAAAGCACCCCGGTGGGTCACGATCGTTTGCGCTTCAGCAGTGCCGTCATCAACTGGCATTTGTTGATATGCTTGCGCCAAGTCTAATTTAGCAAAGATTTTGCCGGGCCCCAGGGAGTGTAGTAGATGATGCACTATTGGCATGGGATAGGCACTCTGCTGCAACGTCTTGTTTATCGTGCACTTGTAGTCAGCGCAAATTCTTAAAGACCCATCTGTGTTTACTGGGGTAACTATTGGGGTCTCCCATTTGGCGTGATCAACCGGAACCAACACCCCTTGCTTAATTAATTTGTCCAGTTCTGCATCAATTTTTGGTTTTAAGGCAAGTGGCACCCATCTTGCCTTTAGCCTGACCTGAGTCACGTTGGGGTCTAAATTAAATGAAATAGGGGTCCCCAAGTACTTGCCCAGCTCCTCTCCGAAGATGTCCTGGAACTCGTGCAGAAGACTTTCTTTCAGGGATGGTTTGTTCAGACTGTGAACGCCCGTGAAACCCATGCCTAGGGCTCGGAACCATGCTAGGCCTAGAAGACTTGGTAGCAGCTGGCTCACAATTGTCAGGGGTAGTTCCTTCTGGGTGTCGCCGTAGGTGACTCGGAATGTGCCGACGCCTTCCACTGGAACTCTGTTCCTCTGGTAGTCGAGTAGACGAACTCTTTGCCGTGTCAGTTGGGCTTTCTTGAAGCTGGGAATAATGGTCTTCAGGGTCGCCCAGGACATAATTGACAGGGCAGACCCGGTGTCGATTTCCATCTTGCAAGGCCTCCCTTCAATCTCTACTTTCGTGTAGACCTTCTCTTCCACCGATGTGCTGGCATGGTCGATGTTAGTGCTGAAAGCTTCCTGCTTTTGATTTTTGCGCCGGTTTTTTGTGCCGCCATCTTTGATTGGCTGCTTTGAACGAACCGGTTCTGGTTGGCCATTTTGGTCACATGAGTTGTAGCTTCTTGGAATTATAGCTCTACAGACTCTCACCAAGTGACCCTTCTTTTCACAACGCCTGCAAACGGCGTCTCGGTATTTGTAAAATTGTCTTTTGTGAGCTCCACCACAGCTAGAGCAATTTCTTCAGCAGCGTTTTTGTTCGTTTTTCCTTTTCTCCGTATGGAAAACGTCCTCGTCCAATTCTTCCTCGGTGCTGGTTCTCGCTTCCTCCCGGTGAACCGGCGTGGATTTGGGGGTGTCTTTGGTTGCTGCTGGCCGTTGCAGCGTCTCGGCAGCCTCGTAGAAGCCTCATGTGCTCTGGTTTTGTCTAGAGCCCCCACTAGGGTTAGATCTGGCTTTGCGAGAAGCCTTCTCTGTAGTCTTGTGTCTCGTATGCCACATATCAGTTGTTTGAGCAGCGCGTCATCCAGGTCTCGATGGTCGCAACGCGTGGAGGCTTTGCGGAGGCTTGCCATGTACGCGCTGATCAGTTCACCTTCTTTTTGTACACATTGCCGAAATGCGTAGTGCTATACAAATTTAGATGGAACAGGAGCTTAGTGGCTCTTGAGGGTGGCTTGGAGCACGTCCCAGGGAACAGTCTGGACTGGGGTTGGCTCGCAGAGAGATTCAGCCATCTTGAATATGTCTGGCCCGCAGTGGCTTAAGAATAGGGCTCTCTTCCGATTAGCGGAGAGACCTTGCATCTCACTGGCTTTGAGGGAACACTCGAACCTCGTCATATACGATCCCCATTTCTCGCGGGTTGGATCGAAGGGCTTGGGCGGTACGTAGGCAGACATCGCAATATGTCTTCTGTTGCCCGCTTCGTCACCCTGGCTGAACTCAAAGCTCTTTTTGGTTTGCTTCTTGTAGCCTCAATCCCACCTTCGTCGCCAATGTTATAGCGCGGGAATAATGAGAGGCACAAGCAAGCGACAACAGCTCTTTAATATAGGGTGAGACTTCAGCAAGTCTCAGAAGAAATACGGGCAGCAGCCCTCCTTATATACACTTCTAGCAATAACTGTCAACTAATCACAAAACACTGTTTCATTTGAAACTCCCGCTCAAAATAGATACATACATAACACTTGCCCAATAACTTTTCAAACTTGTTTTTCTGCAATTCTAATGTCATACTATATATACAATGTACAATGTAAAGTAGTGAGCCTACAGCTTGTATAACAGTGTAAATGTCCCCTCAAAATAACGCAATACACAGCCATTAATGTCTAAACTGCTGGCAACAAAAGTGAGTACACTCGTAAGTGATAATGTCCAAATGGGGCCCAAGTAGCCGTTTTCCCTCCCTAGTGTCATGTGATTCATTTAGTGGTACAAGGTCTCAGGTGTGACGAGGGAGCAGGTGTGTAAAATTTGGTGTTATCGCTCTCATTCTCTCATACTGATCAGTGGAAGTTCAACACAGCACCTCATGGCAATGAACTCTCTGAGGATCAGAAAAAATGAATTGTTGCTCTACATAAAGATGGCCTAGGCTATAAAAAGATTGCCAAGACCCTGACACTGAGCTGCAGCATGGTGGCCAAGACTGTGCTCTTTAACCAGCGGTTTAACAGGACAGGTTTCACTCAGAACAGGCCTTGCCATGGTCAACCAAAGAAGTTGAATGCCTGTGCTCAGCGTCATATCCAGAGGTTGGCTTTGGGAAATAGATGTATGAGTGCTGCCAGCATTGCTGCAGAAGTTGAAGGGGTAGGATGTCAGCCTGTCAGTGCTCAGACCATATGCCGCATGCTGCATCAAATTGGTCTGCAGGGCTGTCATCCCAGAAGGAAGCCTCTTCTAAAGATGATGCACAAGAAAGCCCACAAACAGTTTGCTGCAGACAAGCAGACTAAGGACATGGATTTCTGGAACCATGTCCTATGGTCTGATGAGACCAAGATTAACTTATTTGGTTCAGATGGTGTCAAGTATGTGTGGCAGCAACCAGGTGAGGAGTACAAAGACAAGTATGTCTTGCCTACAGTCAAACATGGTGGTGAGAATGTCATGGTCTGGGGCTGCATGAGTGCTGCCGGCACTGGGGAGCTACAGTTCATTGAAGGAACCATGAATGTACTGTGATATACTGTGATATACTGAAGCAGACCATGATCCCTTCCCTTCAGAGACTTGGCCACAGGGCAGTATTCCAATGTAATAACGACCCCAAACACACCTCCAAAGAGACCACTGCCTTTCTAAAGAAGTTGAGGGTAAAGGTGATGGACTGGCCAAGCATGTCTCCAGACCTAAACCCTATTGATCATCTATGGGGCATCCTGAAATGGAAAGTGTGCAAGGTCTCTAACATCCACCAGCTCCGTGACATTGTTATGAAGGAGTGGAAGAGGACTCCAGTGGCAACCTGTGAAGCTCTGGTGAACTCTATGCCCGAGAGATTTAAGGCAGTGCTGGAAAATAATGGTGGCCACACAAAATATTGACACTTTAGGCCCCATTTGGACATTATCACTTAGTGGTGTTCTCACTTTTGTTGCCAGCAGTTTAGACATTAATGTTTAATGCTGTGTGTTCCATTATTTTGAGGGGACAGCACATTTACACTATTATACAAGCTGTATACTCACTACTTTACATTGTAGCCAAGTGTCATTTCTTCAGTGTTGTCACGTGAAAAGATATACTTAAATATTTACAAAATGTGAGGGATGTACTCACTTCTGTGATATATTCTCTCTCTCTCCTCCCTCCCCTCCTCTCTCTCTCTCTCTCTCTCTCTCTCTCTCTCTCTGTGTGTGTGTATAAAATCTTAAATGCTTCTACTTAAATTAGAGTAATATAAATGTAACAGAACACTGCTTTGTTTTTGTTTTCTTTTTATATATTCCTACTTGTATCCTTTAAAAACCGTCCAATCTTTTCTTTCTACAAAGATAAGCCAAGGCAATTTCTTTACTATAAGCATATAACTGAACTAAAAGTATCTCCTTACTGACAATAATCTATATAAACCTAGCGCAATCAAAGCATGTTATCATAATCGGTCTATTCAAACAGTTTCAATCTCATTGAGAATTTGTCATTCTCACAGCCTATTACAGACCAGAAGGAGAGACATAGAATTATATTCCTTTAGCACCAAGTTATAGAAAACATGAGCTGTTGAATAAAACAGCTTTTATGCTAGCCTCAAGTACCATCTATTATAAAGTTGGTTGATTACATATGTAAGACTTGGGAAGTCTTATTCTGTTGGCATTCGAAGAGAAATGTCCAGAGGATCTGTGATGTACAATTTCCTTAGAATATCTGCCAGCTAAATCATTGTCAGTTTCAAATTTTCTACAGTTGAGAAATCAAAACAAAGCCAATCTCTTTTAAAAATCTCATTTACTATCCACAAAACATGTTAATCTAATTAACCTTCACAATCTACTATTCAAGTACTGCTTTTTAAAATTATTACATTATCTATAAACTAGCACATATCACCTCATATTAATAATTTAAAAGGTAGGTTAATAATTCAATTTGCTGATGAAACTCCCAAACAGACAAAAACTATTGTAGAATAAAAGCAGAGTGATATATCACTATAACAAGCGTCTACAATAGCCATATAACTCTGATAATCAAGAAGATAAATTAGTCAATCTTCATAAGGATGCAAAAGATGACAATATGGTCTTAAATACTACTGAAGGTAGTTATATCAAGCCATACATTTTTCTTTTGAGTTACTTTTAAATTAAATATCAAATAAACTCTACTCTACATCTGGAGGAAGTTTTCAAGAACCTGAAGTAGAATAGGAATAAGGGAGAATATTACTTTGGTGTAGACAATGATAATCCTGTTACTGCACTATAGGCTTGATCTCTGAGGTCCTAAACCTCATACTCTGAACCAGTTTACAGTATCTGTTCCTAAAACAGATCCAGGGTTCTGAACCTTGGCCTCAAACTTGCTTAATCATCCAACCCTGCCATTTCTTCTTGACAAGAAGGCAGATATCGTGTCAGAGGCCAAACTGGCAGTGAGCACTGCTGCCTACACAAAAGCCTGAATAGTGAATAACTGAGTTACCTCATGTTTCTGCTGTCATTGTGTGAAATCCTCTCATAAAAGTGTTGCGTCCCACATGCATCAGATCATGGATGAAATGGCATTAGCTACTAAACCTTGTGAGAAAAGTGCTTAAGAAACTGATCAGCTAAGTCATTTGTTTTACTCATTTCTCTCAGTCAGAAAGTTTCTTTACAACAACAACAAATCAGGCCTGTTGAAAGAATGCTTCTTCCCTTTCTTTTCATGAAGATTATGAACATACCCCTCTTCTTTTCAACAGCATAACTTTTTGTCTACAGTTAAAGACAAACAAACTTTTGTTTTCAGCTGAGTAGTTTCTGTGTTAAATATAAGGATTTTCTTAATTAATAACTGAGATGACCCTCATTTAACTTCAGTGCTTACAAAATTGTGTCTGTCAACTGTCTAATTAGCGAATCCAGAAAAATATTATTTTATCAAGTACAAACCTTACTGAATAAATCCACATTGGCACAGAAGAAGCAAAACCAGCTCTCAGCTTCCCATGCAAAAGCATGCATAGTTCATTCCCCCTTTTCCCCCCAGGCCACCCACAATCCATTATGTCCACCAATCACTTCTGTTCATTTTGTTATGGGAACCAGCTGGCCCCACTGGGACATCTGCTTGGGGTGTCCTTGAGGGGGGAGCAATCTTTCCCGGGAACTGATCATGCTTGGATGCAATTCTCCCCACCTTTGTGTTGCAATTCACCACCACCTATTTGTCAAGCTGCAAGAGAAGCAGAATATAGGTGAAAGTTAGAGTCAGTCTTAATACTGTCCTATTAATCATGCATTTCCTAAAGCAGTAAGTTACACACATCGCTAACCCCTCCCCTTTCCACATTCCCCTTTGTGTTCAACCTGCTTGGTGATACCCTAATTGGACACCTGTTGACCCATTCATTGTATGCAAGACTAATTCATGCACCTGTTCCTTCCTCCACACTTTACTAAGAGGGCTAACCAAGCAGCTGGAGGAAATTAAAAGATTGTGCAGTTTAAGTTGCTGAGAGGCAGGACCATCCATCCTCTGAAGAGCAACCTGCTCCATCTCACTTAAAGTGACCCATACACAGAGGAAAGGTACACAGCCAGTAGTGTCAACTAAGGTAATCGGCAGCATCCAGACAAATCAAACAACATCTACTGGGTTTGGGGAAAGGAAAGCCTTCCTGAACTGGTAACTGATTCAGAATATCAGATTCATGACTATAGTGAATAATACAGCATTACAAGCAAACAGGCCAAATTGCAGCACTACTGACTTGACATTACAGGCAAAATACTTTGTGCAGTACAGCTGACCAGTCAGCTATTTATCATGAAACCAACTATTTCTAAGTTTCTCCTTTTAGGAAGAGAAATTTTGATAAATATATACAACGGTCTCCATGATTTCCTGAATAAAGCTTTAGTGCACCCTTTGAGTTAAAGGGCAGAAGAAACTTCCTAAGATTTATAAAAGGATCTGTGGATTCCTGATTAAAGATCTCCTGATATGGGAAAGGACTTCTCCTAAAATCTACCATCTTTTGTTGCTAATAGATGTCAAGGAATACATTTCCTGTGCTATTAAAATGATAGAGTAATATTTGGGAATTTTTTTCCCTTGTAGACATTACCCAGATCTGCCCAGTTTTTGTATTTTTTTATTTTAATATTTTTGGCCTTCCACAAATTTGGATCAGTTTTATCCTGATTTTGATTATTTCTTTTGCTGGCAGGCAGATGGATGGAGAAATAGATACTAAACTCCTTTTTAAAATCTTCTTCCAATTTTCTGATGGATTAGAAATAATAAAAATAGCAATTCAAACCACAATTCCAAAACATGGTTATACAAGCAGATAAGCCTCATATAATAATGTATGCTTAACCCTAGACATAGTAATGATTAACAACTACAACAGAAAGAGCAAAGCAAACACCAAAAAGGATATTCAGCCCAAAACTCTAAGTAGTACTCAGAATGGGATTTTTTTGGCAGCCAAGTGCTCTTTTCAAATATAGAAAAAAGATGAGTCTTCAGACTATTGCATAATTGACAGAAAATGAATATCTTTCCAACTTCCCTTAACAGCCATGAATACATGCCATATTCATTTCCTTTGTCCACCAATTAATTTTCAACTTGTCACTTATATAATTCAAAAGACATACAAAACGGAATGAGTTTTCCAAAAGAAAATATATAAAATAAGTTATGTCCAAAAGGGACATATCTAAAGGATATGTCGATTTTATATAAACCAATTTTGTATTTGAAGCATCACATAAATATGACCAATCAGTGCTTGCAGCTAAATATGTCATTGAATACTACTAAAAATAATGACACCAATACTTGGTAAGCATCAAAAAAATGCCAATAAAATATGCAATTGGATAAAATGAGCAGTTTTCATTATCTTCCCCATGCTGTACAGAGGGAAAAATTGGGAGGGACGCAACCCTCTGTGCAAATTATCTTTCAAGGCAGTGGTGGGATTCTGCCGGTTCTAGGCGGTTCGGCTGAACCGTTTGTTAAATTGCTGGCTCACCCCGCCCCTTGCCCCGCCCCTCCGCACCACTGGGTGAGGGGTGGGCGAGCCAGCAATTTAACAAACGGTTCGGTGTTTTTTTGTAATTTTATTGGCCTTGCAGCTGCCGTGGGGCTTCAAAGGGCCGCCCTACAGCTGATCAGTGTCAAAAGAAAACAAAGGAGTAGACCCGTGCCTGCAAAAATAAATGGGTAGACCCAGTGGTGGGATTCTACTTCGGTAGAACCAGTTGTTAAGGAGTTAAATAGTTAAGCCAGTGGTTGCCAAAGGGGGCGGTACTGGGGGCGGTGGGATGCCTTAGGTGGGTGGGGCAGCAGGGGGGGCGCTAGAGGCAAAAGGGGGTGACAGGGGAGGGCTAAGTGGCAAGGAGGGTGGCCCCCACCCTTTGGCCTGTGCCTCGCAGCAGTTACCTCCTTGCAAGCAAACAGCAGGAAAAAACAACTCCTTTCAGCTTCAGTTTAGGCTTGATTAGATCTGCCTCCCGACTCTCAGCTGATTCGCTCTCAGCTGTTTTGCACAGGCTCTTTTGCAAGCTCTTGTTTTGCAAGCTCTTTGCTAGCTGCAAAGAGTGATTTTTTTTCCCTTAGCTAAAAGGAAACTGAAAGTAAAGCAGGCTCTGCTGCAATGGGACAAAATGAGGCAGGGAGAGAGATTTCTTTTTCTCTTTGTTCACCAAAAAAGGTAGGTGCAAACAATGGGAAATTTAGTTCGAAAGAGGAGAGTTCAAGATTTTAAAACACAAAAGAAAAAAAGCTCTATTTAACTAGGGAATTGTAATAATTGAGATACTATTAATTGTATATTGTTTTGAAAGCAGAAATGGTTAAGTTGTGGTTTGGAGGAATATATGGGGGAAACTATTTGGTTTATTATTATTTGTAAATATAATTAATGGATTTGTAAGAAATTGGATTGCATGGAAATAATTGGAATATTCAAGTTCATATTGATTAATATACAAAAAAGATAGTTATATAACTAATTGATTTATATTAAAATGTTGAATTTGTATTAAACAACTGCAATATTACATAATTAACCAATGTGAGCATGGATATAAAAATAGATGACAATGGGAAGGGGTATAATATAGAATAGAAGGGAAAAATTGAATTTGATTAAGCTTAGAGATGAGGATGAAGGGTAATATTGGTTTTTTAAAAAAATAGATGAGGAATAAATATGGCAAAAAGGAAATATAGAAATTGTAAATTTAATTGAAATGACTAAACACTGTTTAAATTTGTGAACCAGCCAAATACTCTGTTCAAAGAAAATACATTGTATGCTTGTATGTGTGTTTCTAATTATTGCTATTTATTCATATTTGTTCTCTTTTATTCTTTAAAGTTTAACAATTCATTCTTTATCTTAATATTTTTATACTTGTTTGGGTTTGGCTTTCTTCCCTTTCATCTTTTTTATTTTACAGCAATCATTCTCCTCCAACCTACCACCTCTCTCTTTTCTTTTCTTCTTACTTTCTCTCCCCCCTTCTTCTCCTCCCTACTTCCTCTTCCTTTCTCCTTCTCCTCCTCTCTTCCTCCCTCTTTTACCCTCACTCCTACTCTAATTTCCCTTCCCTTCCTTCATCCCTTTCTTGCTGCATCCTTTTATGCATATGAACTACTCAGAGGGCTGAAAAAGTTATTTTTGACTGGTCCTCACACTTTTGACCAGTCCTTGAACTTACGACTGTCCTCACATTTTACGTTTTTGCCCTATCTTGTCACCATGGTGAAGAGAAGCAATTGTGAAACGAGTGACACAGTTGTTAAGAATGCTACAATGGGCATAAATTATGACCAGTCATAAGTGCGAAGACCGGTCAAAAATGTGAGGACCAGTCAGAAATGACTTTTTTTCAGCCCTCTGAGTAGTCCCTCAGAAGGCTGAAAAAGTTATTTTTGATCGGTCCTCGCACTTTTGACCAGTCCTTGAACTTACGACTGTCCTCACATTTTATGTTTTGTGCCCTATCTTGTCACCGTGGTGAAGAGAAGTAGTGGTGAAATGACTGACACGGTTGTTAAGAATGCTGCAACGGGCATAAGTGTGAGGATGGTCATAAGTGTGAGGACCGGTCAAAAGTGCGAGGACCAGTCAGAAATGACTTTTTTTCAGCCCTCTGAGTAGTTCCTATGCACATAGCCACGCCCACCCGGTCACATGACCAGCTAGCCACACCCACCCAGTCACATGACCACCAAGCCACACGCCCCAACTAAGCCACGCCCACAGAACCGGTTGTTAAAAAAATTGAATCCCACCACTGTTTCAAGGTCAGAGTGCATATGTAGGTCCCCAATGCAGTTGTTCATATGAGAATGATGAGAATATGCTTATGAAGAAAACGGGGGGAAGCTTTCATTTTCAAAAAGCTGAGCATATTGTATTGGATTACTAGCAGCAGCAAATACATGGCTGTTTGGATTTTCACCATGTACCTTTTCTATATCACACTGTCTCCTCTGGGTATGGATATGAAAACATGGGTGTCAATGAGAACGTTTACTATGTGCCTATCTCCATTCACCACCTAGGGAAATTCCAAAGGATTTATTTGCATTCACATGGCCTTTCCACCAACAAGATTTTCCACCAACGTTGTTGAGAAATGTGAATTCACCCTTAGAAAATGTGGATTGCATGTGCTATAGAAAATCATTTCTCTTGGTCTGCTGTCCATTATAAAATGAATTCCCAGGTATTTTTGTGACAGACAAATTGGGGGGAAGAGTGGATTGGTTAAGAGATTTCATATTTTAAAAATTCATAATGAAAGAGTAACTTTTTTATCTATACCAACTGGGAAGAAACTGCCTGATTCACTTTCAAATGAAATTTCATTCAAAGGTCTGAGAAAGCGTGCACAGTTTCAAAATTGCCATTCTCGCTAGGACAGTTATAAAAGAGTCTTATTTTGAGTCCTAAATAAGGAAATATTCCATGTTTCAAAAGGCATATACGAGGAAGGAATCCTAACAGTGGTGTCTGAAAACGGATGCAAAAGGTATTTTACAGGTAGTCCTTGATTTACAACCATTCATTTTATGACTGTTCAAAGTTACCATGGCTCTAAAAAAAAGAGGCTTAGGACTGGTTTTACACGTATGACCATTGTAGCATCTCCACGGTCACATGATTAAAATTTGATCACTTGGCAACTGGAATGTATTTATTATGTATTTATGACATTTATGAGTGTTTTTATGTATTTATGACATTTGCAGTGTCCTGGGGTCATGTGATCATCATATGCAACCTTCCAATCTGGCTTCCAACACATAAAGTAAATGGGGGAATAAGCAAAAAAGGCAGTATAGGCAAAAAAGGGCCTGGTGGCTCAGCAGACTAAGAAGCATTGTGATTAACACCAGCTGTCTGCAATTACTGTAAGTTCGAATCTCACCAGGCTCAAGGGTGACTCAGCCTTCCATCTTTTCTAAGGTAGGTAAAATGAGGACCCAGTTTGTGGGAGCAATAAGCTGAATTTGTATAAATATACAAAAGTATGAAGGCTGTTGCTTAACGCATTGTAAGCCGCCCTGAGTCTCCGGAGAAGGGCGGCATATAAATCAAATTAAAAAAGAAAAAGCCGAATGTTTCATTTAACAACTGCAGTGTTTTGCTTAACAACTGTGGCAAAAAGATCATAAAATTGGGCACAACTCACTTAACAACTGTCTTGCTTAGCAAAGGAAATTTTAGACTCAACTGTTATCGTAAGTTTAGGATTGCCTGTATTCCTTTGATAATGATAAAGATGTTTCCAGTAAAGATGTCTCTTTAAAAGGCTGCTTGGGATTGAAGAGAGGAAGCTTTTGGCACATTATAATCAGATGAGATGTATGTGAATAGTATTACACCAGAGTACAAAGTGAATAAAAAACAGCCATATCCAAATGCTTAAATAGAGGGTTAACACTGGTCTCTGCACCACTGCCCCAAACTCCTTTACATTTCAAAAGCAGGGAGGTTCTCAAGGAAGATTCACCACATCACAAATAACACAGAAGAGAAAACAGCTTGACAAATAACCCTTTTTGTACTCCTAAGAACAGCATAATCCTATTTTTTTCCCATACTGACTAATATTGCCCAAACATCAGTGCTATGATTAAATGGGAAGGAATAATCTTTCTTTCCTTCTCATTTAAGTCCAAACCCCATGAAATTGGAGCTTTCTCAGCTCCTACTAAAAGGAAGCAGCAACTGACACTTAAAAAAAAATGTGGGCACACATCTCACCTGTTCCAATCTTTTAATTCTAATAGAAGATAGGTAGGTAGCCAGAAGGAGCAGGAGATAATTTAGTTCAGTCTGATGATTCTGCCTTGGTAAATGTCAGAAGCAGAGAACAGAGTATTAATAATCATTTGCATCCAGTATAGGAAAAGGCAGCTTTCCAGTGAGAGAGAGAGAGAGAGAGAGAGAGAGAAAGTGCCAAGTAGCTTTGCCCAAATAATGATGCATGGGTATAGTTGGATAGAAATGGAGACATACCAATCCATACACAGATAGAAATATGGATAGATAGGAACATAGGAACAGCAGAAATCTCTTCCCTAGAAATCTGACAATATTCAGGTATAGCAATAACAATAATATCATCATTTGAGAAGATGTAAAAAGAAAGGCACTCCATATGAGCCCTGATTCTATATTAATCATTTTGTATTTACTGCCACTGGAGAAAGGCACATTTGTTATGCAGACAGTGTTCATTGTCGTCGCTTGATCATTAATGCAGTGCTGCCAGCAACAAAATGAATTAGCACTCTGAATACTAAAGACCAGCTCCTGATCTCAAGTGTAGCACAATGACACTTGTGGGAGGGAACCGTTCCAGTGGGCTGGTCCAAGAGGACTTTTGTGACCTATGCTCATTATAATCTCTCTCCTTCTCCCTCCCTCCCTCCCTCCCTCCCTCCCTCTCTCTCTCCCTCCCCCCTCTCTCTTTCTCTCTCTCTCTTTCTTTCCTTCTCGTTAAAGCCGAGGAATAGGAAATCTCCCCATAACAGCTGAAAAGTGGATAACCGCACAATTGAAATCATTTAACATTTTGCCATGATTATCACCACTCCTTCTTCTTCTTTCTTTTCCTCTTTCTTTTCCTTATTTCCAAGAACCAGGGAAACGGCATGATTATTTCCCACGCTTGTCCACTTCTCCCCCCTCTTCTCCCCCCCCCCCAATCAACAGTGTATCATCTATCCTTGGAAGCTAGATGCTTTGAATTTCTGCAATTCCGAGCATTCTGTAAATTGGTGGCACAGCACTGTGGAAAGGGCATGAATACCAAACACAGAGGAATCAAAGCCCTGCTGTGCCTATGAAGAGATGTCAGAAGCATGTGGACAGGCAGGGTAACAAAGGGAATGCCACCTGTCACTCTCCCACTGCTTTGGATGTCAGTGTGTCATAGAAGAGTATTAGCTCTTCTCTTAGAAATGCCAGCCTGCTACTGTTGACTTGAGCCTCCCACTGCACAAATCAGTGAACTTCAATTGAACTAAAAATAAAAAAAGGAGGGGGGTGAGATTAAGACATGGCTGGGTTTCTTTTGCTGTTTATGCTCCTGCTATCTTCTCCTTCTGCTGCAGGGAGGAGTGGGTACTTCTTTTTTCACATACCCACAAGAGGACTCTGGGGCATACCTGAATATTGGTTTCTTGATCCTACATCAAGCCAGCATCATGCATAATTGAACTAGAATAACTCTGAAGATTCATTCCTTCAGCAAGGGTGTCCTTCTGAGATTATATGTGTGTTTCTAAATGTTGCTATGAAATGCTAAGAAATGAAAAAATAAAGCATGATGGGAAATAAGTGTCCTAGACATTTTAATATGATTGTTATTCACATATAGTTATATTATATGGACATCACCCTTCTTTTCTTTGAAAAATCAGACTAGGTTATAAGTAGTAGATTCCCCTCAAGATTCCTTGAATTTCTATATGTTGACTTTGGGCCAGTTACAAAATTGCCATTGTGGGGGAAAAGGGGAACATTATTTATGTTGCCTTGAGCTCCTGAAGGAAAGGTAGAATATAAATCTAACAAAAAGTCATGAGTATTATTTTGTTTTTATTTTAAATGTATGAGTTATCTAGAAGCATTTTGGATAATGTACAGCAATACAAAAGACTAAATCAATAAAATCAAGTTGGTGATAACAAAAAGTGAAAAGTGTAACAGCAATTACAAAAATAATTGATAATAACAAAGTCTAAAATATATAACGTATTTTAATAAACTTAGCAAAATTTCTAATAATAATAATCTATTAAATCTATATGCCTCCTGATACCCAGTGACTCTGAGAAGTTTATAATTGTCAAAAATATTTAAGACCAGAAATCAAAAAGAGAGAAAAAGAGAAATAGCACAAGCAGAACAAAGATGGCAAAGAAAAGAAACTCAGAGGGGAACCAGAAAGAAAAAAGGGATGTCAATCATCTTTACCAAAAACCTGGACAAAGGTTTTTGGTAAAGGTCTTTAAGTTCTTTGGAAAAACAGTAGGATGCAAATCATTCCAATTTTGGAGCAAACCACATTCCAGAAGGCATGTGCTGCTGCAGAGAAGGCATGATTCCAGAGTTCCAACGTATGATATTGTTTAATTGATGGAACCAAAAATGCACTAATCTTGCTAGGCTGAACCTGCAGGGCAGATACTATGAGAGGTAGGCAGTCTCTCTAGTAATCAGCCCCTATGCCAGGTAAGGCTTTATAGGTAATGAAGAACATGTAAATTGATCTTGGAAGCAAGCGGGTGAAACATGGATATTAAAAGGCCCAGAAAAGAATAACTGTATTCTGGACCAGTTGAAACTTCTGGACTAGTTTTCAAGGGCTGCCCCATGTAGAGTGCACTGCAGAAGTCAAAGCATGAAGTAAACAGGGCATGCGTGACTGTCTAAATGGCTCTTCAATCTAGAAAAGGGAGCAACTGAAACACCAGATGAAGTTGGGCAAAAGCCTTCCTGGCCACTACTGCACCTGCTCATTGAGCAAGAGATCTGCGATCAGGAGAACCATCAAATTATACATTATCTTTGAATGGGGACATACAACCCATTTAAGGTAAAAGTTGGAATATCTCCAAATCATTCAGTCTTGGTAAGATTGAGTTGGGAATGGTTCTTCCCCATCTATATTTACACATCCTCCAGGCACTGGGACAGAACCCCAATAATCTTACTTGGCTGGCCCAGAGTTAAAAAGATATAGTTGGGTATCATATACTAAATCCCCAAACTGGTGGATGACCTTACTCAGTAGTTTCATATACTGTAGATGTTGAAAATATGGGAGACAGACTAGCCCACACCAGAAATGAAGGAATAAGGAGATGATCTGTCCACACAACCAATACAGAATTGGAGTTGTCCCAGAAAAAGCAACTGTACCCCTGCAAAATAGTTTCCCTAATCTCCAGTTTATGGAGCCATTATAGAAGGATGCCA
>WNWU01013815.1:19277052-19288189 GCA_012654045.1 Ptyas mucosa
AGTGTGAGAAAGGTGCCTCAGTCTGAAACCTGTCTAAAATGGGTCTAGATAAACTGTTTTTTTCCAAGATTCTCATCAGGTGCAAACTAGTCAGACTTGAAAGGAGAGGTTGTGACTGGTCAAGTTATCGAAAATTGTTAGGCCCAGGGATGACCTCTTGACAAGTGACAGCACCACTGCCTTTTTCAAGGCTGGGGTACTGTCACCTTTTTCAAAAAAGTCAATATTACTGCATGGACAAACTGCGCCCAACTTTTTTGCCTCTTTCATGACTCAGCAGACACCATGATCCAGTAAACAAATGGCCAACTTGACAATACAGAGACCTTGTCCAGTTCTTTAGGACATTGTGGCAGTATAAAGGGTAACATTAAAAAGCCTGTCAGCTGCTATGAAATGCTTCATTTTTAGATTTTTAGACTTAGCACCCCTAAGTTTTAGGATTTTTTTTTCCTTGATGTTGTTCTTAATATAAAGTAAAACAGCTCTTTCAGGTTTCATGAACTGACATGAAAGGAAAGAAAGTGTATGCTTTTAAATGTTTTATGACTGTATTTTTGATGCCAGAGTTAAATAGGCATTTGGAGATTTCTGCCTTGGATATCAAGGTAATTTGGCTAAACATAGCTTTTTAACCTGCAAAGTTTCACAATGGAGACTTCACTTCAGATAGTAACCTGGGATCGTCCTTAGTTTACTGAGATGCTTTGATCCTGGTGGGACTCTGCAAATAAACCAGGCATTTCCACAAAGCATTTTAGCACAAATAAAATAGCTATCTTAAGAACAGTTGAGAAGATGGATTCTTAGGAATTTCTGCAAAGGCTTTCCTGGGTTCTTTTGGCACATGCATGCAGACATTCTAAAAAGAGCCCCATGTGCTCGCTTCGGCAGCACATATACTAAAATTGGAACGATACAGAGAAGATTAGCATGGCCCCTGCGCAAGGATGACACACAAATTCGTGAAGCGTTCCATATTTTTCAGATTAAGAGCATTTGCAAAAGACTTGGTTATTACTTTATCTCAACCTATAGAATCGGCTTCACATATGTTGGATATATTAGGTCAATATGGTAAGGTATCTGGATTTAAAGTAAACCAACATAAGACAAAGGTGATAACCAAAAGTATGTCTCTACCCCAAAGAGAAGATTTAGGAAGAATAACAGGGTTTGAAATAGTTAATAAGGTTAAATATCTAGGAGTACATATTGCAGCCTCAAATACGAAACTATTTAAAAATAATTATGAAGTTCTTTGGCAAAAAGTGCAGAAAGAAATGGAAAACTGGAAAAAGTTACAATTATCTTTATTGGGAAGGATAGCAGTAATAAAAATGAATGTGCTACCTAGGTTTTTATTTTTGTTCCAAATGATATCAGTGCTTAAGAAAGATGAAAATTTGAGGGAGTGGCAGAAAGGGGTTAATACTTTTATTTGGGATGGGAAAAAACCAAGAATAAAATTGAAAATTATACAGGATATACGTGAGAGAGGAGGTCTTAAAATGCCTAATTTAAGATTGTTTTATGAAGCAGCTGTTTTTATCACAAATTAGTGACTGGTTTAATTTAACTGAAGAGAGAATGTTAAATATAGAAGGTTATGATTTGTTATATGGATGGCATGCTTACCTGTTATATGAAAAAAAAGTGGATACGGTGTTTAAAGGTCACATACTTAGAAATGCTTTGTTGAGGGTTTGGAAAAAGTATCAATAGAAGTTAAATTATAAAATACCTATATGGGCAAATCCCAGACATGCAATAGAAAATATAAGTATAGAACAAAAACAGGAGGTGATTACAGGAGGTGATAAGGAGCTCCTTTTTATGGAAAGGGGCAAATTGCATTTGAAACCTTTAAATGTATTGAAAGAAGACGGGATAATTTATACTTGGTTTCAGTATGGCCAGCTTCAAGCTAGATGGAGGGAAGATCAAAAAATTGGTTATGCAAAATGAGGAAAATCTGGTAAAACAGATTAGAGATCAAAGCCAAATGCATATTAAAAGATTGTATAACACATTATTGGAAATAGATTCGGAAACGGAATTGGTTAAGGATTGTATGATAAAATGGGCACAAAACTTTCAGGAACCAGTGATGATAGAAACTTGGGAAAAGATCTAGGTTAGAAATTTTAAATTTACGCAAGCACAAAATTTAAAAGAAATTTTTTATAAAATGTTTTATAGATGGCATTTAGATCCTAAAAAATTATCATGTATGTACCCAAATTTGCAAGCTACATGTTGGAGATGTGATTCTGATGATGCGACTTATTATCATATATGGTGGACTTGTAAGAAAATCAAAGCATTTTGGATAAAAATTTGGTGGGTGATGCAGAATATTTTGAAAAAAAGGTTGAAGTTTACTCCGCAATTGTTTTTATTGGGTATAACAATGGACTGTACATCATCAGAGACTAAATTGATCCTAAATTTAATATCGGCAGCTAGGCTGCTGGTTGCACAATATTTGAAGAAGGACGCTTTGCTCACTATTGAAGAGTGGATACTGAAAGTAGCAAATTTAGCAGAAATGGCGAAAATCTCAGTGTATTTGAAGGACTATTCACAAGAAAGATACATATTGAAATGGAGAAGATGGATTGATTATATTCAAAATAAGTATCAGACAAGAAAATATCAAATAGCCTATGAATGAATGTTAAACTTTAGATGTATTATGTTAACCATAGCGGAGTTAAGGTTTTAAGGGGGGATTTGTTAGCTTAAGGATAGTTAGTTTAATTTAGCTTATGATTGTTAATTGAAATACCCTGTATTTTGCTCTGGGAACTCTGGGGAGGAGGGTGGGAAGGGGTGTAGGGGAGGTGAGGGGAGGGGAAAAGGGTGGGGGGAATATTGGGGGGGATTTTTTTTGTGTGTGTAACACTTTTCAATAAAAAAATAAAATAAAATAAAAAGAGGCCCATATTAGCTTATGGTAGCACCAAATGAGAACAAGTGTGGTGATGTGCTAACACTCTGTATGAAAAGACATAAACTTTTTGTGCTACAACCCAGTTTATCAGTTGAAAGGAATGACTAAAATGATGGAGTATTCAAATTGGTTGTTGAAGGGAGGGGAAGACAGGGTGCAAACCAGGGGTGGTAGTCACTTACTTTCGTTACCAGTTCGCAAACATGAGTGTGCGCGCCTCCTCCACACATGCGCAGAAGGTTAAAAATGGGACGTGATGACATCCGGGCAGGTGGGTGGAGCCTCTCACTGCCGGTGCTACCAGATCACGTGATCCGGATAGACCCTGCTGAATTTCACCAGTGGTGCAAACAGGATGAAATATACATAACGTCAGGTTCAGATGTTGTCTTAAATAATCACATTTTCCAAATGAAAAGTCTTTGATGAAATCCTTCTTTTATTTAGTACAAACATGTCTGGCCCAACTCTGTTGGTGCCAGTACTGACCTGCTAACTCCCCAAACCTTCCCTTTCCATTCCTTTGTCTCAGCATGTCATTGGCCATCTTCTATGTCACTCCTATCCCCTTAGCTACTTCACCTCCCAGGAATTCCCCCCTCCCATCCTATGAGGACCCGGTTTGTGGGGGCAATAAGCTGACTTTGTATAAATATACAAAAGTATGAAGGCTATTGCTTAACACATTGTAAGCTGCCCTGAGTCTCCGGAGAAGGGCGGCATATAAATATAAATAAAAATAAAACATAAATAAATAAATAAAAATCTCCTAGGAACATTATCTGCCGATTTAGCAACTGGGTGAAAGGTAACCTGTTTCTTCTCTCTCCCCCTTTTTATTTCTTCTTTCATGGCAGCACTGGGAAGAAAGAAACTTGCAGTGCTGACACATAATTTAGTATATTTAGTATAAGTACATACGTCAATGTTATTAAAGATAGCATATTTACATACTATCATAACTGACTGTAAAATCAGTCTGAACAAATGTTCACTTCATTGAATAGGCCAAAACCCACACACGAATATTTGTCTGCTTTTTTACTAATATTAAAAGGGTAATTTAAACATTGCAGGTGAACACATGTGCATGCATGAACACAAGCACATTTGGAGCAGCATGTGCAAGCTGAGCACCAGGTGGGGACCAAAGGTGAATGAACAGCCCTAAAAAGGGCCTAAGACCCCTCCACAGAAGCACTGTCCCTCCCTGAACATCCATTCTCTCCCTCCCTCCCTCCCTCCCTCCCCAACATTTTATTAGGGTGAAATAGGGTAAACATTATAAAATAGGTTTTGAAAACTAAATATTTCTTACTAAGTGAAAGTTCAGGATTAATACTGTGTTTCTCCGAAAATAAGACCCTGTCTTATATTTTTTTTGAAACCTGAAATAAGCGCTTGGCGTTATTTCCATGCGCTCAAAAACCTGATTGGGCTTATTATCAGGGGATGCCTTATTTTGGGGGAAACAGGGTAGTTACAATCTTATTTTATACGAGATTTGAACTGACTGCTGGACAAGTTTTTTAAATTGATTAAATTTAATTAAAATTAAAATATTAAATATCTTCGATAAATCACTAGAGATGTGTTATGTTCCTTCTTGCTTCAATTGCTCTACTGTCAGTGCCAAAGAAGCCCACCATCAAGGAACTGAATGATTACAGACCAGTTGCTCTAACATCTGTAGCTATGAAAACCTTTGAAAGGCTAGTGCTGTCCCACTTGAAAATCATCACAGATCCGCTGTTAGACCCCCTGCAATTTGCATACTGAGCAAATAGATCAACAGATGATGCTGTTAATATGGCTCTGCACTATATCCTACAACATCATGAATCTCCAAAGACCTACACAAAGGTTCTCTTTGTAGACTTTAGTTCAGCATTCAACACCATCATTCCAAACATTCTTCTAACTAAGCTAAACTAGCTAGCGGTACCTGAACACACTTGTAAATGGATCATAAGCTTCATAACAGACAGGAAGCAGCAGGTGAAGCTAACTAGAATCACATCAGATACAGTACCTGTACAATTAGCACAGGGCCCCCACAAGACTGTGTGCTCTCTCCACTTTTCTTCTCTCCCTATACCAATGATTACATCTCAAACGATCCATCTGTTAAACTACTGAAGTTTGCAGATGACACAACAGTGATCGGTCTCAATTGAGACAATGATGAATCCGCATACAGATGGGAAGTTGAACAACTAGCCTCGTGGTGCGACCAGAACAATCTGGAATTGAACACACTCAAAACTGTAGAAATGGTGGTGGACTTTAGGAGAAACCCTCCCATATTCCCACTGCTTACAATACTAGATAACACAGTATCAACAATAGAGACCTTCAAATTTCTAGGTTCTACCATATCTCATGACCTAAAATGGACACCCAAAATCAAAAATGTCATCAAAAAAGCACAACAAAAAATGTTCTTTCTGTGCCAACTTAGAAAGCTCAAACTGCCCAAAGAGCTGCTGATACAGTTCTACAGAGGAATTATTGAGTCTGTCATCTGCATCTCTATTACTGTCTGGTTTGGTTCTGCAACCCAACAAGACAGACAAAGACTTCAAAGGATAATTAGAACTGCAGAAAAAACGATTACTACCAACCTGCCTTCTATTGAAGGACCTGTATACTGCACAAGTCAAAAAGAGGGCTGTAAAAATATTTACAGACCCCTTGTATCCTGGACATAAACTGTTTTAACTCCTGTTCTCAAAACAACGCTATAAAGCACTGCACATCAGAACAAGTAAACGCAAGGACAGTTTTTCCCCGAACGCCACCACTCTGCTAAATAAAGAATTTCTTCAACACTGTCAAACAAGTTACTAAGTCTGCATTACTATTAATCTTCTCATTGTTCCTATCAGCCGTCTCCTCCCACTTATTACTGTATGACTGTAACCTTGTTGCTGGTATCCTTAAGATTTATATTGACTTTTTCCCTATGACTATCATTGTACTTCTGATTCTTGACGAATGTATCTTTTCTTTTATGTACAGCCTATACATATAACAACTTTCTATTCTTCTTTCCCATTCTTCTTTCCCATATGATGTAATAGATTCAGGAATAACATATACTTTTGGTTTTGGCTACATATGCAAAAAGAAATGAAAAAGTATGCTCTGTGTGCATATTTCTTTATGCCTTCTAGATTTATGCCTATAGAATCACTTGCCATCTTCTGTTAATAGAAGCTATGCATTATATAGTATGGTGTGTTTATGGCAGTACCTGACAGATCTTAATTCCATCAAGCAATTACTGAATGATTGCTGTCAGGCACAACTTCTCATCCTCCTCCTAATGATCTGCTTCATCAATCAAAGTAAAGCAAGTTGATTTCTCTCTATTGATCCAGGTGTACTTTGCATCCCACGCACACCTGATTCTGATAAATGGTCATGAAAAAATAATGTTTATACCGTAATTGCTGTCATTCTGGTTGCTGACAGCTGCATTGTCCTGTACTAAATATCTTACTATTTTTTTTCCAAGCAACAAAAAATGACTGATTCTTCCATTATTAAATGGAGTTCAGTGTATATCCAGGTAACTTGTTCTTTTTGAGAGCCAAATGGTCTCAAAAAGAATACATGTTTGCTGAGCTAACTTTTGCTTTTGATCTGTTTGAGAAACTACTGATTTCTTTGCCAATGCATTTGAGAAGTCAGATATGTTGGACCAACCCCTATAATGCCTAATCAGATAAAGTTCAACAGATTTCTCGGGAAACAAACAAGGAAAGCTTATATAAATCAATTATTTTATGTAAAGTGTTTTGGAAAATAAAGGAGCATCTTTTTCTTCTTCAAGAACCTGCATTATAAAAATAAAGGAGAATTAGTGCAAAACCTATTTCATAGAAATATTTGTAGATATTATTTATATGAAATCTTATGCATTTACTTATGGAATTCTAAACACTTCTTTGAAATCATCTGGATTGCAATCTTCATTGGAAAGTCCACAAAATTGTATGATGTCATCCTTCAAAAGTCTATTTAATCTACAATAATCAATTAAATAACTTTGGGACAGTAATCTTTAAAATTCTCACCTTCCAAATATGTGAGCTAATTTCCAGAATTCTTGGCAATGGCTGTGCTGTTTAGAGAAGGTGAAAAGTTGAAAATATTTTAAGAGAAAATTATGTGTTGGAGGCTTGGGTGCTATTTTTTTTAGTTATTTCCATTTTTTTGGTACTTTTTTTACACGACTTGTGGATGGGAAAAATAATAAATAGTTTCATATACATAGCTGAGAGGTAACTTACATTGCACAGGTGTATGTTGCCTTCCAGAAACATTTTTTAAAATTATTGCAGCAAATTGACGGTAAACTTAAAAGTAATGTAATTCATATAAACTTTTAATGGAAAATGAATTTTAAAAAAGGTGCGTTGTGACTCTGACATCCGTAACACACCTAACAAGCTTATAAAATATAAGTTATAAAATATAACCTCATAACCTGGGAAAAACTGAATGACATCACAGCAACACCACCAAATTACAAGAAGGAAGACATAGAAAAATCTTTCGCATTCTTTGGGGGTATTGCAAATACTGTATCACTTTTTGTCTTCTCATTTGGATAAAGGAATAATGCACAAGTACACATGTATATACTAAATTTGATTTGAATATGACATAATGTTGGCATTCAATTTTAATAAAATCCCTTAAAAATCACCTGTACAAAAGTTTGATATACGGATTAAGGCACTAGGCTAGAATCTAGGAGACTGAGTCCCATTCCCACCTTAGGCCTAGAGCCTGCTGAATGATCTTTAGCCAGTCACTTTCTCTCAGCCCTAGGAAGGAAGCAATGGCAAACCATTTCTGAAAAACTCTTCCAAGAAAACTTCAGCAATTTGTCCAGATAATCTCTGAGAATCAGACCCTATTGAATGAAAGAAAAAGAAATTAATTATTAATTTTGGTTCAAAATAACATTCCAATGCCTATTAGTGTCACCTCTTTTTTTCTTTAAAAAATCCCAATAAATGTATGAAAATGGCAATGGATCTGATTTATGTGTGGTAGGGGTAGCAGGGAGAGCAGAACCGATCAGTGTGATCAGCTGGGTGGTGCAGGGGGAATCCCGGGGCTCCAGCTGGGTAGCACAAACAACACAAATTGCACTGGCTGTGCAATCACACTGATCAATGCAATAGCGGAGAGAGAATTCTTAGCACTGATCACATGGTCGTACCTGTCACGTGGTTACACCAATGGATGTGATCAGTTGGGCAGCGGAGGAAGTCCCTGAGCTCCAACGGAGTGGCATGGGTGACCCAGAGCTCCCAATTGCTTCATGGCATCCCATAGAATCCTGCTGGAAATTAGGGGGGAAGAGGTAGCCAGGGAAAAAAGAGAAGGAGACATTTAGCCAGGGGAAGAACAAAGAAGGGAGGAAGGAGAGATGGAGAGAGAGTGAGAGAGGGAAAAGAAGGGAGAGAAGCAGCATGAAGAGAAAGAGAGACAGGGAAAAGCAAACAGAGAAGGAGGAGATGGAGGAAAAGATGGGGGAAAAACAAATGAAGAAAGAGGAGGTGAGTAGAGAAGGGAGAGGGGGATAAGCGTTTATCAGCTTACCCTGCACTACTCCGCAGCCTGGTTCCTGCTTAGTAGGGCTGCATGGGAGGCAGTAAGGGCCAGACAGAGAGATGGGGGGGGGGAGAGAGAGAGAGAGAGAGCAGGTGTGAAGTCAAACCAAAGAGAGAGAAAGGGAGTAACACTGGCCGAGAGAGAGGGAGAGAAGGAAGCTAACTCAGAGAGAGAGAGAGAGAACAGTGTGAGAGAGAGCCAGCAATCCTAGGGGGTCGACAAACATACCAGGAGGCTGCAGTGGAGAGCCAGTCCAGAGACAGAATGACCAGAGGAGCCATCAGATACACTAGGAGCATTGTGGAGGTGAACTGAGCCAGGCGAGTAGTGGTGACTGGGTGAATGATAAGAACGAGTAATCCTGAAATGCTAGATCAGTGAATGTGAGCTGAAAGAGCCCAAGTTATCTGGGAGAAAGGGACAGAGGGAGCTGGACTTTTGCAGCCCTTTTCAGGGCTGGCTCTACATGTGCAACTCTATTTGAATTCCAATCCTGTCAGTATTCTCAAATCTCCATATTTTGCATAAAGTGGGTCCTTCACTGAAGGCAACACAAAATGTTCTATTGCTTTCCCAGGTGACCAATTCTAGACTACTTTTAGAGTGCTATAAAAACGATTGAAAGAACACCAATCTAATTGTCCATTTCCCTTTCTGCACAAACTTCCTGCCAAAATCCAATACAGAATTTATTTTATTTAGAAAGCCAGGTTACAATGGTCATAAGAGCCTTCTTTAATCACAAAGGCCCCATTAGAAGGACTGGTATGAAACAATGCATATGATTTTGCTCTAAAAGAAAAAAAAGTTTGCCCTTGTAAAGATCTTGTATTTATCCACTTCTTTTCCAGTCAGAATTGTTTTAGCTCTTAACAGGACTTTCCTCTTTTCTTCCACTTAAACTTGATTTTCCCCTATTAGGTGAAGGATGCTCAGACAGCATCACATTAATTTCAGTGCACACTGAGCTTTATCTAATTCAACAAGCCAGCCTTTGTTAATTAGGCCTCCCAGGACGAGTGATAGTGAAGAAGGCCTCTAACTGTCACTGATCAATATTCCCAGCACAAGCAGTTCCAGCAGTCAATTACTTTTGTTTTAGAGAAGGAATAAAAAGGTAGCCGTTCTCGTTAGCAATCACTTTTGCAGAATCATTATTCCTCCCTCTGGGTCCCCGGCTTTATCCCATCAAGTTCAGCTGGTTTCACACAAACAACATTGTCAGTATCTGCTGTAAATTTGTCACAAAGAAGCTGGCCACCGCCTATAACAGAAGGCTATTCAGCAGTACCTCCAACTTTCCAAAGTCTGGAGCATGATTGATGAGGGAGTCAGTGGTCTGACAAAGCTGCTAAGATTAGTTGTTTGATCCCAGAGACATGGGCTGTGTTTGATTAAGCCTCAACAGAATACATACACGGAAGCTAATTTAGTATAATACTACCCTGTAATTCTTCAGAGGGCAACAGGAAGGTGAGGGAACAAGAAAAGTGGAATGCTGTTCTTTGCTGGATATTTAGTGATTCTGTATAAGAAGCGTGCAATCCAGCTAGACCTTAGTCTGTTACTGCCACCAGCATAGTGACTATGTTAACAAAGATTGTGCTGATTTCCCCAAGCTTTCATATTTGCAGGTTTTATTTGACCTTCTACACCTGCAAACCAAACACCACACGCTAAATATAGTTCTACTGTGATATGCAGTAAACAGCTTGAGCAATCTGTGACGCATAGTCTTCAAGAAAAGAAACTTTAAAGAGAGTGGGTTACTTCGTCAAAAAAAAAAAGCCAGATGCAAAAGACAAATGCAAATTGTTCTGTCATTTCATTTTAATAAGAAAAGTGTCCTATTTTCTCTCCAATTGGTTCAGTGTGAAATTTCCAGGTTGAAATAAAAAAATTGGTTTGGTTGGTGTTATAATTCATGAGAATGTCTATAAAGCATCTCCCTTGCAGAGCATAATTCCCAATCAAGTGGAAGAAATTATAAATGGCTGGTGGGTAGATTCCATTCCAAGTTCTTCCCCAAAAATCCTATTAATATGAATGGGTTTGCACAAGTGCAAACAAAGACAAGCTAGCTGTGCTGTTTATTTTACAAGATTTAACATTGTATAACAATTATCCTAACTTTGTTCAGATCATGGGATAAAAAGCATACTCACAAAAGTGGTATAATCTGGAACGAAGAAGTAAGCAAGGCCAAGAAAAAAACAAGCCAAAGAAATAAATTTCATTTTAAGATAATTAGTATTAATGTAATTGAATGCAATAATGCTTACAGATGTTTTTGAATTGGCTATTCTCTTATAAATTAGTATCTTCTGCAGTGGTTTCAGAAATGAGATCAAGACTTTCATATAGTGAGGGCATCAGATTTTGCATCTCTTCTAGAAATTATCTATGTGTAGTAGTGGATTGCAGATTGTTGTTTTCAACCACCATGTGATCTGGGCTTCTGTTTTTGGAAAGGATTTATGCAGAACTAAGGAAGAGAATTTATATATATATATATATATATATATATATATATATATATATATATAT
>WNWU01013815.1:19288199-19299498 GCA_012654045.1 Ptyas mucosa
TGTGTGTGTGTGTGTGTGTGTGTGTGTGTGTGTGTGTGTGTGTGTGTTTATATTGTATAGCTTATTGAATTTTAAATTATTTTAACATTTTATTGTGCATCTGTTTTTATTCTATCAATGAATCCACTGCATGAATACTGTTTGAAACACATCAACTGACAGAAATTGTGACCCTAAATAAGAGAGATATGGTAACAAATTTTTGAAGGCAGTAGTCTATATAGATAGTGGATGAATCTTGAATAGAAGTGGACTGGCCAGAACTACAACTGAATGAAAGGTGCTCATTTTCTAACTTACTTATTACACTTTCTCCACCTGATATTTGCATTTTGGAACACTTTTGTGCCTCTGTCTAGATTATGTCTATCCACCTAATAGCTCCATACTGAGGAGCAAAAATAATGGAACCTTCTGGATCATAGATTATTGCCTGAGCCTTGAATAGTCAAGACAGTCAGAATATTATACTGAGCTGCCAAGATGGAAATAGAGAAACATATTCCTACATGAATAGATAAATCAATAACAAGATGAAATATTTGATGTATCTTCTTTAGAAAAGTGATTTACAACTGGTCCTTGCATTTAAAACCATCACAACTTCTACATTCACATGATCAAAGTTTAGACACTTGGCAATTGGCACATATTTTTCAAGATTGCAGTATACCAGGTTCATGCGATTGCCATTTGTGATCTTCCCAGTTGTCTTTTGGCAACCAAAGTCAATGGGGGAATGATGGTTATTCAATTTACTTAAAAATTGCTGTGATTCAAAACCATGACAAAATAGGTCATAAAATTGGGCACAACTCACTTTAATAACTACTTTGCCTAACAACAGAAATTCTGATCTCAGTTGTGGTTATAATTCAAGGTTTACCTTTATGAAATATTTTTTTAAAAAAAAAACAGGACTGTGATAGTTCTGTTTAGCTTGATGGACTATAGATTGATTACATTTGTTGCATTTGTTGTCATTTCTTGGCCAAGGTTCTTTTCTTTAATTAATCAGCCTTAGGATCACAGGAGTCTTAGGAGTCTTAGACTGTTAAAGGCCTACAGCTCGGCAGTTCGAGACCTAAGTGCCCCAGCTCCTACCAATCTAGCAGTTCAAAAGCATGTAAATGCAAATAGATGAATAGATATCACACATAAGCATATGGAAAGATAACAGCATTCTGTGTTTTGCTGTATGCTCTGTGCTGCAGCAAGATATCATGTTGGCCACATAGTCACAGAAATGTGTCTGGACAATATTGCTCAAGAAACGGAGGTGAGCACCGCCCTTAAAGTTAGCCATGAGTAGCAGGTAAAACCCACAGAGTTTTGCCTTAGAATCAACAACATTAGGGAGCAATAAAGATTGGGCTTCTCTGTAAGTTTTTATCGGCCCAGGATTATTACTTTAAAGAGAATTTTACCTAGTTTTAAATTGAAATTTTATGGTAGCAACGGATGCTTAACTTAAATTTAAATTACCAAATGGTGTTGTTTTGTAGATGGTATTGTATTTATAGTTCAACTATTATAAGAAGGCTATGGGTTTTTAAAAATAAGATGACTAAGAAATTGATTTAATAACAATAATAATGATCTAAACACTATATGGCAGTTCCTGTTAGTGAACACAGGGGAAAAGAGTTTTTGCTTACATTTGTAATGACCCATAAACCTGTTCCAAAAGCTAATTTCCTTCGTCCTGGAATTGGTTATTAAGACTGGACTGCAATAACCAACATTTTCTCATTCATCCAATCCTATACTAAATAAAGACTGACCTCTCTCTTGAAGCAGAGATCAGCAAGCAGAAATTCACGTGGATGATGAACTAGAAAGAAATGTCTACACTTGGCAAAATTGGGGGAAGCTGAAAGCAAGTAATGGATAAAGTGGAACAGAATTTATGGGGAAAGCTTGTGTGGAAGAAATGAGTAATGGTATTTGTGACACAAAGCCAAGACGATGCAAGGCCATGACCATGGTAAAAAGTGAATTGTTTTCTTCTGAATTAGTGCTGCATGTCATCAGCCTTTGTGTTTCCTTCCATTATTTCACTAACCAAATCAGTTTCTCTTCTCTAGAGAAGAGGAGCAGTTGCAAGCACATATTCTGCCTTCATTGTTTCTGCAAAGAAACTGCAGTCATATTATTGGTTGTAAACCCAACTGAAACCATTTGTCATCTGAGAAAAGAGATTGTCAGCTGGGAAATTGTTGTTAAAAATGAAAAGAACTGAATGTGTAGTGCAATTTGCAGCAATGAACACAGCTTGCAGGAAGAGTGCATTGTTTCTATTGTTTCATTTTTGTGTTAGATTTGGCTCAGAGGTCATAGCTGATTCTCACCCCATCTGTTTCTGTTTACATGTGATTTAAACTGCTGTATCAAATTTGAGAACAAAAGCAATGCTAATCAGAAACATTTCTAATGAACTAACTTTAATCCAGTCTTTGCACTCTTTCTCTATCTACTCTTTTTTTCTCTTCCCATATATGGTGTCCAAAGTGCTATTACATTACTAACAATATGAGACTATGTAGATAAGGGTTAAAACAAAGGCAAGCCAGGTGATGCTCTTCCGATGCAGTTTAAGACTGCAACTATCACAAGACATGACTTTCAACCATGCTGACTAGTATTTATGAAGGTTCCACAGAGGGGGTCTATCATGGGAGAGAAAAGGTTGAAATGGGATAAAGAAGCTGGCAAGAAAGAGTTGAAGTGAAATTGACAAAGTAGAAAGATGAACTGGAAAGGCAGAAATATAGAAAGCAAAGATGGAATTATGTGAACTCAGGCTGCTGAAGAGATGCAGATTCCGGGAATATTCAAGATCACCAAAGATGATTTCTGGTGCAGATTCATGAAAACTAAGAATCCCCTTTTTAATGGAATGGTGTCTACAGTGAAGATCGTAGCTGGATGAAAGAAAGCACAGTCTGTTTGCAGCAAGGAGCTGTGCACTTTGTATCCACATCCCTTTGTATACATCCCAGGACCAGAAGTATTTTGCAATCAACTTCTGAATTGAGCAGCTGGGAGCCAGGGTTCCATCTTAACTCACAACTGTAATTGTGAACTTTTGTTTTTATGAACAAAAAGCTTGGCTAAGTTTCAACTCTTAATCACCTTTGGAATTTGTTTTTGCTGTTTCTGAAATATTAAACAAATTTTGGAACGACAAGTTTTTATTGCATTCACTGAGTGAGTTTCCTTCTCCATTGCAAAAGAAGTTTAACACACGAGTTTAAGGATTTAGAAAAAAGTTGGTCGTTGTTTGTTTGTTTGTTTGTTTTTGTGGTGGTGGTGATAGTAATGATATAATTACCTTTTTTTTCATTCAGTGTTCAAGGTTTCTGGCATAAAATGTATTGTGCAGTGCCTTTGGACAACACCAAATTGTGGAGCAATTTGTGGAGCAATTGCTCCACAAATATGTGCATACGTTCTACAATAGCACCTCTACTAAAATACCTTTTGCTATTTTTAACAGCTAAGAAATGAAATTCCAGAAAAGATCTGAGTAATCATGAGCATTCTTAGAAAAAAATCAGTGCTTCTATAATCTATGACTAACTTTGACATTTTCTTTTCTTTAAACAGTGGATTGTAATGACAGTTTAGCTATAAAAAGATGTAAAGAATGATTTTTCATAAGTATCAGATTAGGGATAAAGAAGCTAACACATCAATTGCCTAGTAGTACAAATAAACAAGCAAAATAAAGACCACAAATTTCTTGCAAATAAAGACAGAGTGTGCATTATTTTGCAATCTTAAACAGACTGCTAACAACTGAAAATCCACCTACAGTGCAACTTCATAAGATATTTCTTTTCAAACCTTTTAACCAGGGGTGAAATGCTCCCGGTTTGGACCGGATCACCCAATCCGGTAGCGATGGAGGCGGGTGGTTCGGAGAACAGGTAGCAAAAATCCCTCCCTCCTCCCCCACCCCATTGCCCAGCTGAGCTGCGCAATCATCAGAGGCTTTTTTAAAAAAATGTAAAAGCATTTTTTCTACAACCTCTTTGGCTGAAAAAATGCTTTTAAAAGTTAAAAAAAAAAGCCTCTGATGATCGTGCAGCTCAGCTGGGATCATCAGAGGCTTTAAAAGCATTTTTTTTACAACCTCTTCAGCTGAGGAGGTTGTAGAAAAAATGGTTAAAAAAAAAAGTTGGCCATGCCCACTCAGTCATATTACCACCACCACCAAGCCACGCCCACAGAACCGGTAGTAACAAATTTTACATTTCACCACTGCTTTTAACTATTATGTTATGGCTCACAGGTTTGTTTTATACTAATGCCTCAGATAGGTATGACTATTGGCATGGCCACTTCAGGAACCAGACAACAATATATGTAAGTGTGAGGCTATATGAATGTGAGGAATAAATAAAATATAAATCAGAGTTTGCCATGAATTATAAAAGCATCAATAAAATCAATCATGTTCTGCTTTATGGAATTGATTACTCCTCTCTCTTTATTAGGTGCCATGAATATTTGGCATTTTAAAAAAAATGTCCTGATTAACTAATAATATATCCTACTCAAAAAAAAACACCCCTCTTTGCAGAGTTCAACCTACTTCTTTTCTTCCTGCTTGCAAGTGAACATGAAGTACTGATGCTTTTAGGATCGCAAATGTAAACAATGGCAAGATAGTGGAAAGACTCAAAATACAGAACTTATAATTAGACAGAATAAGAAAAAAACAGTCTTCAGTCATCAGACATTTTCTGGCATGTTAAATTAAAAAACAAAAAATATTTCTAGGTTACCATATGAGCACCAGAAAAATATCTGCTTCTAGTTAAATTGCTGTTATTGTATTGTATTGCATTGCATTGCATTTATTTAAGTTACACGACCATCCAACTCACTGTAGAAACTCTTGGTAGCTAATTATATTTTTTTAAAAAAACATAATAAATAATAACATAAAGAGTAAATAACAACTGAGATTTATTTTTTTTTAAAAAATCCAATCTACCACAAATTAAACAGACTGACTATTGCTATAATATAACCTCCGTCTCTGGGAACATCCTTAGAAAGTTTCTTTGATTTTGGAATTTGGAAAATTGTTTCAATGACTACAAAGGAAGAGCAATGGCTTATATTATGTAACAGAAACAAATAACCTATCAAAATTGAGAGCAAATGGAAAATGGGAAATATTTCTGAGTTGATCCCATGCCTGCTTTGGGTCACTTTGAGTCTGTTCTGCTTGTGGAGTTAAAGTTTAGAGGGGCGTCCATCCAAGTAACAATACAGATTCACCAACCAAGTGGTCTAAGGTTCAGAGGAAAGTTCAGAGGAACTTTTTAAATGTAATGTTAACTATGCATCATATCAAGAGGAGCTGCTTACATCTATGGGCATGCAGCTGTGCAAAATTTACTTGAAAAAGAACACAAAAATGATGGACACTGGAGCTTCTCTCTTCTTTCTCTATTAGCTTTTTACAAACATTAGTGTTATGTCCTTATAAGGACATCCGGCCGGGGATTGGTTAATCCTCCGGGCGGGAAAGTTAAACCGCTGTCATTGGACGGCTGGTCTGCCGGAGCGCTATAAAAAGGGCTCCGGCAGCACAGCCGTTCGTCTGTTCTGACTTAGTTAAGAGCTGAATAAAACTTGTTGAACAGACCCCGCTGGTCTTGTCTTCTTTCCTGCGCCTGATCTAACACTGGCGAAGAAGGATTTGAAAAGAACCGCCACGCGGAGCTAAGTCACTCATCGAGAATTTCTCACTGAGCTGAAGTCACTGAAGATGGAGGCGTCACAAGCCGCGATGGCTCCGATCTCCAAATTCGACCCCAGAGTGGAGAAATGGACCTCCTATCTGGTTCGTTTCCGCCAGTTTCTGCGGAAACAACTACCAAGACCTCTCCGATGAACGGAAACGAGCCCTGTTCCTAGCGCATTGCGGCTCCGAGGTGCTGGAGATGGCCATCGACCTCGTATCCCCAAGGAACATCGAGGAGATGTCTTGGGCCGATCTGCAAGACGTGCTGAAGGAGCACTACGCTCCCACTGGAACTCCCATTGCCAACAGATTCACCTTTCAGCAAAGGAATCAGTTGGAAGGGGAGCCCATCAAGGACTTTGTGGCAGCTCTGCGACAACTCGCGTCAAACTGCGAGTTTGACAACGTTGAGAACGCCATCAGAGACCGCATTGTCTTCGGCATGAGGGACATTGGACTGCAACGTAAGTTCCTCAGCCGAAAGAAGATTGCGTTGAAAGACGTCGTTGAGGAGGCAATCGCGGCCGAAATCTCAGAAAAGGCGGCTGCCGCCATGAGTAGGGCTAAAGGGGTGCACAAATTGCACCGCCAACCCAAGAGCTCGTCTGAGGAGTCGTCTGCCAGCTCCTGCTCCGACGACGAAATGGCCGTTCACAAGGTTTCCCGCCAAAACCGTCGCGAGCGCACACAAGATGGCGCCCGGATCGAGCCCTGCGGCAGCTGCAAAGGAAGCCATGCCAGAGCCAAGTGCCGTTGGAGAGACGCTATCTGCCGACGCTGCAACAAGCGGGGGCACATCGCTGAAGCCTGCAGGGCCGAAGCACCTACCCCGGGTCCGTTTCCCCCCGGCTGGGGCGAGAAACGGCAAGACAACCAGAGACCATCCAAACGGTCCTCTGCCAGGTCTCAGCAACGAGGCGGCGGCTACGCGGCGGTCAGAACTGAGCAGCTGTCCTCCGGCATCCACACCATTGACGATGCGGCCGCAAAGTTCCATGCCACCGTAATCGTGGAGGGAACACCCTGCTCTATGGAGGTTGATTCGGGATCGAACTACTCCATCATGGACTGGCACCAGTTAAAGCGCCTGAAGCCAGGCATCTCGAAGAAAGACCTCAAGCCCCTACGGGCCCGTCTTGTCGATTTCGGCGGCAACCCTGTTGAAATCCTGGGGAGGACTTCGCTCCGGGTCACCTACCACGACTTCCAGGGCGTCCTACCCATCACTGTCGTGGGGCGAAACCGCCCGAGCCTGCTGGGGATGGAGTGGTTCGAGCCATTGGGGCTGTCTATCAGCGGGATCCACCAAATTCGTAGGGACGAACTCGACGCCATCATCGAAGAGTTCAAAGAAGTCTTCGATGGTAAGCTGGGGAAATTTGTGGGGAAACCCATTTCCTTCAATTTGGACAAAAATGTCACCCCAATTAGGCTTAAGCCCCGCAGGGTTCCGTTCGCCCTGAGGCCCAAGGTCGACGCCCAGATAGATAAGCTTGTCGCCCAGGGGGTCCTGGAACCGATCGATCATGCTGCATGGGAGACCCCCATTGTGACCCCGATGAAGCATGATGGGTCTGTGCGCATCTGCGCCGACTATAAGTGTTCGATAAATAAGGCCCTCCAGCAGAGCGCATATCCGGTTCCAGTGGTGCAACATCTGCTGCACTCACTTGGGAGCGGATCAATATTTGCGAAATTGGACCTGGCCCAAGCTTACCAGCAATTGCCAGTGGATGAAAAAACTGCGGAGGCACAAACCATTGTCACCCATAGAGGGGCCTTTAAATGCACGCGCCTCCAATTTGGGGTCAGCGCAGCCCCAGGTATTTTTCAATCATTTATGGAACGCCTTCTTCAAGGCATTCCAGGGGCGGTCCCTTACTTCGATGATGTCTTGATCTCCGGCCACTCCAAAACCCAACTGCTTGAGCGACTGCGCATGGTTTTACAGCGGTTCAAGGAGAAGGGTTTGAGGGTCAGGAGGGACAAGTGCATCATCGGGGTCCAGGAAGTCGAGTTCCTGGGTTATCTCATTGATAAGAACGGCATTCACCCCACTAAATCTAAGGTTAGGGCTATCCATGAAGCTCCAGCCCCCCAAAACAAGACGGAGCTTCAGGCGTTTCTGGGACTACTGAATTTTTACAGTGTTTTCCTGAAACAGAAAGCCTCCGTGGCTGAACCGCTCCATCGCTTGCTGGGGAAGGCGGTTTCCTGGAGGTGGGGGAAGGAAGAGGAAGCAGCATTCAGAGCTGTCAAGAACCTGCTTTCTTCCGAGAGTGTCCTCATCCAATACCACGAGACACTTCCCCTGCTATTGACGTGCGACGCATCCCCCTACGGCATCGGAGCAGTCCTCAGTCATCAATTCCCGGACGGGAAGGAAGCACCCATCGCCTATTTCTCAAAGACGCTGTCCAGCGCCGAGAGAAATTACAGCCAGCTGGACAAAGAGGCCCTGGCCATCGTTGCGGGCGTCAAGCGCTTCCATGAGTATTTATATGGACGGAGGTTCACGGTCATCACAGACCACAAGCCCCTGCTGGGCCTTCTGTCAGGAAGCAAGCCCACACCTAACTATTCATCGCCCAGGATGACACGCTGGGCAATTTTTTTGGCCGGGTACTCTTACGAACTTTGCCACAGGCCGGGCAGTAACATCAGCAACGCTGACGCCTTGAGCAGATGCCCGTCAAAGGACTTAGTAGAGGACCCTGCCCCCACCCTGGGACTGCATCACATCGATGGCGACCTGGCTTGCCCAGTCACATCCGCAGACGTCGCGGCACTAACCCAGAAAGACCGGACTTTGAAGCAAGTGATGTCTTGGGTGCTGCGCGGCTGGCCTGCGGGACCGTTGACCGACGACTTCAAGCCGTTTGCAAAGAGGCAGCAGGAACTGTCAACCATGAAGGGCTGCCTACTGTGGGGTGACAGGGTTGTGGTTCCCCAGGCTTTGCGCCTAAAGACATTGGAGACTTTGCACAAGGGGCACCCTGGCATCGTGCGCATGAAGGGACTGGCACGGAGCTACGTCTGGTGGCCATCACTGGACAAAGACATTGAGAACTGGGTCTCCAGATGTGATCCGTGCCAAGAAGTCCGCCCCGCCCCTCCGCAAACGCCTATTGCGGAATGGGAAACACCAAGCAACCCGTGGGCGCGAATACATATAGACTTTGCGGGCCCGATGCAAGGGAAGTTCCTGTTAATAGTGGTGGACGCATTTTCCAAGTGGCTTGAGGTCATTCCCCTGGCATCCATCACTACTGAAGTCACCATCAGAGCCCTCCGGCGTCTATTCGCTACCCACGGGCTGCCGGACATCCTTGTTTCCGACAACGGCCCGCAGCTGACCTCGAAACCAATGGAGGAGTTCCTGGCCAGTTTGGGCATTCGCCATGCCCTCTCTGCCCCCTACAGACCGGCTGGCAACGGACAAGCTGAGAGGATGGTGAGGTTCACTAAAGAGGCCCTTGCCAGGATGGGACCGGGCGATTGGCAAGAGAAGATCGACAACTTCCTCTTGATACAGCATATTACGCCGCATGCCACCACTAGAAAGAGCCCGGCCGAAATGCTGATGGGCAGGAAGCTGAGGTCACCCCTGGACCGACTTCACCCCCTGTACCACTCCGAGGTCACCGCAACCGCGAGCCGCCCCCTCCGAGCCTTCGCTGCAGGAGATCCGGTTTTCGCGCTTAATTTCCACGGCCTGCCGAAATGGCTTAAAGGGAGAATCGAGAGCACAACCGGCCCGAAGTCCTACACCATTGAACTGCAAGATGGAGTGGTCTGTAGACGTCACATCGACCAACTCCGGAAGCGGTGGGAAGGGGATGGCGAAAACCACCCTGACGAGGTAGGACAACAACACCCCTACAAGGCAGGCCAAAACCACCCCGACGAGGTAGGACAACAACACCCCTACAAGGCAGGCCAAAACCACCCCGACGAGGTAGGACAACAACACCCCTACAGGGCAGGCCAAAACCACCCCGTCGAGGTAGGGCAACGCCACCCGGGCAGGGCAGGACAACACCACCCTTGTGAGGTAGCCCTGCAACACCCAGTCGAGGAAGGGCCGTACCACCCCAACATGACCGGCCAGCCAGCAGACCAGCTACCGTACTGCAACTGCCGAGTAGACAGGGGACTCCACGGCAACGAAAACTCACGCCTCCCCGGCAAGGCGGCCCAACGCCACCCCGACGGCAGGGAACTCCAGGGAACGCCAGTAGACCGGGACATGCCCAACCGAGAGGGCCAACAACGACCCGGTGAGGGAGGCCTACGACACCCCTGCATGCAAGAACTACACCGCCCGTCTGAAATCTTCCGTCCAGCTGACCCCCGTCCCAAGCAACAACGACCCGACCAGGTCGACCTGCACCACCCAGACAGGGTCGGCCAGCACAAGTCTAAAAGATACGGACAATTTGCAAAAAATACAAATAACCCAAGGGACTTACCGGCCCATGACGATCGGCACCCAGGACAGGGAAGAGACCAACCGGACCAGCAGATATATTCCAACAGCGGGTCGGGAGGCGGCACACCGGAGCCGGTACCTGCAACGACCACTTCGCAGCCCAGCAGCAAGGCCGGAGGCGCACGGACAGGGCCGGCACCTTCAACGACCCAGCGGCAGGCATCCCAGGGGCGAGGGTCGGAGGACACCGGAGCAGCCACCTTCCAGACGGACGACGGGGAACAGAATGAACTGCGCAGGTCGAGCAGGGCTTCCAGACGTCCCGCCTACCTGCGTGACTACGTTTGTTGATTGACACGAGCTGAACCATGTTTCATCTAGGGGGGGAGGAGTGTTATGTCCTTATAAGGACATCCGGCCGGGGATTGGTTAATCCTCCGGGCGGGAAAGTTAAACCGCTGTCATTGGACGGCTGGTCTGCCGGAGCGCTATAAAAAGGGCTCCGGCAGCACAGCCGTTCGTCTGTTCTGACTTAGTTAAGAGCTGAATAAAACTTGTTGAACAGACCCCGCTGGTCTTGTCTTCTTTCCTGCGCCTGATCTAACAATTAGCAATTTTATCCCATATCAACATGAATGTGTGACTGTACATGTCAACTTTTGCAACCACAATGTTATGATCAAAACACCACTCCTCTTCGGCATATGTCAATATTAAATCCTAAAAGAACACCTCCTTCTTGAAAATTGTGACATATACACACTTGCATGGCATGCAGATGCCCAAACTAGCACGGCAGAAATGAAATTTTTAAAAGAAGGCTTAACCATTCTATGTTATGTGTAACAAGAGGAAACCTATGGCGAAAAGCTTCAATGTGGCAACCCTACCATATATAGTTCAGTCCTTAATTTGAAGGATATTTTTTAGATTTTATTTGTTTTACTTAAGATTCTTTATCTTTCGGTTCAGAATAAATTTGGTTATTTCAGTTTGGTAAGGATGATTCCTGTGAGAAATGCCTTTAAAATCTTATATATCTGCACCTTAAAAATATGTAGGAATGTTCTTGGATCGAGCCCAATGAAGGAGATACACAGGCA
>WNWU01013815.1:19299508-19320505 GCA_012654045.1 Ptyas mucosa
ACCCTTACAACACTAGGTTTGGAGGGCAGGCATTTACACTTAACAAAATAAATGAAAGCATTGTTTTGAAACTGGCAAGCATAAGCAGACTTTTATTCTGTATTTCATGAAAAGAGCCTAACGTTTCCCATACTTTTGCAGCAAGTGAGAAAAACAGGTGTTATTGGTTGGTTTAAGGAATCCTCTCAATAAGCTTAAGCTATTTTTAACACAGAGACATTTTTGTTTTTCCAGTCTCCTAGAGAGCCCTCAAACAGATTGTTGTCATTTAATACACTACAGAGATGCTTTATTTGGGCTTGCACTTCTGTTAGATTCAGATAATTTCTCCCAGTTTTACATGTATGTAGCCTTTAAAAAAATTAACTCCTGCTTTTCATCCATACCAATGTCTGGTTTTCAAGTTGGGCAAATAGCAACACAACACAAAGAGAGCAAACATTCTGATGTATATTTCCAAGAAACTAACCCACTTTTCTGCTTTTTTGTATCATCTTGTTACCCATCTGAACATAATTAAATCTATTATGGACTGGAATAAATGTTAGTAGATGATGATGATGATGATGATGATGATGATGATGATGATGATGATTATACACACACATATAGGTGGGTTTCTTTTATTTTCCATCCATACAGACAAACACACGTATATCTAGATACGGGTAAGTATTTCTGACCTTGAATTTGTTTGTGTTGATTACAGAAACATATCTATTTTTTTGCAAAAGTCACAATGACCACAACAAGGATGCTGTAGCTAGAGATGAATTCTTGCTTTTTCCTACACTCAGCATGCCTCAAAGCAATTTGACATCAATAATAGTATTTTAAAAATTGCTGTATTTTAGCATAAGATGAAAAGAAAGCAATAAACGTGTTAAAATTACTTTGAAGATAGAATGGATGCTAAATAAAAATAAATCCAAGTAAACCCTTAAAGGCTCAATTGAAATGTGTTAAAAATACAGACATTTCCTCATATTTTGCCAGAAAGTGACTCATATCACAAGCAAACTTAAAATGAGAATGAAAAATGAATTCTGTTGCAAACACTTGTAGTTATTTTTCACTTTCGGCCTTAAAAAAAATTGGAAACTTCATATTTTCTGCACTATTAAGTTTGTGAAAAACCTGGAAAGTGTTAAAGGAAAATCGGTGCATAACTTACCAACATTTATTAATATTTGGAGAATTGGTGCAGTATAGTGGTTAAGATATTAGACTAGGAAGAAACAGACCCAAACTCTAGTCCTTTTTTAGGCATGGAAACCTCCACCTAGATTATTTTGGGCAACACAACATTTCAGTCCAAGACTGGAAAGTCAGAAATATCTATCAACCTGCACTGGCCAAGTTTGATATATTATGAATTGAGATGGTTATGATGACGACGACGACGATAATCTCCCAGCGAGTCACTACCTTAATGTGATTGTGGATCTTAAGTGCTCTGAGGAAGATGAGAGCCATGCCAGAGGTTCAACCATACCGGACAGGTCTCATCTGAGGAGTCAGACAAAGAGTGTCTCTCCCATTAAAAATATGGTGAGATGTAAATTACAGAAAGCCATACCAGCTCGAATGTTGCCTGGGTTAACAAGTTCCACGCAAGATGTTGGAATTCCTGGATATCTGGTGAAAAACGGGCTTTAGGACTCGGGACTGTTGGCTGAGCAACAAGAGCCAGCAGCTGCAGAACTATTGGAAGAAAATGTGTTTACCTGCCATAAATATACAGTGATTGAATAAAAAGAAATAATGATTTGCTATTACACATCAACTCCAACAAGAAGAGGATATTTGAAACAAATGCACCAGTTCTGGAAAGAACATCCAAAATCAGAACTAACAGAACATCAAGATCAATATCAATTTATAATACGAAATAAAGTATTCACAGAAGCAGAATTGCAAGTACTGCAAAGGTTCACCCAGGGCAAAGAAATAAAAGACTTGCCAGAAATAACTCAGAATGTAGAGGCAAACCAAACTAATTTTGGCTGCACAAAACCAAGCCTTAAGGATATAAAAGCCAGAAGACAGGAACAGACAGTAAGTGCCACCTATGCAAAGAAGCTGAAGAAACAGTGGACCACTTGGTAAGCTGCTGATAGAAGATTACCCAGATTGACTACAAGCAGCAGTATGACAATGTAACAACAATGGTGCATTGGAAGATCTGCAAGAAATATCATTTGCCGATAAGCAAGAACTGGTGGGACCATAAAATAGAGAAAGTAATAGAAAATGAAGAAGTTGAATTGCTTTGGGACTTTAGAATTCAAACAGACAGGCACTTGCCATATAATACCCCAGACTTAACAATTATCAAAAAGGAAGACAAAAAAGTCTGGATAGTGGACATGTTGGCAGTGTACAACAGAATAGAAGAGAAAGAACTGAAGATAATAAAATACAAAGACCTACAAATAGAAATAGAATGACTGTGGCAAAGGCAAGCAAGGGTAGTACCAATAGTAATAGGCATCTTGGGTGCAATCCCAAAACAACTGGAGTATCACTTGAACACCACTGGCATTGACAAATTCACCATCAGTCAATTGCAAAAGGCAGCTTTACTGGGGACAGCTTCCATCCTGCAACAAAATCTGTATCACCATCAAACATCTGAGATCTGTCTATCTCAGGTCTTTGGTAAGGACTTGAAATGTACACAAAAATGCCAAATCCAGTCTGAACATCTGGCTGGCTGTGCTATGAAGAATAAGAATAAGAATAATACTTGGTTGATACCTAGGATGCTGGCAGCAACCTGTATCAATCATCAGCACCAGTCAATGATATTTGTGATACATTTTTAAATGTTCAGTTGACTGAGTTTCATGTTTAATTAATAAAAGAGATGATGATGATGATGATGATGATAACAACAACAATTATTAATTATTAAGTGGATGGAAAGCCAAAGCTCTGCATGGACAGCACTTGAAAAACATTGAAGGAAAATGCGATAACAACTTGACATGGGCATGGCTTAAGAGAGGAACCATCAAAAAAGAAACAGAAGGTTTAATACTCACTGCTCAAGAACAAGCACTACAAACTAGTGCCATGAAAGCAAAGATACAAAAATCCATTGATAAACCAAACTGCTGATTTTCACACTTAATATGTGAGTGCAGCAAAATTGCACAAACTGATTACAAAGCTAGACATGATTGAGATGCTAAATTGGTCATTATGTCATATTATGTAAAAATATGACATACCTGTATCTGAAAAGTCATGGGAGCACGAAGTGGAAAAAGTTATCGAAAATGACAGAGTGAAGATCTTGTGGGACTTTTGAATACAGACAGATCGTCATTTGGAACATAACATGCCAGATATCACAGTTGTCGAGGGCCAAAGTGTACAGTTTATTGATATTACTGTACCAGGAAATGCCAGAGTTGAAGAAAAAGAATTGGAAAAAATCACAAAATATCATGACCTGGCCATCGAAACTACATGGCTATGAATGAAACTTGTAACAGTGATTCCCATTGTCATCAGGGCACTTGATACCATGTCCAAGAATTTTATAAAACACATCAAGAAATTGCAGCTTCCTGCAATAACACCAGCAGAACTGCAAAGAACTGCGCTACTCAGAACATCATATATTTTAAGAAGATACTTGGCTGATACCTAGGATGCTGGCAGCAACCCGTATCAACCATTAGCATTGGTCAATTGTATTTGTGACGCATTTTTAAATGTTCAGTTTCAGTTTCAGTTTATTTAATTTGTATACCGCCCTCCTCCCGAAGGACTCAGGGCGGTGAACAGCCATAAATAAAACATACAAGTATAACATTTAAAACCCAATTAAAATCCAATTAAATAAGTTTGGCCGTAAAAATATTAAAACCCCAATAGATTAAAACAAATTAAAATTTATAACATTTTTTTTTAAAAAGGGGGGGAATCAGGCCAGGCCTGCCTGGTGAAATAAAAGGATCTTAAGAGCATGGCGGAAGGTGCGTAGGTCCAGGATCCTCCAAATCTCTGGGGGGAGCTCATTCCAGATAGTAGGTGCCCCCACAGAGAAGGCTCTCCCCTTGGGGGCCGGCAGCCCCCACTTCAGTTGAGTGAGTTTCATGTTTAATGAATAAAAGAGATAATAATATCCTCAAAGAACTTTACCTTGTTGTGGTGGTGTGTGCTCTGTTGAAGAGCCAAACTAAACTTGCTCTAAACCCATTTAACTATGGTGAAAACATGTCAAATAAATTATATGCTGGATTGAGTATCGCCTGGATAGCAATAGCACTTAGACTTATATACCGTTTCACAGTGCTTTACAGCCATCTCGTTTACAGAGTCAGCATATTGTCTCCAACAATTTGGGTCATTTTACCCACTTCGGAAGGATGGAAGGCTGAGTCAACCTTGAGCCTGGTGAGATTTGAACTGTCAAATTGCAGGCAGCCGTCAGTCAGCAGAAGTACCCTGCAGTACTGCACTCTAACCACTGTGCCACCGCGGCTCAACAAGGCTTGTGTTGAATCTTATGGCTCCTGGGTGTTCAGCGAAAAATATGCCTCAAGGCTCAGCTCCCTCTGGTAGGCAACCAGGGCCTGGAATTGACAGGTGACTGGAAGAGGAACAAAAAAAGCAAAAAAATCTGGACAAAGAGAGAATTATGGAAGATTATTATCGATCTGAGCCAACAAAATGTGTATTTTAAAATTGCATGTTCAAGATTTGGGAAGGAGAATCACCCAAATATGAACTCAATGACTTATGGACCAGAGTCATATTATTTTGAAGGACAAGTTCTTCACTGATGTAGAATTACAGGAGATTGGAAGCAGACTGTCAACTCTCGAAATGAGTCTAGCTGGAAAATATGAAATTAATTTGATTGCCAAAACTGAAGCAAGTTAGTAAGAAAAGTTTGACTAAATTATTGAACAATGTGAATGGAGTTGCCCAGACTATTCCAACAGAACCATTAACTCAAACAAACCAGCTAATGTATGCAGAAGCTTATGTTACTACTGAACAATTAGGCTTGAAAATTGGACAGAATAAAGCAATTAAGAAGGGAAAACCAAAGTGGAAAATCTAGATGGAATTAAAAATTAAAAGAATTCATTTGGATTTAAGTAATTTGAAGAATTTGAGGCAAGGAAACCTGAAGAATTAAAAAACCAGAATTAGCCTGACAAGAAGTTATGACTGGAAAACAAGGAAATTGCAGTTGTGGTTAAAGAGCTAAAACAGAGTTGTAACTATTGCAGAGAAAATAAAGCAATATGATAACTGAATAATGCAGTTTCAGCAAAATTCATAATTTTGAGCAAATCAGCATCATTTCTATAAGACTCTTGAAAGTGGACATGGTGCTACCACAAGTGAAAAAATCTAACGAAGAAAACACCCTGAAATTTTGGAAGAGACTTGTGGGAAAGCAACAAGAAGCACAATGAGAATACAAAATGGACCAAGCAGGTTGAAAACATTGTAAAAGTGATTAGAATGTTCACATAACAAAATAAATGGTGCAAAAACAAGCAAAGAAGGCCAAGAACTGGAGTGCCCTGGTTTAAATGAGCTGCATGGATTCTGGTTGAAATCACTAACACATTTGTATGCAAGATTAGCAATCCACATAAATCAGGTTCTGGAAACACCAGAAAGTGAAAAATGGCTGACAAGCGGAAGAACCTTTTTGATTCAGAAGGATGCAGAAAAGGGAAATAAACCTGAAAATCAAAACAATATACAAATTACTTACAGGCACTACTGCAAACCAAATTTATGTATATCTAGAAAACAAGGATACCTGTAGAACAGAAAGGGTGTTGCAAAAATTCAAGAGGAACCAAGGATCAACTGATGATTGATAAACTGGTTTTGAAGAATTCAAAGAAAATGCAAATAAATTTGTTCTTCGCCTGGATTGATTATAAGAGAGCATTTGATTCTGTTCACACAGCTGAATTGAGAAATGCTTTTTGGAAGTAGCAGCAACATCCAGAAATATCCTGAAGACTTCCATAAAGCTATGACAAACTAAATTGATGGCTTGTGGAGAAGAACTTGGTGAACAAGTTCTTCTCCTGATATTGAAATCAAATAAGGAAACGTCCAAGGTGACTCATTGTCACCTCTGTTATTTTTCCTTTCGATGGTGCCACTAACAAGTATTTTGAACAAAACAAACTGTGGCTATGAATTGGCTAAAAGGTTGAAAATGTCCCATTTGCTCTACATCAGGGATGACAAACTCGCGTTGTCACGGCGGCATCAAAAATTATTGAAGATGATGGAGTCGAACTTGATTATGAAGACTTGATAAAAGCAGTAACACCAGAAGAAGGGTACAAGTACTTAGGAGTTCTGGAAGCCTCTGACCTGTTGCACAACCAAATCAAGGAAACTACTTCAACAAAATACGTAAAGCGAGTCCAGAAAATCTTGAGATCAAAGCTAACTGCAGGAAATATCATGAAGGTAATTTATACCTGGGCAGTGCCTGTAATATGATAGTCAGCTGGAATAATTGATTGGACTAATCTAGAACTTGATAACCTGGATTGAAACACAAGAAAACTGATGACAATGTATCATGCTCTGCACCCAAAAAATGGTATTGATTTCCTAGATCTTAGGGTGGCAGAGATCTCTTACAGGTGAAACAAACTGTAGAAAAGGAAAAACTCGGTTTAAATGACTACATAAAAAAACAAAAGAGCCTTGGCAGAAGGATGTGGAGAAGGAAACTTCTTGAAAAACAACAAGATTGAAGAACACGATATCAAAAGGAAACAGTTGAGCATCAGGTTTTTAACTGGGAAAAAAAGCCTATGCACAATCAGTATTTGAAGGACATTGAAGGAAAGCTACATACAAAGCTAACATGGAGCTGGTTGAGATTATGAGTGCTGAGAAAAGAAACTGAAGGCTTCATTTTGGTTGCCCAAGAACAAGCCTTGCAGATCAATTCCATGAAAGCAAAAATTCAACACATCAGTAACAACAGCAAATGTCATTTATACAACAAGAAAGATGAAACAGTGGATCACCTTATTAGTGGCTACAGAAATATCTCACTAACTGATTATCTACAAGGTCATGATCAAGTTGCCAAAATCATACATTGGAAGCTTTGTCAGAGGTTTGGGTTTGACTGCAGCAAATGTTATTGGGAATACCAAAGTTCTTGAAAACGAACAGCTCAAGATCTTGTAGAACATTTGAATCCGACCAGACAGACAGATAACACTATTGTGGAAAAGAAAAAAGTCTGATTCATTGATATTACAATACCAGGTGGTACACAACTAGAACAATAATGAAATACCTCAATCTGAAAATTGAAGTTGAGTGATTGTGGATGAAGAAATTAATGGTTGTACCAATAGTAATAGGAGCTCTTGGAGTAATATCCATAGTGTTGCCTAGAAACATGGAAATGTTGAACTAATCAGACCTGAATGTTCTGATTTTGCAAAAAACCACCTTACTCAGAACAGCCTATATTCACAGATGTTACCTTAACAGCTCTTAGGTCCTTAGTTAGGACTTGAACTGTTAAGTTTTTACCAGTCTGAGACTGTGAATCGAATTGAAGATTAAATGACAACAACAAACAACAATAAAAACAAGAATAAAAACAAGAATAGAATAAATATGCCAAATCCAGTCTAAACATCTGACAAACTGCAACAAATCATAATAATAAGCCAGTGAGGCACAGCCTTGATTTGGTTTTTTGGTTTGTGGGATCTGAAGAAGTTGAGAGTTATGCCAGATTTTCAACCATACTGAATAGATCTCATCAGAAGAGCCAGATTTTATTTTATTTATTTTATTTTTATTTGATTTATATGCCACCCTTCTCCAGAGACTCAGGGCGGCTTACAGTGCGTTAAGCAATGATGAAGAATATTTCTCCCGTTAACAATATGATGAGACATAATTTATAGAAACCCATTCCAGATTGGTCAGCACCTGGTTAACAAGGAGCATGCTAGGTGTTGGAGTTCCTGGACATAAGATGACAAATGGGCTAGAGAACTCAGGGGACTTATAGCAAATAACCAGGGCCATAAGCTGCAGAGTACTGGAAGAAAATTGTCACTTCAATTTTGCTTGCTAAAAAGTGTGACTGTCATATATGTGGTTTGGGCCAAAATGAAATTAGGGCCATGTTTCTTTTAAATGCTTACATTTTTTTCTGTAAAATAAATAAATAAATCCTGAAAGTATGTTCACAAAGAGCTATTTTGTCTGCTATCATTTTCTTTTCAAAAATGTTATCATTTTCTGAATGTATCAAAGGACTGGGGGGAAATTGGAAAGGTTAGTCACTGGCTATATAACATTGTTAGGAAAGCAAACAGCTGCTATAAGAGAACACTTATCTCACAGTGCCTTGCTCTCTTGGGAGGAGAGGTTCAGTGGAGAGATTATCAGGTACTCTGAAAAATTTATATTTTAATCATAAATCTTTCTGGCACTCTGGTTGTTCTGTGCATTCTATATCCAATGGAAGCAAGAACATTGAATGTGTTTTTCACTGGGACATGAACAAAACGAAACCCATTTGTATTAACAGTACAGTTTTAAAATGAAAGTTATTTTTAACACAAAAGGTACAACATCTAAAATAATTTCAAAATGACAATTTTGTGGTTCAGCTTTATGAAAGTGAATCTCTTTTTTTCTAAGTAGAATTTTGGGGGACAGAGCTGTACAAAACTATTAAGAGGTGGTCATGTCAAAGATGGTCCATGTGAAGTACGTTTCAGACACACCAACAACAGCCAAACCTCCTGCAACTGACCCCATCCCATTGGGTTCACAACCCTTAGTGATCACAGAAAAGGAAGTGCAAGACCTATTTCACAGACAAAAGCCAGGAAAAGCTCCAGGCCCAGACAAGATAACTCCTTCTTGCTTAAGTCTGTGCTGACCAATTGGACCCCACCTTCACCCGTATCTTCAATAAATTGTTAGAGATGTGCTATGTTCCTTCTTGCTTCAAATGCTCTACTATCATCCCAGTGCCAAAGAAGCCCACCATCAAGGAACTGAATGACTACATGCATTTATTTATTTATTTATTTATTTATTTATTTATTTATTTATTTAAATTTTTATACCACCCTTCTCCCGAAAGGACTCAGGGTGGTGTACGGCCAAAAATAAAACCCACAACTATATGAAAGTTAAAAGACAATTTAAAAATATTAAATAATTTGGCTGAAAGAGCTAAAATAGAAACCACCCATTAAAATAGCATTTAGGTCAGCCCTGCTTGGTGAAACAATAGCGTTTTGAGGGCGTGGCGAAAGGTGCAAAGGTTGGGGATCCTACGAATCTTTGGGGGCAGCTCATTCCAGAGGGCAGGTGCCCACACAGAGAAGGGTCTCCCCCTGGGGGTCACCAGTCGACATCGTTTGACCGACGGCACCTTGAGGACTCCCTCTCTGTGGGAGCATACTGGTCGATGGGAGGCTATTGGTGGCAGAAGGTGGTCTCGTAAGTACCCGGTCCTAAGCCATGGAGCGCTTTAAAGATAGTAACCAACACCTTGAATCACACCCGGAAGACCACCGGGAGCCAGTGCAGCTCACACAGGAGTGGTGTTACATGGGAGCGTCAAGTTGCTCCCATAATCACCCGCGCGGCTGCATTCTGGAGCATCCGGGTGCTCTTCAAGGGGAGCCCCATGTAGAGATCATTACAGTAGTCCAGATGGGAGATGATAAGGGCATGAGTGACTGTGCACAAGGAGACCCGGTCCAGAAAGGGATGCAACTGGTAGATGAGGCGAACCTGATAAAAAGCCCCCCTGGCCACAGCCGTCAAATGGTCTTCTAGGGCCAGCTGCGAGTCCAGGAGGACACCCAAGTTGCGAACCCTCTCTGAGGGGGTCAAGGTCTCACCTCCAATAGTCAGTGATGGAACTAGCTGACTATGACGGGACTATGCCGGAAACCACAGCCACTTGGTCTTGGAGGGGTTGAGTCTGAGCTTGTTTCTCCCCATCCAGATCCTCCAGGCACCAGGTCATCACATCAAGGGCATCATTGTGGTGGCCCGGGATGGAAATGTACAACTGAGTATCATCAGCATACTGATGGAAATCCACCCCAAAGCCATGGATGATCTTGCCCAGCAGCTTCACATAAATGTTGAACAGGAGGGGCGAGAAGCACCTCAAGGTCGACCTCCGGCCCCCGTCAACACAAACTGCGACCGGTCAGAGAGAAAGGAGGAGAACCACCACAACACGGTGCTCCCCACTCCTAGCCCCTCCAACTGGCACAGCATGATACCATGGTTGATGGTATCAAAAGCCACTGAGAGGTCTAATAAGACCAGGTCAGAGGAACAACCCCTGTCCCGAGCCCTACAGAGATCATCAACCAATGTGACCAATGCCATTTCCGTGCTGTACCCAAGCCTGAAGCCCGACTGGTATGGATCTAGATAGACAGATTCATCCAGGTACTGGATGAAGAATATATACCAGATATGCAACAAGGAATAAATTACCAAGAGAAGTACATGTAAGATTTACGAAGAGGGCAATGAAAACAGAGATACTACAAGCAGCTAGGACTTCAACATTGAAGCACAAAGATAAAGAACTTGTCATTTTATGACAAATACCTAGAAGGGTTAGCGAATTGAGAGAATATCAATTTCTAATGAAATTCCTAATATTCAAAGGAGTGAATTTTAGATGGCTGATACCTGAAGAGATTATGGCGACATGGCAAGAACAAAGATACAGACTCAACTTGATTGAGAAAGCGAAGCATTTTACCAACAATTCTGTGAACCATTGGATGGAGATTTAGGAATAGCAGATGCTACAAAAAAGAATGATGAAGACAAAGACAAGGAGGAGAAAAGCAAAAAGGAAAGGGCCCTCAGAGAAGGTGCATAAGCTAAAGACCCACTGGAACAAAGAGAGACCAGGGCGATGAAATTAAAAACTACTAACAAGTAAATATGGAGGAAGAGACAAAAGCAATATCTCTAAACATAAACAGACTGAATGTGGCAATAAAAAGAAATAGAATATTGACTAAATTAAGTAGTTTGAAAATGGATATTATATGTTTACAGGAAGTGCATATTAGAAAACAGCATTTAAAATTATTACAACACCCAAAATTAGGAGTATTATTTACATCATTGATACAACAAAGCAAAAGAGGAGTGGTATTGTATATTAAAGAAAGATTAGAACCCAAACAAATTTTTGAAGATGAGGAAGGCAGATTCTTGATGGTTGAAATTAAAATAAATTTCAAACAAATACTTCTGATAGCATTATATGCACCAAATGAAAAACAGGAAGAATTTTATCAGAGGCTACACAGAAAAATTGTAGAACTGGACTATGAAAATCTATGTATAATGGGTGACTTTAATGCTGTAGCAGATATAGTATTAGACTACAAAACGGTAAAGACCAATAAAAAAATCTAGGAAAACACTGCCAAAGGCCTTTAAAATAACAGAAGAATTAAGTCTTCAAGATATTTGGAGACAGAAACACCTGAATGAGAGTCAATATACTTTTTATTCAAATAGACATTTATCGTGGTCAAGGATAGATATGATATGGATGTCAACTGGCCTTACAGAAATGATGCAAGAAGTAAATATTGGTTCAAATATATGGGCAGACCACAGTCCAATAACTATAGCATGGAAAGAACAAAGGAAAAAGACAAGATGGATTCTGAATGCAACAATATTAAACGAAAAAGAATTTCAGAAACTTGTAGAAAAGAAATTGGAAGTTTTCTTTAAAATAAATAAAAAGGAAGATACATCACTTCAGAATGTTTGGGATACAATGAAGGCATATATTAGAGGCCTGGCAATAACATACTTGAGGAAAAAAGAATAAAAAGAAATGACAGAAACAAGTAAGATTGGAAGAAGAATATAAAGTCTGGAAAAAGAATTCCAGAAAAATGGTCAAAGCAATAAAAAAAATCAAGAATTTGATGGAGATGAAGAAGCACAAGATAATTTTAAATGAAGAAGAATCACTAGCTAATCAACTGAGAACATTGAGACAGATTTTTTTTGAAAATGTAAATAAACCAGGAAGATGGTTAGCATACAAATTAAGAAAAGAGAAGGAGAATAAAACTATAAAATATCTTCAAGATGGAGAAGGGAAATTACAATATAGAACTGAGGAAAAAAAGAAAGTAATCCAAGAATATTATCAAAAACTTTATTCTCCATAGAAGATTTCAGAGGGAGATACAAAGCTACTTGGAGAAATCTGACTTAATTAAAATAACATAAAGAAATGCTAGAAGAAAGAATAACAATGATGGAACTAACAGAATAAAAAGACAAAAAAGTGGAAAAGCACCAGGACCAGATGGTTTACCAACCGAATTGTGTAAAATACTACAAGAAACTATTAGTAATGTAATGTTGGACCTATTTAAAGAGCTATTATTGGAGGTTAAGATGCCAGACTCATAGAAAGAGGCATATGTGACACTTATACCAAAAGAAGATACAGATCTACAATTGATTAAAAACTATAGACCGATTTCACTATTAAATGCAGATTACTAAATTTTTGCCTCAATAATAGAAAATAGGTTGAAGAAATGAATATATCCATACTGATATATTAAATGAATATATCCATACTGATCAAAATGGCTTCTTGCCAAAAAGACAAATTAGAGATAATATGACGATGATTTTGAATACTTTAGAATACTATGAGGCTCACCCAGAAAAACAAATGGCATTGATGTTCTTAGATGCACAGAAAGCTTTTGATAATGTGAACTGGCAGTTTATGATGACACAATTACAGAAAATGGACTTTGGGGGGAGATTTATAAATACCATAAAAGCAATCTACGATAGACAATTTGCTAAGATAATGATGAATGGAGAAATGACAGAAAATTTAATATAATAAAAAGGACTAGACAAGGGTGTCCATTATCACCACTGTTGTTTATTTTGACTCTAGAAGTCCTAAACAGAAACATTAGACAAAATGATGAGATAAAAGGGATGAAAATTAAAAAAGAGGAGTACAAACTACAGACGTTTGCATACGATTTAGTATTTACTATAGAGGAACTACAAACAACAGGTGCCAAACTAATGGAACAGATAGGAAGATATGGAAAAGTCTCTGGTCTGAAAATAAATAAAGACAAAACAAAAATCTTGGTGAAAAATACAACAGAAAAACAAAATAGATAAAAGAAAAGTTAGATATACAAGTTGTGAAGAAAGTTAAATATCTGGGGGTACATATTCCCACTGCTTACAATACTAGACAACACAGTATCAACAATAGTGACCTTCAAATTTCTAGGTTCTACCATATCTCACGACCTAAAATGGACACCCAACATCAAAAACGTCATCAAAAAAGCACAACAAAGAATGTTCTTTCTGTGCCAACTCAGAAAGCTCAAACTGCCCAAAGAGCTGCTGATCCAGTTCTACAGGGGAATTATTGAGTCTGTCATCTGCACCTCTATAACTGTCTGGTTTGGTTCTGCAACCCAACAAGACAGACACAGACTTTCAGAGAATAATTAGAACTTCAGAAAAAACAAATGCTACCAACCTGCCATCCATTGAGGACCTGTATATTGCCCGAGTCAAAAAGAGGACTGTGAAAATATTTACAGACCCCTCGCATCCTGGACATAAACTGTTTCAACTCTTACCCTCAAAACAACACTATAGAGCACTGCACAACAGAACAACTAGACACAAAAACAGTTTTTTCCCAAATGTCATCACTCTGCTAAACAAATAATTTTCTCAACACTGTCAAACTAGTTACTAAGACTTCATTGCTGTTAATCTTCTCATTGTTCCTATCACTTATCTCCTTCCACTTATGACTGTATGACTGTATAACCTTGTTGCTGGTATTCTTAAGATTTATATTGACTGTTTCCTAATATGATTTGATTGCTTATTTCTTCCCTATGACTATCATAAGTGTTGTACCTTATGATTCTTATGAATGTATGTATTTTTTTCTTTTACATACACTGACAGTATATGCACCAAGACAAATTCCTTGTGTGTCCAATCACACTTGGCCAATAAAGAATTCCATTCCATTCCATTCCATTCCATTCCATTCCATTCCATTCCATTCCATTCTATTCTATTCTATTCTATTCTATTCTATTCTATTCTATTCTATTCTATTCTATGTGGATTTGGGAGCCACATGACTGTTTTATAACTCCTTGTAAAAAAGCACAGCAAAACTGCCCATTGCTTTGATGACCTCATTTGGCACTTCCAGAATTTGAAAGGGACTTCTAGTGCACGGAATTTACAGTGAAGCATTGAAAATGCAGGAGGAGGCTCCCAACAAGGTCATGAGGAGCCAAGTTCTGTCACTTTTACCTCAAGAAGTTGTGGCAAGAAATATTTCATGAGAGCCAATTGTGGCCATTCTGCATAATACTATTGGAGCATAGCATGAATGTTGCAACCAATGTTTCTCAATCTTGATAACTATAAGATGTGTTGTCTTCAACTCCCAGAATTCCCCAGCCAGCTTAGGTTGAGAGAGACACCGGTTTAGAAGTGCTGGTCTAAACCAAAACTGCATGTTAATTTATGATCAAAACCTGCCATTTATAATGAGAGGGATCAAGATAAAAACAAAACTGAATTTGTAACATTAAATTGACAGGATTGTTCCCTACATTCTTTTTTGTTTCTTTTTATTAAATTTAAGAGAAAGGGAGTTGAGATATTGTAAACATATTTTTAAAAATACAATTTACTGCAGCACTTGGAGAGACACCCAAGAGTTAAGTTTAGGCTAGAAGAGGTTCCACTACCAAATCCTTAGATTTAGGGAAAATTTAATGAACTCATATTTAGGAGGATCAGGTGAAACAGCAGGTTTTGCAAAGTCTTGTAGTTTGGCTACAGGACAGCCAACTAAAAATGTTACTCTGAGGATCAAGGAATTATTGATTGGCACAAGTGCAGCTGTACTGCCATAAAGAAATATGAAAGCTTATTCGGGACTCTTTCAATTCCCATACGGCATCTCTGTATCTACAGTAGAACAGAAATGAGCCATTTCTAATTTTGTTTTAAAAATTCATCACGTTGCTTCTTTTTATCCTCTAGTGAAGGATGATCGCATTTCAAGCAGGATTCAGTTGTTCTGCTGATAAACAGAATGTTTTTTTTTCTCTTCCTTGATGATTTAATATGTTTACAATATCTTGACTCCCTTTCTCTTAAATTGAAAATATACAATTAAAAACACTGTCAGCCATCTGGTGGGAGTCACAGCAAGTATGAAGTCAGTTATAAAAAGGAAAAAATTGGGGGAGGGGAAATATTTATGATACAGAATATTTCCAAGCATTTTGACTGAAAGAGAAAACATCTTTTTGTTCAAATTTAGAGGCATGTTTTAAAAGTATACGTCATTATAATTATAATTATATAAATAATGAACATTAGATATAAGGCATATAGTATTTTAATCAAATCCCAGAACAATTGATGGAAGATACATTGTTGCAATTGATAAATGTAGCTTTTTCTTCAATACAGAGCAAGTTAACCCAGTACATTCTTGAAGTGGATCTGACTGTAGAAACTTATGAATCATTATGCATTTTCCTGATGTTCTAGGTAAAGCTAAGGGCAAAGGTAAAGATATTTCAAATATTCCTTTCTCATCTATTCAGCTGAATGATAAATCATGTATCTCAACTTGAAAATTTTGATTTCAGAAATAGCATGGTGGGTTATCTTAAGTCAATGTCAATATCATGTTAATATTTTACTTGCAAGTATATGCTTATCATAATCTAATGACTACTCTCTTTAGAAAATATACCATATTTCTGATTTGGTGTATAACTCTGGACAGGGCCTCCCAGAAGGTAACAAAAAAAACCCCAATCATGGAGACGATGTGTAGCATCCCTGACAATACTGCAAACCCTGGGCAAGTAGCGTTTATATGCCATATCCTGAACATGAATATCCAATAATCTCTTCTGCTATCCTCACCACTCTCTGCATAGCCTTGTTAATAAAAAAAAGCAATGCTTCCAAACCACACAGTAATACAATATGACAGGATGCTTTCAATTATCCCTCTATAGAAAATGGTAATGACAGGGGAAGGAAAATATGCTCTTCTTATGCGACACAGAAAATGCAGGTGCTGCTGTGCCCACCTCATCAGTGTCTCACTACTGCATGACCAAGCTAACCTGCTCATCAGCTGCACATCCAGAAACTTGATACTTCTAACCACCTCCATATTTGAATCATTAGTATAGGTGTATGGCTGTACCATATTACAAATATTAATAATATGTGAACAGAACACCATTTCATATGTGTCCAAACTATAATGGAAATGGTTTTCCGATTCTGTATCTTCCTGCATTTTCTAGTGTTATTTAATCATAACATAGTACATTCCAGTGGTGGGTTGCTACCGGTTCACCCCAGATCGGGTGAACTGGTAGTGGCAGTGGCGGGAGGCTCCGCCCACCCGCCTGGACACTTCTGCACATGTGCAGAAGCTTCACACGCGAGCGAGCGCATGAGCGAACCGGTAGCAAACTAAATTGAAACCCACTACTGGTACATTCAAGTAAAAAGTTTATTGAGTGTCTTTAGGAATGGCATTGCCTCTCTGTGATCCTAAATAGATAGGCCATTTTGTTGGCCAATTTGGCTTGTAGATACTTGTGTGAAGTTCCTCTCATTCTTCTGACAGAGACAGGTATCCAGATCTAAATATAATAAATTAATGAAACCGTAATGTAATTATATGTGAGAACAATCTCTTATTGCTTGCTTTTGTTGATTCATACTGGGTTTAGTTATATAAATGGAAAAGAAGATTCTAACGAAGAAGAAACAAGGCTATTAATTATCATAAAATGCCCTGCGAGCTACTTCAGCATTCGTGAGAGGAGAGGAGATTGTGAGAGGCGATCACTGTAACCTTTGTAACAATTTGTTTCCAAATTTGATCCAAAGCTAACAATGTTCAGTATTCTTAATGGGGATTTCTTGCTTAAAACAGGAAAAGATTGCATATTTTAATCTAAAGTCTCTATTGACATTGTCAGTATAAAAGTGAAAGTTAGCTATTGGAAAGCTACTGTGAGAAATTTGGGTTTTGTTTTTAAAAATTAAATAACTGTGTTAAGCGAAAAATGCCCAGACTTTTATGCAATAGTAGTTGTTATTTGTGGTTTGTCACCAAAATTTCTAGCATAAATCTAGGGAACATTGTAGAATACTAAAAAAAGTGATGAGATATCAGCAACCCACCATCTATAGAGCCGTGGTGGCGCAGTGGTTAGAGTGCAGTACTGCAGACTACTTCTGCTGATCACTGGCTGCCAGCAGTTTGGCAAATCGAATTTCACCTGGCTCAAGGTTGACTCAGCTTTCCATCTTTCCAAGGTAAAAAGGAAAATGAGGGTAAAATGAGGACCCAGATTGTTGGGGGCAATATGCTGACTCTGTAAACCACTTAGAGAAGGCTGTAAAGCACTGTGAAGCGGTATATAAGTCTAAGTGCTATTGCTATAAATTGTCTATTTTGTAACTGATAAATAATTTTGAATTGATAATTCATATTGAAACTACTAACCACGTTTCAAAATAAAGAGGTAAAGGGAATATGTTTAGGCTATAAGTCAATTCACAAAGAAGCCAACTTGGCTACATTTTAAAGCCTCTGATGCTCAGGAGTCATATTTTACCAAAATGACAATCTGTTATATAATTAGATTGTTTGTTTCCCATTGCTGCATTTTGCAACGTACTTATAAGTATTAGTCACCAGCCTTCATTCAGGGACATCTTTTTATAGATCATTTCCTTTGTCTCTGACTATGTTTTTTTTTCCTCCTATTTTTTCATAGATAGCTTTTGAAATGCTACATAATGCAGTCATCAAGAAAAAGGGTTCTTTTTCTCGTATCCATCATGTTTGCCTTTCCTGGTGAGAAAGAAACCTCTCTTAAAAGGGAAGAACACAGTTTAAAAGGAAGGTATACAAAGAGGAGGAAAAATATTCAGAATATGTTCTGCTGCAGAGTGTGCATCTCAGCTGAGAAACTATTGTTTCAAAATATTGATCACAGATTTGCCACTTAAGAAAATAATACAAATAAGCACATTTAAGTCTCACTGGTTTAATTTTCATGTATGCATGTATGAATCTATGTGTGTAATTATCTACATTTGTATATCATTTATATCTCGGATTAACTTAACTAATTTAAGGTTTTTTACTTTTAAAGTGCTGAACTTAAGAGCCTTGGATAGTACAGTGGTCTAAAGCCCTGTTATTAACATCAGCTGCCTGCAATTATTGCAGGTTCGAATCTCACCAAGGCTCAAGGTTGACTCAGCCTTCCATCCTTTCTAAGGTAGGTAAATTGAGGACCCAGTTTGTGGGGGCAATAAGCTGACTTTGTATAAATATACAAAAGCATGAAGGCTATTGCTTAGCGCATTGTAAGCCGCCCTGAGTCTCCGGAGAAGGGCGGCATATAAATCAAATTTAAAAAAACAAAACACTTAAATTAGGGCTAAAATACCTTAAAAACGGCCACTTTTCCAATAAGTTGTCCGAATGCTGAGGTCTTATTCTATTTTCTGTTTCTGTTTTCTTTGCTGCCTACTTACAATTCTCTGGGAACATCCTTTATGGATGTATATTTATGGAATTGATGAATACAAAGGACCTTTACACTACAAGTATGAACAGTTTTATAGGCCCGTTGAACATTTCACAATGAAAAATTAGTGCACATGTGTACATCCAGCTGTACTCAGTCCATAAATGCATTAATTCAAACATTATCATCCACAATGAACAGTAATGCCACTGGTTAAGTACATAGCAAGATAGTACTGTTGCTTTTACTGAGTCTCTGGAGAGTGCTAGGAGCAGAAGTTGTGAATATATAAATGCATCTCACACACACACACACACACAGACACACACCTACACACAGTATATAGCTTTAATAAGTATTGACCTTGAAAGATTTTTCTTTGCTGGCACTGTAAAGTATTTTCCAGCTCATGGACTTGCCTACATCAAATCTGGAGAATGTGATCAGAAAATATTCTACAAAACACATATAATGGCAAATATGATTCGCTTGCATGCTTTGTATGCCTTGCATACTTTGAATCTTTTTCTCTCTCTCTCTCTCTCTATATATATATATTAAAATATTTTTCTATATACTGTTCTCACCAGTTTTCAAAGAAAAAGCTTTTCCTTTGTTAAGTTTGATTGCAATGTGTTGAGCATAACAGTAGCATGATGGATATGCGATCCAAGGCTGTTGAAGGTTTCATTGCATATTTTCTTGTGTGCAAAAAAACTGCTTCTACAAATTAAGTAGCTAAAAGACCTGGGGAAAGCCTATTATATTCAATACCCTGATGTTTCTCTTTCTCCATAGCTAAAGGGGCGTTTATCTATAATGTATGTCTTTATGTATAATCCAAAACATGGGCTCTTGGTGATATACAGTACAATTACAAAACAAATTACACACACACACACACACACACTAAAGATAAAAATAGAGCTAACCACAGAAAGAAAGAAAAAAACAGTATAGCCAAGATAAATTATATATACCAAATGGGCCTTCCACCATTCTTTGCAAGACGTTGGGTTATGGTGAAGACTTGATTTTCCAACAATGTTTAAAAGTTTGCAGGATTGGCAGATAGAACTTGTTTAGATTTTTTTTTTCCCCGAAAGGGCAGGCACTGCAATAGAGAAGACTCATTTTTCAGGTTCCCTCTGATTACTTGCTGAATAGATGAGACATGGAGAACACCCACTTTTGATGGGAGGCAGGCAGAAATGTTGCAAGCAAGACAGCACTTCAGATAGTCAGGCCTTATTCCATGAAGGGCTTTGTAGTTCAAAACCAGCCATGATAGTTATGATATGTCGTTGATAACCATGTCTCATGAGCACGCTGTGGCAATGCTCATGCCATTGCATTCTGGACCAATGGTTAATACTTAAGAATTATAATCCAGACTATGCTACGACCGTGAAGAACATGTTAACCAGAATATTTTCAAATATGTTTTCAAGGACAGAAACATCTCATGGCCTGAAGGAGTTCTTTTCCTCTGTAAAGCAACCTGGCAATTGTCACTTACAGTATGGAAGCCAGCATTATTTACAGGGATACCTGTGTAGTGGAACCATTTTCCTTCTATGGTGTACCAATCCCATTGATTTGTACCTTGATATGTTTTGAATTTTTTTATACAGCATTCCTCTATGTCAATCTTCTGGAACCACCAATGCTTGTAACTCCACATATCTATCTATCTATCTATCTATCTATCTATCTATCTATCTATCTATCTATCTATCTATCTATAATTTCACTGTGCTTTCCCCTCATTTTATTCTGCTTGTGTATTGTTTTGCATTGTTTAATCTTGCTTTATTTTGGAAGGATTTTAAAGACTAATAAACAAAACTAGCCAATGTTGTCTTCTTACATTTAAACCAAGAAGCAATACAGATAAAGTGGTGGAAGTGTTTGCAGTAGCAATTCCCCAGTTTTTGCATGAAGAAAATCACTGAGCTGTTCAGATACTCAAGTTGATTCATTAAATGCTTCTTCATATAAGCATGGGTCTCCAATTGTAGGGAAAACATAAACATCCATTCTCACACTTAGTATACTCATCAAATTTACTAATACCATTTCTCTATATGAAATTATTTTAGCTTGCTCATATTTTGTATACAGTCAGCCTTATAAAATTTTAGTAACAGTAACAGAATTGGAAGGGAACTTGGGGGAGATATATGTGTGTGTGTGTGTGTGTGTGTGTGTGTGTGTATTTTTCTCTCAGCCAGGTTTTTCCTATGTATATCAAGATCTTTAAACAGCCATAGTTCAGTGAAATCTCATTCACTAG
>WNWU01013815.1:19326259-19428792 GCA_012654045.1 Ptyas mucosa
TCTATCTATCTATCTATCTATCTATCTATCTATCTATCTATCTATCTATCATCTATTTATCTATTTATTATCTTCTGTCATCTATATATATGTATCTAAAATTATATGGAGAGAAAATAGTCTACATGGTTGATTTAAAAGAATATTGTACGAAAAAGCATCACCCACAAAGCATATTCACTGAAATAATCACTTACAGAAAGCTTACCTGTTTGATGGACATTAAGCAGTCTCTAACCAGACAACATATGCAAGATAAACCTCAAAATGCAGATAAAGACGTTTTCAGCAAGAGGACAACCACAGTGTATTGTCACTTATGGTGCTGAACCTAATTAGGTTTTTTTTTTAACAAAAGAAACATTTTTAAATACTGTTTCTTAGCAAAAAAAAAGTATTTAAACCAGATTACTGAAATGATTTTGAAACTTTTATACTTTTTTAACAATATGATTATCCGTCAAAATCAAGGCTCAAAACCTTTTAAAAATGATTTTGGAAGTTTGAGTTTATTGAAGCTTGTGCACATTGTTGCACAGGTCTATTGTTGCTTTTCTTTTCTTCAGAAGGAGATTTCTACGGAAAATCCATCTAATTTTTTTTTCTTATTTTGTCTGAGTTATCCATTTTCTTTAACAAAAGGTATACATATTGTACATTTAATCACATCAAAAATATAAACCTTTAAAACTCCACAAACCATTATCCAGTACATAAATACATAAATAAATACATATATAAGTACATACAGGTGGTCCTTGATTTATTATCATTCATTCATTGACCATTCAAAGTTACATTGGAGCTTATCAAAGGGATGCATAACCCAGGGTTACAGCCACTGCAGCGTCCCTTGCAGTCAACCAACAGCCTCAGTAAGAAGGTGGCAAAGTTCAACTCCAAGTAGTGAGAGGCAGTGGTGGCCGAAGTAGAAGACTTGGTAGCGCAGCGGACTAAAGTGCTGTTAAGTAGCACCAGCTGCCTGCAATTACTGCAAGTTCAAATCTCACCAGGCTCAAGGTTGACTCAGCCTTCCATCCTTTCGAGGTAGGTAAAATGAGGACCCGGATTGTGGGGGCAATAAGCTGACTTTGTATAAAAAAAGAACACCGCTTGGGGGGGGGGGGGCGAAAGCCCTACTAAGCAGGTATATACAAAAGTATGAAGGCTATTGTTAACGCATTGTAAGCTGCCCTGAGTCTCCGGAGAAGGGTGGCATATAAATTGAACCAATCAATCAATCAATCAATCAATCAGTCAGTCAGTCAGTCAGTCAATCAATCAATCAATCAATCAATAAGACAGCAGGGATGTGAAGTGGAGAATAGTGTAAACAGAGATAGGAGGAAGATTGGTGGGTGAAGAGTTGAAGTGAACATGATTGTGACAAGGCAGGAGAAACATGAGAACCTTGCTTAATGAAGGCACTGTCCTGGCCTAATGGCTGCAACTAGGACTGCTAGAATTGCTATTGTTAAGCAGTTGGTCGCATAATATTTCACCTAAAGACTGCATCTCTTAGTGATGGAAGTTCCAGGCTCAATTGTAATCATCAATTAAGGAAGTTCCAGGCCCAATTATGGTCATAAATTAAGGACTACCTGTAAATCATGTGATCTGATTTCTGATGCATGCTTCAGAATTTGCATCCTTCCTCCCACTGCCCAGGAAACGAAATGTACAGATTTCCATGTACTGTGCCAATCTGCATATTTTTGAGTCAGTGTTGTCTCCTGGAGATCGCCTGGACAAGTCCCAGCAGTTTTCTTGATAAGATTTCAAAATTGGTTCCCTTTGCCTACTTCATAGAATTGAAAGAAAGTTACTGGCTAAGGAACAATCCTGCCTTGAGCCCAAAGGCTTTTTCAGAAGTAATCTAAAATGTCTTGCTGCTTTGGATATCCATGTTGCAATTAGAGGAACAAATTGAATGTGCAAAAAAAGGGACTGGTAAATTTCCTGGAAATCCAGATCTAGGTCCTGTATAAACACAGCCACTTCCATTCACCTTGAATGAGTCAAGGATACAATGCCTAAACCTAAGACAGCAAAGCAGCCTCTTTATGAAAGGAGTGCAAGATCCCACAGTCTTTGGACAAATGGATGCAAGCAAATATTTAATCACATGTCAGCTGGCTTTGAGAGCCACAGAGTTACCTATGGCATCTCTATATGTTTTGAAAATAATTTAGAACAAGTCCTTGATTGCATATATGCACAGTATCTCTCTGCTAAGCATTAAAGCAATTAGGCCTTTTTCAGGCTTGCACACAAGCTGGCAAAAAGGTGCTAATGCTTAAAGAGTCCACCCAAAGCAATGTTTAAAACAATGCCCCCCCCCCTTTTTTTTTTACTCTCGTGGTGCTTTAGCTAACAGCAGAAATGCTCATGGAATATTTAAAGTCCTTCTTAATTTCTCAAGGTACCCGGCCTAAATAGCTACACTGATTGCAAATTACTAGCAACAACAGTGGCAACTCCTGTCTTGTTGCTCTGTGCTCAGAAGACCAGATGCTAGTAAGAACTACCTTAATTATATTTTAGAGAAGATCGAATATTATCTGGACCAGTGTTTCTCAATCTTGGCAACTTGAAGAGGCATGGACTTCAACTCCCACACCTCTTCAGGTTGCCAAGGCCGAAAAATACTGGTCTGGAAACCTGTAGATTTCCATAATCCTTTCCATAAACCTTTAGAAAACTTGTAGATGGCAGCAAAGTTAGAGTTTTCTTTATGTCTTTGCAGCCCCGGTATAATTGTCCTAATCTTGTGCAGGGACTTGTTCAGGGAATCTCCGAGAATTGCATGCAATTGAATGGAAGAAAAGGAAAATCGTGCTGTAGATCTGAAATTGTTTGACTACCACTTCTTGCTTTTTCTGGGAAAGGACAAAGGTTTCTGTGCTGTGACGTATTACCTTGCTCTGACCTCATATTTATTTATTTATTTATTTATTTATTTATTGTAAAGTTCTAAAGTCACCAAAATTAGCAAGTGACTCTGTATTTGTAGTAACGAACTATTTATAGGATGCAAAGCAGTCATGCTTGTTGTCTAGATCAAACTGTCTAGCATACAAGATTGTTTCTCACCTCCTACAATCAGTTTATTACTTGTTTTTCTATTCCCTTTTGGTTTTACTATTTTAAAATACCTATTACAATAGCCTGCTCAATTCTACTTTGCTTGTTCTGTAGTTGCACCATATTGATAGGTCAGTTTTGCATTATATCGCGGGTAATGGCTTAGAGCCAGATTCACTGAAGAATTTCTCTTGTATGTACTGTATCTGCCCAGATCTTAAGATCTGACACCTTTGTCTAGTTCTCCCACCAAAGGAAGTAACACGAGTCTGTACCATTTTTTTGTGGTATTGCCCCATTTACAGAATCCTCTGCCCAGAGATCTCAATGGGCCACATGAGCATTATTTCAATACTAAATGAAGACTTTTCTATTAGCTTTCTAATTAGCTATCCATTGTATTTTAATTTTAATGTATATTGTTTTAGATTTAGAATGTTTGCCCAGATGCTGCCTTCTTTCTCTGGCATTTTATTTAATTTTATGGTATATGTTTTTATTCAAATAGTATCATTTAACATGCTTATTGTAAACTGCCCAGAGAGTTTTGCTATTGGGTGGTTTAAGGAACATGAAGTAAATTAATAAATCTTAGATGTATAAATATTAAACAACATAGATAATATATTTCATTGAATTGCCTGGTGAACTGTTTTGATAATTCCTTACCATAACAAGATTCAAATCACAGGACAGAGTTTTCAGATACCGTGTTGTTTGCCCAAGATGTTGAGTTTGTACTTTCTATGAAATAATGTGCAACATTACTAATTTATTGCATTCTTCGTAGCCCTGCTTGGCACTGATTGGTAAATGTAAGAATTTTGGTAAGGAGGAATACACAATAGCAGAATATGATTGTACTACCTTTATTTGACTATAGTTCATTATGAGAACACCTCATCTATTAAATTATATTTGCTTTCTCTCAAATTAAATATTATTCTTCAATTGCAAAGTCTGAAGCAGCTTTGTGGAATGCACTAAAGGTTTAGAATGACCTTATTGCTGTTTTCAAGCTGTACTTCAGAGAAATAGCAATGCTTAATGTTTTAAATCAAACTATTCCTAAACACTTGTTGGTATATAGAAACTAAAGCCAAGACTTTGTCAAGCAGTATTTGACTATAACAATAGGCTTGGTGAAAAGTAGCAATTCAAACAGCATTGAACCCCAGGGAGCACAAACTGGGGTTTGAGATCAAAATCCTAAAATTGCTACCTAGTTTTGTCTCAGGCTGCAGGCTTAGCATGAGGGGATGATTTTGCATCATTTAAGCTATTATATCTGTCCTGCTGATTAGACAATAGAACTTTAAGACTTTTGCTGGGATGAGAAAAGAAAATCGTGAACCAGGGAGTTCAGCATATTTGGTTTCCTAACATGCTGTGGTCCATTGTGTTATTCAAGTCTGACAAGGGCAAGCTTTTGTATTAATCCACATGGACCGCCAAATGGAATAACACTGAAAAGTTTTCAGTCATCTATAGAGTCTTTTTTCACAATTACACAGGAGGCCTAAACTATAGTGAACACAATAATGAGCCAGATTAGAAATACCTGCTGATGTCAGGTGAATAGGAATAGGTTTCTGATTCACTGTAATATTTCACTTGGTGGACCCTGGAAGTGAAATCAATAAATCAGTTTATTGATATTAGGCAAATGCTGTTTATGATTTAAAAAGTGGTAGGGTTGACTTGATGAGAATTATGAGGTCCACTATTAATCACAATTGCTGTCATTGTATTTGAACGTAAACATTTGGCAGCTTGAGATAGAGACCATGAAACATAGAAAGAAATCAACAACATGAATCAAGACTGACAAAAGAAAAAAGAATCCCTCATGCCCAGATATAGGTTTTTATGTATGTAACATAAAGCATAACAGTTCTTTTAGGTCCGGAAGTGGCACGCAGAGCCATCTGTTCGGGCACGCCATCCTTCACCCATTGCTCTTCCGGGTTCTGTCACACACATACGCTCCGGCCAGCTGGCCTTTGCATACCTGGGAGCACCAGAAACCGGAAGACCAGGTTTCTGGTACTCCCCCTCGTGTGCTCGCACGCTCCCGTTTTGGCACTCGGTGCCAAAAAGGTTCACCAACACTGTTCTAGGTTGTATGCTGTAATGGATACTAGAGAAAAAATAGCCTTTACTGAAAACTAATAATGATAATTTTCTTTCCTACAGCCTTTGTCTCCTAAGGATCTGTCACTATAAATTTTGGTTTTGATTGCTAGTATCTAATTCACTGATTCCTTTAAGAAGGTTTGGAAAATACCATGTGGCCAAATACAATCCGTGTAGATTCTCCATCCAATATTTCAGTTCCTACTTCTTTTCCTTATCCCTCTTCTTTCTGGGTTCTACTCAAACCATTGCTGATTAGAAATAAGAAGTTCATATGAAAAGAATCAAGATTCTTCCTCTGTTTTTATATGTTCAACCACACATTGAATGACTATATTAATATAGAAATCCTCTGCCTTCTTGAGTTGATATTAGGCAAGTTATAGACTTTCTATTCCTGATACTGTAATTGTGGGTCAGATTCCAGGAGCTGCAATTCCAGCACTTTTGAAAAACTGGTAACCAAAATAAAGAGACTCAAATTGATCTCAACTCTTGGTAATTTACTCAAAGTAATCTAAAAGCTGTAGCCTGCTAAAGCATTTATGGATGCCATGTTGAAAAACACTGGTCTCCCTGCAGTTGTGATATCTCCATTCTGTCAAGCTCTTGACAGTACTACTTCAACCAAATGCACGATTCCCCCAAATACAAAGAAGATTTATTGCAAGTAATAGGGTAATATTATATAAATCTCAGCAACTGTATAGTTTTCACTTTCAGAACCCAATTTCTCTCTTGCTAAGGTGAAGATTTTTTTCCCCAATCTACTCATGGTGTTTGTGCAAACTGGAGAGGATGCCTTATCTTAACTGTTGATGAAAAAAATGTTGATGTGTCTGGAAAGTGAGTCTCTCTCAGGCTCTAGACATATCAAAATGCCTTCATTTCATTCAATAAATCAGCAAGAAAAGAAAGCCATCAGCCAGCCTTTCCCAATCTGAGAAAGAAATATTAGCTGAGATTTCCGAGTGCTGTGATCCTAATGCAACTAGCTGGAGAAAGTTCAGGTTAGTGAGACTGCTGTAAACCATCACTTGTTTTTCTCTTGGCATATCTGTCTATCTCTTGTTCAGCTACTATTTGTCCAAGTTATCTACTTCCCCTCCTGGACTCATGGGCAAAATTTTTCAGTGGAGCCCTAATTGTGGCATCATTTACAGGAGTAAGTGTTATGGCAGCTTCTTGCTATGAAACAGGAATGAAACATACACTTTGCTTACTGGAGTGAATGATTGTTTCAATTAAGTATAGAAGACTGAGGAAATTAGTGACAATATGAAAGCCTAATGAGCAGAGATCAAGGGAGCTGTCATTTCGCCCCATGTGTGCTATTTTTGATGGTCATATCAATCTTTAAGCTGCTTAGTGGCTGAAAATTAAGTTGCTCTTTCTTATCTCTTTACCAATAAAATGTACTTATATAATACATATTTGTCTTAGTAACTTTATAATCTAGTACATGCATCTTAAATAATGTTATGTTATACATTTTGGGCAGAGTGGACTTTATCATTCCTCCTGGATATTCAAATATTTCTTACTTTTAATCATTCCATCCCTCACTAGCATTGGGAGGTTTGTAATATTAAAGCAGTAGTAGGGCAACCAGTATTGAGTTGCAAAAATATAAATGACTGCTAAATGGTAGCAAAGGCACAGATGAATCTCTAACATTTTGCTGCTAACTTATGGCCATCTAGATTTTTGTATGGTGAATCTCTAGTCTCAATAAATTCCCTATAAGGAATAAATAGGCTTATTGAGCCTGGCATGGCAAGATGGCAGGTTGTAAATATTGTTACCATCAATTTACAATCTGTGTGCCTATTAATTAGGGGTGTATATGCTTCAGCAATAATTTGGAAGAAGAGTTTTAAACATTTTGTGAATCCAGGATCCCTTTGTTAATCATTAGAGATGTTTTAAGTTTTTCAGTTTTTTATTTGAAACTTAAAAGATGTGACTGCTTCAAAAGTTTCCTGATTCAGTAGTTTTCTAAAAACCTTCTTTCTTATTTTATTGCTCATTTTGCATTTTATGCAATGATTTAATGTTTATTTTATCACTTAATTTTTACTATGTGTTTTGTAAACCAAATAAGAGAAATTTTTAATTGGAGTGAGATAAAATGTTTTAAACCAATTAGGTTAGCTTAACAATGTATATATTATATGAGAAATACAACTGCCAATATCTTTTTCTTAAAAAATGATCACCTTCTAAACGAATTGAAGCAGCTGCCATTCACAACCAATAAAAACATTTAACAAGGGTAGACCAAATGCTTTTATAACAAATAAATTTTGATGTGCTTTTGGTAAATATGAAAGGAACATTCATCACAATTTCTCCTCTGAGAATAATTCCACGGCCTTCAGAAAATGATGCTCCACAATGAGGCACACATGATAAATTAACTCACTTGGGACAAATAATATTCCCTGTTTTGAACTAAGTTTGTACTATAGGTTAAAGTGACAATATGTGCCTCTTCAGATGTGGCTGAACTAGAACTCTAAGCATTGTTAGAAAGTTTGACTAGTTTTGCTGGCTCCTGGAAGATTTAAGTTCATAATATCTGAAGTTAGAGGTTGCCTATACCCATTGTAAAAATAAACAATTGACATTATAAGAACGTAAACTGACAAAAAAGTGAAGGAACGTGGAGAACCATAAGTCATCAATCCACTGACAATCACTCTTCTCAATTGCTTCCAGGTACAAAATATTAACCATTCCATTCAAACACACAAATCCTTACTTCAAGCCACAGTATTATGCATACATTATATAACCCTTTCCGTTCCTCAAAATGAAACAATTGGCATAAAGATAGAATTAAGGACTGTGTAAGAGCCAAACTTCCTACTAGAGGTTTATAAAATCTCATATGCTTAGGTCTGTGATGGCGAATCTATGGCATGGGTGCCACAGGTGGCACGTGGAGCCATATCGGTGGGCACTTGAGCTCAGCTTTGGCACGCATGCGTGCGCCGGCCAGCTGATTTTTGGGCTTTCTGGGCCCACCAGAAATCAGGAAACACACTGTTTCTGGCCTCCGGAGGGCCTCTGAGGGGGTTGGGGAAGGCCGTTTTCACCCTCCCCAGGCTCCTAGAAAGACTCTGGAGCCTGGGGAGAGTGAAAAACAGGCCCACCGGGCCCACCGGGCCATCACGTGCCAAAAGTGGGGTGGAGCATGGGGGGGAGGTGGGGCGCATATAATTATGGATGTGGGCACTCATGCGTGTGACCCCACCGTGCTCCCCCTGCTTTTGGCACGTGATGGCAAAAAGGTTAGCCATCACTGGCTTAGGTCTTTCATAGTGGAATTAATTAACCCACTGATCATTAGAATGGCTCAATATAATATTCTAAATACTTTGGCCTCATTATCAGTTTGGAAAGTATTATAACACTTTTTCAATCCATTTTATAAACAATGTTTTCTTTTTGTGTACAGCTATTAGTTATTAAATTAAGTATACTTAATTTAAGATATATTTCCTGGATTGTGACTTCCAGGTTCCCCCATGAAATTAGGTTTTGCCTGAGACTTCTTATTGATACAAATTAATTGTCAGCGTGTGCAGCTATCAATTTATTGCATCTGCAGAAGGTTTTTTGAAGTTCCTTGTGTGTATTATTTATTAAAGAAGCCCTCTCAATCTGTATTTGCCCATAAATGAGGGTACAATTTTAAGCATTGCAATAAACCATCGGCTCTGTAATTAAAAAAGAAAAAAAGGAAAAGAAACTGCAGAGAAAGTCACATAAGATAGATATTTTTTTCCTACAAGTACTTGCAGGTGCCCACTTCCTCAGAGTGAAATCTTACATTACCTTAAAAGTAAAGTAGGTTGGCTCTGTAAAGGGAAAAGCAGAATTTGGAATTATTCTTGGTGGTAATAGAACAACTAGAATGATCAAGAAATCATCTCAGTACTTCAAAGATGGATAAATAAACAAAGGGTTTTTAAGAGCTCTACAGATAAATCTGGTATTTGATATAAAATATTTTTGCTAAGATAAATCTCATTTATCTATGAAGAAGCTTCACCTTATACTTAATGTATGGCAGTATATATACTATTGCATGTTTCTTGAGTATGTTTCTTGAGTATGAAACGGGCCTTCATTTCAACATCAAATAATGTTTGATTATCTGTGGCTTCTATAGTTATAGAAGTGGCATAAAGCCCCACCTTGCTCAAGGACAACAATTTGACCAATTGAATTTGAGTAATAAGAGAGACAGATTGGAATTTCCAACCTATGTAGCCGAATTAGAAGGATGAAGTTTTCGGTGGAGTGGGAGAGATATGCTGATGCAGATTTTAAAGAAAGCAAACCTTCAGATTACTCCAGAAATTGGAGAAAATATATTTTTGAGTATTAAATGAAAAAGTGTCCTATCCTTTTTATGAATATTGAAAGAAACCTACAGTTAGATACACAAAGCTCGAAAGTGTATATATATATATATATATATCTAGAATGCAGTTTCTGTCAAAGTATAACTTCCCTGACTGCTGTTTGGCTGATTTTTATTTTTATGTTTTGCAGGTGGGTGGGGAACAGGTACTGTGAAAGAATATTCAGTAAATGACAAAGCAAGTACTATGTTGGTCTTTTCCTGTAGTTGTTACTCAACTTCATGTTGGAATTTGCTAGTGGGGATCCATAAAGAATTCAGCCTAAACATATAAGTAGTGATGAAAACAAATACACAATTGTACTAATTTAGCAAGAAAGAAAGAATTGAAGCATAATTAAGAAATCATCCTTGGACATGTGAATACACATTATTTTCCATCCTGCAGCGCTGACATAAGAAACATTGAACTACTGCCTGGAACTTTAAATGAAAATTAAGATGTACATTTGCATACAATATCACAGTGGGACTCAAATACCCATGATTATACCTCAATCAAGAACATAGGTTTTCTTCTAAAATTCCTCCCACTTAGAGAAAAAAGGAAAGGAGAAAAATAGTTTTTGAGCATAATAAGAGGTCCTCTGACCTCAACATCTAGACCTCAACATTTCCCATTTTTAAAAATGCAAGAGATAAGCAGCTAATTTATTATAGAATTCTTATTACAATGGAAATAATGTGATTTTTAAAAGACGATGTACTACATATTTTTGTTTCATTTATCACTTTACAGCTGAGTTTGTATGTGTATGTATGTTGTATCACATTCACATTGTGCTGTGAAGCCACCATATCAATCAACAATGAACATTAAAATATAAAGAAAAAGGATGATGTTTTATGAAGAAGCCTTAAGTGGAAATGCTGAAGCATTACGTCTGCTGGCTAAAGTTGGTGGGTTTTCTGATGTTTCTTTTTTATGTATATAAAACTTACTATAGGTTTCAGCATGAAACAAATTACCTCAACAGGCACAACAACTAAAGGCTTCGCTTAAAGCTTGCTGGAGTCCTTTATCCAAAGCTATGTCTACTTCATCCCCATAATGTCTCATTTCAGAGCAAAAGATCAATGCCCATATTACTTTTAGCAAGCCTAAGAGAGACTCTGGAAATCTCTCATTAATCTCCCGGATTTAGAAATTGCACTGGTCTTTCAGGAGGGAATCTATGCTTATACAGATTATACTACTTATTTTCTTTGAAGGTGGATAAGGATTTTTTATTTGTTTGTTTTTCTTTTTTCCCTTGCAATAATATAAAATTATGATGCATGAGAATATGCATTCATGACAATTTAAATCTTCTCACTACCCAGTGGAAAGCAAGCAAGTAGATCAGGGCACAACCAAGAGAAAAGATGGAGAATAATAATACTGATTCACTGGATTCCATTAATCTCTATTAAAATATTTTAAAGTGGCAGTAACACAGAAAAGCAAATATGCTCCCCTCATGTGTGATAGAGTATACATGCACATGTAAATGGACCAGTAACAAACAGCTTTTAAATCATAATATACAGTCCTGATTATTAATGAAGACTTTTTATGTTGCCTTGTATGATGCTAGATCCATGACTACAGTTTCCAAAATTCAATAGAAGCATAAAAATGTACTTGATATCACTTGAAACCAATGGCCACCAATTTCATGCTAGTATTTTAATTCAATCTCTGCCTTATTCCCCGATTCCTTAGCCATAGGCAGAGTGAATGCAATTGAACATTAGGGAATTTTGACACGGCAAACTGATAGGATTTTTAGAGCTTGTCCCTTAATAATTCTATCTCATGTAGTACACACAGTAGAATATCAGTGTCAATTACAGAGAAAGGATTTTCCTTGCTTCTTTTGTCATTGAAATCTAATAGGATAATTTTATCTCATTGTATTCTGAGATGGTTAAAATTACTATTCTACAACTCAGCCTATCGTGTTGGTTAGACATATTTACATATGTTGATAGCTATCAATGCTTACATGTGACACATCACAGGGATTCAAACATACGAAGACAGTATGTAAACAGCTTAAAATATTAATACTTTCATAGGATTACTACAGAGAGCAGGTACAAAAGGAAATATGCTGTAATGGTCAGGACCGCAGAGTCTGTAGCTTAAGGCATAATCTCCTAAAGGCATCTTTATCACTGTATGCATATGGGATGTTGTTCAGGGGTGAAATGCTACTGGTTTGGACCAGTTTGGCTGAAGCGGTAGTGGTGGGGGTGAGTGGTTCAGAGAACTCGCACAAGGCTCCACCCACCCGCCCGGTCATCGCATGCGCAGAGGGTCCAAGAACACATGTGATGTGCATGCGCAAGCAGAGAAAGCACGCGTAGAACGTGCACTTCCGATTCGGTAGGGAAGGTAAGTAGATTTCAACCCTGATGTTGCCTGATATATATTGGATTAGAAACCAGGCAACCAGGAGTTCTAATCCTTCCTTAGGCACAAAGCCAGCTGAGTGACTTTGGACCAGTCTTTCTCATTCTAATAAGACAATCACAATCCACTTCTGAAAATGATATTAAGAAACACTAGAAGTCAAGACCGATTCAAAGGTTTTTTTTTTTAAAAAAAAGGCTATGTAATGTTTAAAACATTCTGAAAAACAGCATTATTTTATTTATTTATTTTTCAATCAATTTATGTGACTGTCCTTCTCAGTAGAACAAATCTGACTGGCTAACCCAAAATTAAAACTCAATAAAAACCCACCAATAACAACAATAATAATATACAACTACTAGCAGTAAATATGGATTTACAGTGAAAGGTTTACTGTCTGCCTTTTCAGAAATAGGTGCCATTTAATTAAAAAGGATTTGTTTCCAAGTAATTGGATAGAGGATTACAGTATTTACTTGGAAATAAATATCACTAAAGTCAGTGGGGCTTACTTCTGAGTAGACATCAAAATATTGCAACTTATTAAGTCAATATTAAAATGTTTACATCAAAATAGCTATATATGTTACAAGTTGGGTCAAATTAAGGAGGTGTAATCGATACTATATGAATTATGTGAAAGACATGAGAAATATTAACAAGTCTAAACAAAAAGCCCTAATTATTAAACTGTATGGTACCACAACTGATTTAACATCATCTAACATTAGAAGTTCACAGACTTACTTAAAAGAATGTCAGAAGTGAAATGAACTATTTGCTACATAATCTTCCTTTCCTTGTATCACTCTCTGCAGCTGACAGTAATCCTCCATGTCTAATAGCCTGATTCATCTTCAAACAAAAGGCAAGTTGAAACTAAGCTTCCCACTAGTGCCAAAGGTAAAACACTAAAACTCCATCCAAAGACAGAAAGAGGATGGAATTATATTATAACCTGGACCAAAACTGGTATGTTGATAGAAAGTTTACATGGCATCTCTTTCTCCTGACTGTACAATATCTCTATCTAGCAGATTTCCTAAAAAATCTTAACCATAATATGATTCACACTTACTGTCATGTGGTTTTTGCTGAGGTTGGTAGGTCTGAGGGTAGAATCAGCCAATGGATTAACATTGGGGGAGGGGGAGAGATATTTATAGGGTAGTCTCATTATTGATCCAGTTTGCTTCCTTGCCTCCTATGTTGCACCTTAAAATGCTATTGACATGCTAGACTGGCTTGTGATCATAAGATAAGGTCAGCTTTGAGAAAAACTACAGGATTGAAAAAAGTTGATGTTTATGGGGGGTGAAGGGGAGACAAAATTTGATCCAAGAAGTTGTCATTGTCTTTTCACACGAGTAAAATAAAATTTGGCATCCTTGGGTAAAGGCATATTTTCACATGGAGGAAAAGGGAAATGTTTAGCCAATATAAGGAACACATACATGACAGGCCCCAAGTCTGCTTGCCTTTAGGGAATTGTTAATGCCTGGTTTTTTTTTTCCCCCTTAGGTGTGGGCTAGGTGAATGGAGTCCTCATTGGGTTGTTTTTCTTAGTTGCCATTTTATATTTTGACTTTTGTATTTTATATATTGTACATGTTGTTATATTATATGGGTTGACTTTAGCTTTAGTTTTGCTCTATTTCATGTTTTTATGCTGTACCCTGCCCAGTCACATTTTTTAATTGGGGCCTTATAAATTCGGATAATAATAAATAAATAAGGAACACAAGACAGATATGTTTTGAAAGAAGTAAAGGGCACAGTTTGCCCACCTAGAGAACTGTATTTTTAAACTAGAGTAGCAGGATATGTACTAAATCTAAATGGAGAAGAGTTATAAAAAGCTTTTTGAAAGCAACACATATTCCACATATTTATATAAATAGAAAATAGTTTTGAAAGTTATTTTTTCTCTATGGCAGACAGGAATTTATTGCATTACAGGGAAATGATTAGTTGTTGTCTTTAAGAAAGGTTTTTGCAGAAGAAATCATTCTAAAAAATGCTTGTGCACCCAGAGGCAGCACCAAGAGCTTTTTAACCAGGCTATGGAACACTAAAATGACTTCAAGGGAAAACTAAACAAATCAAGGTACTACTAAGATTTGAAATAAACAGTAGATGTAACTTTTCATACATTTATTTGGAGTTAGGGCCTATTGGATTTAGGAAGTTTTTACTTCTGTGAAGGCTGCTGCAGAATTGTTGAATTGAGGACAAAAATATCACAAGCACATCAGCAGCATCACAATACTGTTGATGTGCACATATGTAAAATTCTGCCACTGTGCATATCTGAACTCATCTAGAGTAGACAGGGCACCTGTGTACCCTAGATGAGTTCAAATCCCCAGGACCAGATGGATTACACCCCAAGGTTCTGAAGGAACTGGCAGACGAGATGTCAGAACCACTGAACTATTTATTTCAAAGATCCTGGATCACAGGGAAACTGCCAGAAGATTGGAAAAGAGCTGATGTAGTTCCCATCTTCAAAAAAAGGGGGAAAAATAGATCCAGGAAACTAGAGACCTATCAACCTGACCTCAATACCAGGGAAGATTCTGGTAAAGATAATCAAACAACGAATCACAGAACACCTAGAAGCAAACCAAGTAATAACCAAAAGCCAACATGGGTTTGTCAAAAACAGATCATGCCAGACTAATTTTATTGCATCCTTTGACAAAGTGACAAAATTAGTGGACCAGAGGAATGCTGTCGATATAATTTACTTGGACTTTAGTAAAGCATTTGATAAAATAGACCATAACCTACTACTAGATAAAGTAGAAAAATGTGAGTTAGACAGCATTACCACCAGATGGATTCGTAACTGGCTGACCAACTGCATTCAACATGTAGTCCTCAATGGAACTGCATCTACATGGAGGGAAGTATGCAGTGGTGTACCCCAGGACTCTGTTTTAGGCCCAGTGCTCTTCAACATCTTCATCGATGACTTGGATGAGAGGATAGATGCGGAACTCATCAAATTTCCAGATGACACCAAGCTGGCAGGAATAGCCAACATTCCAGAACATAGTCTCAAGATACAGAAGGATCTTGACAGACTTGAACATTGGGCGCTATCTAACAAAATTAAATTCAACAGTGAAAAAAGCAAGGTTCTACATTTAGGGAAGAAAAACAAAATGCACAAGTACTGTATATGTGGTACCTTGTTCAATAGTAGTAACTGTGAGAGGGATCTTGGAGTCCTAGTGGACAACCATTTATATATGAGCCAGCAGTGTGCAGCAGCTGCCAAAAAAGCCAGCACAGTTCTGGGCTGCATAAACAGAGGAATAGAATCAAGATCACGTGAAGTATTAATACCACCTTATAATGCCTTGGTAAGGCCACACTTGGAATATTGCATCCAGTTTTGGTCACCACGATGTAAAAAAGATGTTGAGACTCTAGAAAGAGTGCAGAGAAGAGCAACAAAGATGATTAGGGACTGGAGGCTAAAACATATGAAGAACGGTTGCAGGAACTGAGTACGTCTAGTTTGATGAAGAGAAGGACTACCCTAGTAGACATGATAGCAGTGTTCCAATATCTCAGGGGTTGCCACAAAGAAGAAGGAGTCAAACCAGAGGTGAAATGCTCCCGGTTCAGACTGGTCGGCCGAACTGGTAGCGATGGTGGCGGGTGGTTCAGAGAACCAGTAGGAAAAATCCCATGCCCAGCTGAGCCGCGCGATCATCAGAGGCTTTTTTTTTTTTACTTTTAAACGCATTTTTTCTACAACCTCTTTGGCCGAAGAGGTTGTAGGGGGAAAAATGCCTTTAAAAGCCTCTGGCGATCCCAACTGAGTTGCCCGATTGTCAGAGGCTTCTAAAAACATTTTTTTCTGCAACCTCTTAAGGCTGTAGAAAAAATGCTTTTAAAAGTAAAAAAAAAAAAAAGTTGGCCACGTCCACCCTTTCACATTACGCCCCCATCAAGCCACGCCCACAAAACCGGTAGTAACAAATTTTACATTTCACCACTGAGTCAAACTAATTCTTCAAAGCACCTGAGGGTAGGACAAGAAGCAATGGGTGGAAACTAATCGAGGAGCGAAGCAATTTAGAACTAAGGAGAAATTTCCTGACAGTTAGAACAATTAATTAGTGGAACAACTTGCCTGCAGAAGTTGTGAATGCTCCAACACTGGAAATTTTTAAGAAGATGTTGGATAACCATTTGTCTGAAGTGGTGTAGGGTTTCCTGCCTGGGCAGGGGGTTGGACTAGAAGACCTCCAAGGTCCCTTCCAACTCTGTTATTCTATTCTATTCTATATGCAAATTGATAATTTAGAAGGCAGCTTTTTAGTCTATTGTTTATTTAATCAATTTCTACAGTGGTCCACATCATGGGTTAAAAAAAAAAGCATTCTCTGAATGTGGAGGTAGTACAGGGAACAAAAGTGGAACAAGTTTGTCACTGTAACAGGTTTCAGTACTCAGGCACTTGGGAGCTTCAGCTTTAGGCAGGATTCTGCCTTGTCTATCTTCAACTTCATCAAGTTGACAGGGGTAAGTACTGTATGAAAGTCTTGTGACATTTTAAAAACCAGCACATTTATTGTGGATCAGCTACAGGCCATTAGTCAGCAACTATAGTCCTTGAACACTAATACATTTGTTAGTTTTTAGATTACTTTATCAACAGCCACAAATACTGAAATGAAACTATATGAAATATTTCCTTAAGAAGTCAGTTATGGCTATTTGTACATTATGAATGTATGCATATATTATTTACATTTCTGCGAACCTATTATTTACATCTCCTGCGAACCTATCAGTACGAGAGCATATGAGTAGATAAATAGGTACCACTTCAGTGGGAAAGTAAGAGTGTTCCATGTGCCTTGGCATATAGTTATGCTGCATACATGACCACGGAAGTGTCTTCAGAAAATGTTGGCTTCCTCAGCTAAGAAACAGAGATGAATATCACCCCTAGAATCAGAACAACTGAAAAGGGAAATCTTTACGTTTATTGTATACCACTCCAATCCTATGACTCTGGATAATGACTCTGCAGAGAATTCCAGCTAAGCAATTTCTGACTACGATCAATATACAAACCACACAAAATAAAAAGACAAATTATCAACCTTCCCAGCCAACTCTAAAGGATTCATTGGAAAAGGAAGGTTTTAAAAGTTTCCAGAATATTTTAAAATATGGAATGGTTTTTATTATTGGATGGAGAAGAGATATAAATGATTAACTATATAAGTATGTAAAAATATGTGATGAATTGAATATTATGTTAGTGATGAATTGACATAGTGGACTGGATAAGGATCAAGATAGAAGTAATGACAACTATACAGAAAAAGAAAGAACTTTGGAAGATAACACCGAGATGTCACAGGGAAGAAAAAACTGATGTATTAAATGTTTGTTTGTCTCAAAAATAAAAAACTTTTTTAAAAAAAAGTTTCCTAAAAATAAGGACTAAGGGGCTAAATGTAGCTCTACAGGCAGCAAATTCAACAGTGTCAGGCTGCTACCTGGAAAGTCTACAGTATCATTTGATCAATGGTCCTGTTATATCACATGGAGGTGAAAGCTTTTTTTGTTATTTGTTTGTTTAATCGATATTTCATATTTTTTGGAATGACTTGACAGGATAGTTAGAATCATGACCAAGCTATATAATATTTGGTTGAGGCTGCATACTGTTAAGGATTAAAGAATATTATATGGCGGGTTAGTTTCTTGAAGGACATCAACTATTGCTCTCCATACACTGGAACACAACACATCTATGCACCACACTACACATCACATAACTACACAATCACATTAAAGTGATACAAGTCAGTTCCACAGATGGAGAGGAGCCTATAAGCTTATCTTATCTTTACAGCAAAGGAAGAGAGAAATACTACTTCCTCACTGTTCTGAGAATAGGCAGTGATAGATCCAAAGCCACTTTGCTCTGCTTTGAGGAAAGGGAAAATGCTGAGGGCATCCAATGATCGATATGGACATCCCTGAAGCTTCTTTTTTTGCCCAATGAAAGGCAGCAAAAGGGGAGCATGCAGAAGGCCTAGTAAATCCACATCAGAAACATAGTAGAAAATTGTATCATTTTTATTTCTGTCCTAAGGGGAGGGAGGAGGGGAGAGGAGGGAGAGAGAAGCCAAAACACCTAAAACAAGAACCTATAACTGGTTTGTGGATCATGCAGTCTATAAATAGTTCCAGTTCTAATAAACTTCCAATAGCGAAAGCACTGAAGCTTAAAATTGAAGGGATTTTTAAAATCAATTCAAAATCTCCAAAAATTATGAGAGATCGCTAAGATATCATTGTGTCAAGAATTCATTTCAAAGCTTTATATTCTACTCCTGCAGCTACGCCTTCTTTTCTGCTTCAATTATAGGAAGGTAGCAAAATAGGCCTTCTTGCAAGAATTCCGTTCTTTGCATGGAGTACATGTACATAATGTACAGTACATTCAAGATGTTGCAGATCCTGGGACAATGTTTCCATGGTATTTTAGTAAGTATGCAAGTACTGGAAAAAAACAAAACCACCACCACCCCTTGATATTGTCCTGAGAATGGTTGGCAATGCCTCAGACTTAATGTTTTTAATTCTAAAACATAATGTTTCTTGTATGTGTTTGAAATGTATATTTAGGTCTTTTATTGCAAACCAGATTTACCCTGGGTTTGAAATAGCTTGATTTTCCTATTATGCCTTTAATAGCCACCTAGTAATGAGATGTTCGAGAAGAAATGTGTTCTATAAAAGTCAAATGATGTCAATCAAACAAGAACAGAATAAGCTCGGAATAAATTGATAAAGAAGTAATTCTTAGCATTTTTCATGATTGGTGGATATAGTCATTATTCATTGTTTGCTTTTCATGCATAAGCAGTTGCCATTTTTTCCTGACATATGATAGATAATTGTCCTTAACAATTTGCAAGTAAAATGTGACATTTGCATAAAGGTTTCCTTTTTAACATAGTTTCACCTCCACACTGCTGAGCTTCAGTTTGATGAAGAAAGGCACCTAGCAAGCAAAGTGGCTTTTAATGAGAACATCCCTTATGATAGAATAAATCATGTAACCTTTGACTTCTGATAGATAGCTAGTTGCTTTTACTTGAATGCATCTTCTACATAACTCTGTGATTCCGGATTTAGACTCTTTATTTATTTATTTTTTAAAGCAATGACAGGAAAAGGCACATACCCCTTTCCAAGACTTTCTCTGAACAATGATGTGCTGTTGTGACATGCACATCACACATTTAATCAGGAGTGGAAGCCCTTTCGGTGAAAGCAATCTATTCTCTGATAGACCTGGATTGTGATAGATGATGGAACTTATGGGAACTTGTTTCCCAGTTTGAATCCAAAGAGGAATCAGCTCCTCAGAAGCATCAGGGCTGTGAAGTTAATGACAGCTTGTTATTAATTTCAAGCTTAGCACCAGGCACAGACAAACAAGTATCTACTGAGGAATGTGAAGAGGAGACTGGGTGTGAGGGCTGCATGTTGAAGGCTGCATCTAGAGTACATAAGCAATCAGATTTGATACAGTGATTTTGAGGATTGCCAAATTTTATTTCTGCTAGTAAAAAAAACATCATGCTTGTTGGTAGTTTTAAGTACCAAAGGGAAACTTTGGCTTTTGAAATATAGTTTAAAAGTAGAGCTAAGAAAATAGTCTGCTCAGTAGTACAGGTAGTAATTAACGATGGTAATTGGGACCAGAATTTCTATTGCTAGGCAATGCAGTTGTACAGTGCAATGTCACATGACCACATCACTTAGTGATGACAATTCCAGCAGTTCCTGTTGCTGTTGTTAAGCTAAAATTTTGGGTTGTTAAGTGAGAAAGTCATGTGACTGCAACTTCTAACTTCCTACTGGATTTCCAAAAGCAAAGTCAATAGGGAAACTGGTTGGATGTTGCAAGTCATTTTTGCTTTATTTTTGAAAAAAAAATAGACTATCTGTGCTTATTACAATCTACAGTCATCCTTAATATAGTTGCATACCTGTCCTAATATACTTTAGTTCCTAAACCCTCCTAGGATAATATACTATAAAAAGTATATTATACTACTTGGAATCCAAAGACCAAGAAACATCAGTGACAAGTTTAGTGCTAGACATCTTGCATCTACTTTTTTTTAATTTTGATTCACAAAGTAGTATGCAGATATTGTACATTTTTTACCTTTAATGAGGTGCCAAAAATAAAGGAACATTCTATAATTCTTGACTGAAATCATAAAGCACTACCCAATAAATCAATCAAGGAGAGAGAACTTTTTATGGCTTGTGATGCACATCTTTTAAAACATGTTTTAAAATAAGTTTTCCCCAGAGACACATCATCTAATTTTTTTTAAAGATTTTTTAAAAAACAAGAACTTGACCAAGACAACACTGCTTTTTTAATATTTTCATAGCAACATTCTAATTTCTTAATGTTAAATAAGATCACTTATCATGTCACACTACTTTGTTGTCTCTGAATCTTTTTGTTCCTCCCATTTCAGCATTCTATGAAAGGAAGGATTGTCTTTTAAGAAATTACTGTCATGGTAAATGTGACTAATTCAAAAACAGGAAAAACAAATTTTGAGAATTCTCCACTGAATAAAGCCTTCCTCTCCTCCTCTGTATCATATATTCTTCATTTCTTCTTTCTCCTTCTCCTCCTCCCCCTCTTCCTCCTCCTCTTCCCCCCGTCCCTGAAGTACCCGTATTTATCGGCGTATAACACGCACAGGCGTATAACACGCACCTTCATTTTAAGAGGGAAATTTCAGGAAAAAACTACGCTCCGACGGCCGCGAGAATTAGACGTGAGGAAGGCGCGGGTTGCCGGTACTTGTTAATACTGTAAAAACATGGCTTCTTAACATTATATCGGCGTATAACACGCACACATCATTTGCCCCCTATTTTCAGGGGGAAAAAGTGCGTGTTATACGCCAATAAATACGGTATCCTTTTTTACTGCTTGAAAATATGAGTTCTGAGATTATTCAGAAAGAATTTTAATAGAATATATTTTTCTTCTAGCCTCACATTTTTAACGTTAACTTAATACAATTAAGGCTAATGCTCTTCACAGTAACAATATGCCTCTGAAGAGTAGAGGTTTTTATTTTTATTAAAAAATACTATCAAAAGCAGCACCTGGGCAGATGGCGAAGGGGCAGGTGGAGAGGAAGTTATAAAAGCTGATGCAATGCAAGCTGTGGCACACATGCACAAAAGGGTTAAAGATGCACTGCAGTTGTGCATTGATGCTTCTTTCATTTTGACAACCATGCTGAATCTTATGAACACCACTGGATGTAAAGTTTTGAAACAAAAGAATTTCAGCCACAGATTGATATTTTTTTTCTGTTGCACTGCTTATAAAACCACCCTGATTTTTTTTTTGAATTTTTTACAATGCCTCAATTCACTCATCATGGTAATCCATGGCTTACTTGAACTATGTTTTTTAACAAACCATTGTTATGTATATACATCATGCTAATTTGATTTATACATCAAATAAAATGGTATATGAAACCGTAGAAAGTTAGCACCCATCCCTTCTAGAAGAATGAAATATTTTGAGAACTATTAAAAAAGGCAGAAACTCAGAGCCTCAGCTCCCTGCCCCAAGCAGATACTAAACTGAGGCCAGCCTTTAGAAATGCAGAGTTGGTAATCCATTACTCCCAGAAGCAAGGTTTGAACAAATGTAGGATTAGCCCTCAGCTGCAATAGGAATTGCCCAACAAGCCCCTTCATTGCATCAGCACACTTTAACCAACTTGATTCAGACAAACATGACCCCACATGGCCTCATGGGAGTCTGACTACAACCAATAGAATACATACAAAGGAATAGGAAGCTCAAGGGCAAGGCCCAAAAGAAGGTATAAATAAGCCTCATTCTCAACTCCATGTGGTCAGCTACCCAGAATCACACATGCTTGGTGGTTCTGCTTCACCATTAAGCCATCTTTCCAATCGGCCTCCGTGTCAGGGATGGTGTTCTGCCCCAGCTCCGGATTCCCAAGGATTGTGACACACACCAACGGTTCTTATCAAATTTATAACGTACCAAGAATAAACAAAGTCCAGCAAAGATTGGCAATTAGCCCAGAAAACAAGATACGATAAGACACTCACTCTCCAAGATGCTCTGTAATAATTACATGTTGTTTCCAGCAAGAAAATACTAACTGCGTGCAACTTAAATAGGCTAAGGGAGTGGCCAATTAGCCTTAAACCTTACTCTCGAGGAGACCTCCTCCTCCTGAGTAGCCACTACTGCCTTTTGGCAGCCCAGCGTGCTCGAGCATTGAGGAGAGGCTCCTCCACTTCGCTCTCTCCACTTGAAGGAGCCTCTGGAGATTCTGAAGGCCCAGGCTGAGTGTTTGCCTCTGGCACCACATCCTCTTCAGCCTCCTCACTGTCCAACGTGAGCGCCGGCTCTGCCAGCTGCTGGCGTGACCCCACACCAAGCTCCTCGTCATTGGGATCAGCCACGATTCGTGCAGGCCACTGGCGGGCCACAACAGGTGGGTTCTACTTATCTTTACTACCGGTTCACAATGGGGCCCTGCACATGCGCTCGAATTGCATGCGCAGAAACATTCTGATGATGTCAGGGTCGGTGGACGGAGCCTCCGGCTGGTTTTACTACTGGTTCTATAGAACCGGTGCGAACTGGCGCAACCCACCAGTACTTCATGTTTCCCGTGTCTTTCTCCCCCCTTGGAACTGAACCAGATGGATATTTCTTCCACCAAAACACAATGTCTGGAGTAATATAATATGCTAAAAGCTAAAACCAAAGTAATGAGATTATGATTTTAAGAATAGATGCAGGGATATTCTGTCAAATGTCTATTATACAAATAGTTTGCTGTTTCACAACTCCATTTTTTAAAAAAAATCCTTTGATCATCTTGCACAAATACTATTACTTGAGTTCTATTTTTTTATATCTAAACTACTATTATATACCATAGAAGGAGAGAAGAAATGACCCAGTGAATTCATAAAAAATGTAGAATTCCAGCCAAAATGAGTTAAGGAAAAGTGATGAATAATTCACATTTTTGTGCTTTCTACAGTTAGATCATGTGGACAATTAACACATCATTATCTACTTAGATACATTGTCTAACTAGGTCTCATAAAAATTCCTGAACATCTTAGACAAAGTAATTGTACTAATTTACACCTGCTACTTTAAAAATGTTTCAGAAGGAAGAAATTATTAGTCTTGAGATTTATATGGGTAGGATAAGAATATGAAACCAGCTCTTATAGCAAACATGACCAGTGCCCAGTTAATTCCCTACTGTTTCTTTTAATTGGAGCTTTCTCTCCAAGATCCACAAACCTTTCCAAGTTACTTGAAGATACTTGATCTTTTGCAAATACAGTCAACTCTTTACAATTGAAGTCCCTTAGTACAGATAGTGATTACTCTATAATTCTTAAAAATAATCAGTGCTTAAAATATGTTAATCATTGCTTAATTCATTAAATGTTGAAATGAATTAATGATTAATAATTGTCTGTTTGTGAGTGAGAAAGAAAAAAGGAAAAGAAAATAACTTTGTCTATCCTTTTGCTTCTGTTCCAAATAAGTACTTAAACTATGGACAAGAAAGAATCCAACAACATGGCCTATGTATGCAATTCATTGGGAAAGGAAAAAAGGATTGAAATTGATGAAAGATCTTTACTCCAAAAAGATCTATAACACTCTCAAAAAGTATGATTTTTGAAATGCATCAGCTGGAACCTAAGAAAAAAATCATCTCCTTGAAATAGCTAATTTTGGTTCTCCAAAAAAAATGTGGATGGGTATGAAGGATCACTTTTGTCAATCACACTTTTAATGCAGGTCATTGTGTTAAACCATCATCTTGGTTTGCTAATGGTAGATAAGTCGGCACCATGACCCTTTTAGCAGACAAGTGGAAAATTAGATAATTTACTAAGTAGCCCCTTTCCTGAAAGACATAAAAAACAGGCTTTAAAAGTGGCATTGTTGATTTGCTCTGTATGAAATGAATTCTCTCTCTCTCTCTCTCTTCCTCTGTCTTCAAAAATAATAGATTGAAAGGTTTGTTTAAAACTGGAAGAAGCTCTTTAAGCTTTATATTTGGTGCAAAGTCTGGATTGGCTATACAAAGCATTAAAGTTATTTCAAAGTTTGGAACAAAAACCAGTAATTTCAAACTGGACATAGAATCCCAAATCTTGCACTTTTTTTTTCAAAATTCCTCAGATTTTGTAAAAACATAGTAAAAACATGCAGCATTTTATTTTGTAGATTCAGTACAAGTAAACAAGATATGGGGAGAAAGAAAAAAAAACCTTCACACTTCTCAGCAGCAATAGGCTCTTCTCACTTTCATACATTATTTTCATTTTTATAGCTCTGTACAAATCAATGAAATTTTGTATAACGTCTGAATTTCTTTTAATAATAATAATTTTGAAATTCATGTTGAGACTATGTCTCCCAATAATCTTGGGATTATTAATAATCTTGTCCAACATCCACATAATCATTTTTTCCTTGCTTGCCTCTCATCCTGGAGTCAGGAGGCACTCAAGTTATTCTCTGGTCTAGCTATTCTGCTATTTGACAAAGAATTTAATTAGTAGTTTTCTCTGGCTGAAATTTGAATATCACCAATAATGGGCAAATCCACCACAGAATATTACAGCCAAGGTAGTTTTTGACAGTCCAGGTGTTCTTCCTACCAATTTTTTCCCTTAATGTTTTGAAAGAACTCTCAACTTGTTCACCAGATGATTGCTAGATAGCAGCTAAGAATTTGTCTCACCGTGTTAGTCATTTTAATCTACAGTATATTGTCCAATGTGACAATGTATTAAAGTTTGGAAGTTGCTATAGAAAACTCAATGAATTGAAATCTTAATCCTAATTAGACGTGAAACATTCTGAATCAAATGTGTATATGGATCGGGGTTGTAATGTATACAATTCAAGGGGAAAGTTTGAAATAGCCATGTATGTTTTGTCATTCAACAAGGGAAACAAAAAGAGAGACCTTCAAAATGTTGCATATTTTCTCTTTTCTTCTTGCGGATGAAAATGTCTAATTTCTTCCATCCTTCAGGCCTCCTTGCCAATCTTATCCATAAAAGGGCCAATCTCATGTTAGTTTGCTGCTTCATCAAGCTGTAGGTTTGTATTTCAAGCGTCACAAAGCACATAAATACTCTGTAATATTTTTGATACAGCCTGACTGAAACTAAGAAGGTCATATGAATTACCTTAAAGTAATCAACCAAGTAGAACAAAACAATTTTTACATTTTTATTCAGTCACTATAGGAAAACATTGACATTTGAATAACCAGCCTTTTCTTTAATTATTTTAGCAATACATATGAGAAATGCTGATGAACATTGAAATATTCTAAAGTTATTTAGGATAACTGGACTTTATTTCTTCAATATTAAGGTAAGGTTAAATACTTTTATGGGGGAAAAAAATAAGTATTTGTCACAGATGAAGAAAGAGGACTGATTAGTCTACAAGTAGACAAGATTTTAAAACAGGTCGTAGACATTGTTTAAAAAGGAAAAGATATGGTACTACAGTATGATCAGTAATTGTATGTGACTTACCACTATAGAGTAATTCCAATTTAAAAATGAACATAATTCCAATTCTTTATTTCTACTGTCCTGGGAAATGATTTAACAAAAAAAGCTTGAGTGACAGATGACAATATTGTCTGTACATTATTGTCACATGATAGCATCAATTCATTCATTTATGAGAGATGAATAGAATTTCCAAATTTGAGTTAGGATTTATACTACCTTCAAATTAGTTAGACCATTTGGAACCTGATGTCATTGCATCAATGGCACAAATGTTTCATGGCATCATAATGTTTATAAATATATAAATGTTTTTATATATAAATATATAAGCTATAGAAGGAGCGGCATTTACTCTATGGTAATCAAATATCAGAAGGAGTTTAGTAGAACCTTTTCAGACTAACAAGAACACGTGTCCACATTTGTCGCCCTTTTCGTGAGTGGCCATCTTACTAACTCCAATCCTTTCTGTTAGTTTCTTTTTCGCTGCTATCGTCTCCACTAGATCCATTGTTCTCATGGAAGATCATGCTATGATGAGGGAATTGGGTTATTGTTATCACTGATCAATTAAACTTGTCTGTTGTACTGTTACTTAGTTGTCTTGAGCTCTTGTTATTTTTACATGCTCACTGCTGTTAATTTCAGGAATGCAAACAGCAAAAACACCTATTCCTGATTTAAGGGTATTTTTTGCTTTATAAGTAGAAAAAGTGCACTGTTATCAATCACTATTTGCTCTTGATAGTACCAGAAATAGACTGTCTCTGAATGCCAGTTGCTGTGAAAATGTCTGCTAGGGATATTTTCACAGATAGTTGATTGGAAAATGGATATGGAACTAGAAAGGAATTTGAACCAGTGTGACTTGTGTTCATTTGTGACCAAACAAATGAACAAATGCAAAAATTAATTTAATTGACAATTTCCAGAACTGGATAAGGGTCTCAAATACTTAGAAACGTATTTATAAACTTTATAGGTTTATATACCATGAAGATGGAACCTCTCTGAAATAATTCCTCGCAAAAAATTCAAAAGAAAGAGAATGTGTGGATAATAATCACATGTAGATTTGACCCTTTGTGTTACGCATGACCATTGTTGATCATTTTCTCAGCAGCTCAGGTTACTGAACATTATCACAAAAGCTTCAAACTGTGCCCAACTGAGATGGCACAAGGAAAGGGACACACTAATGAAAAAAATTTACAATTCCTGGTTTATCTGTATTATATTCTTTTTACTGCTTTTTTCATATTCTCGCTTGTATTTAGTTATATATTTTCTTCAAAATGCCCATCTGAAAAGCCAAAAACCACATACAAATGTTATCCCTCAATTTGTAGGATGAAAAAGAAAATAATTAATGGAGCACAATTAAAGAAATATACCTTTTTGATACAGTCAGCAGTTTTTTTAAAAAAACTGCAGAATTTACAGTACCTCATATACTTGAATTGACTGTCTTGTGTCTGTTATAAAATGCTTTAAAATATCCACAAACCTACAGCCAACAAATTGTGTTCTATATGTTTTGTGTTGCATCAACGTCTGTTCTCATGCTGATAAAAAGAAAATTAAATGCATTTCCAGTTCAAACTATTCCTCACATTCGTAACAACTGCCTGAAAAAGAGTCAAAGTGAATAGCAGGAGTCAAATTAGAATCAGATTTAGTTAGACAGAAATTAATTACTGAAGGTTTCTTTCAAAAAGCATTTTATGGGAATAAGAAGGTATCATACTAAAAGAAATGCAAAGTCAGGAAGGCAAACACTTTAGTAGTAGCATGCAGTGACTAAAAGGTGCTTGATATTCATTAAAAGAGGGAGGCAACTCACAGTAACTAGTAAATGATTAAATTTGCATAAAAGTACACTATTAAATTTGGCCTGAATAGAAGAAAAACTTTTTAACCATATTTTTTGTCAATTGCTAGGCAATAAATGAAATGAATATTTGCTTAATGCAATCATTTGTGAAACAACAGATTACCTCCTCATGGAACTTCTCATAACATTAAAAAATCTAATGAGGGATTTAGCCTCTTTGATTTCTCAATTTAATTATTTCTTTGGGTTTTATTATCGCTAATGGAACTGCTGTTTTAATGGAAGTTGGAGTACCCTTGGAACAAAGGATGGCTGACAGGGATTTTGTGACCTAGTATTTACTATCGACCTTCTCTATGTTTATGAAATATCCACTCTTTCAGAAAGTATGAAAGCAGATCAAATCTCTAGGAAAGTAGAAATGTTTCTTCATTGTCAAGGCAACAGTGACTAATATGCTTCATTTCTCTATAACATGCTGCTATGAAGAAAGCATTGCAGGAAAGCAAAAGATGAGATATATTTTTCCAAGTTGGTGACAAAGGTTATTCAGTTAGTTGGAATGCAGATAAAAAATTAGCAGCATTTTGTTATCAGTGAAATAAGCATGTAACCAAATCATTAGACATGCGAAAGGATAATAGGGAAGGGGGTAGCATCATGTAGGAATGTTATCATAGGGAAGGATGATGTTCAGCCATCACATAATTACTAAGATGGTTCAAACTTTCAAGAAATACAGTATTCTCACTAGCAGTGCATGAAACAATAAGTGGTGCAAGTGAAACAAGTATTAAAGCAGTTGCGTCATTTGAAAGATTCACCATGAAATGATGAAATCACTATGATTACAAACGGCTGCTTTACTAGCTGTTTGTATTGTCTTTCGATGCATGCCGGGAGAAAGTGAGAAAGACTCAGGAAGAATATTTAGGAATTACTTTGAAAGTCAAAGAGAGCAGATAATGTGATTCAAAATGGCCTCCAAAACACTTTTGGTATTGTTCTAAGAACCCTTCATCCACTCAAAGGCAATATTTCTCCAAAATAAAATGTCTTAAAGTATACTTTAAAATATGGGTCTCCAAAAGCAACCAAATCTCTCTTAAAAGTATATATCATTCTGTATTAGGCAATATTTTGTGACTGTTAATTTATTAGATTAAAATTAAGAATATAATATTTTGGTATTTTAAAATACTGATTATTAGTATTTTAAAATATTGGTATTTTTAATTTAAATTTAGAGAGAAATTGCTTTACTGTTATTATCTTAAAGACTAAAAGAAAATCAGAGGTCAATATTTTTAAAATTCTTTTTAACTTTTAATTTGTTTTCTCATTCCCTTTTCCTTTTCCCTGTTATATGAGTTTGTATTTTTATGTTTAACTTTGAAATTTAATAAACAAGTTATTAAAAAATAAAGACCTCACATTTGGAATTCATACCTCTAGAAAATATTTAATTGTGTTTCAGAGATATTTTCAAAGTAAAGAATAAATGGTTTACTAATGGTTACTTGACAGATTTAGAAAAGCATCACAGTTAAGTTTGGTTAACCAATTCCCAGATTTGGGAATACACTCTGAATATTTAATGAAAACCTTTGGTGTAATGGGGAAGGTGCTGGCTTAAAACCAGGAGTCTGTAAAATCTAGACCTCCCTTAGGCATGAAAGTCAACTGAATTACTATGAGCCAGTCAGCCTCTCTCAGTCCAACTCATGCACAAGGTTGTTGCTATGAGGAAAAAAACCCAAGGAGATGGGAGCACTAGGTATGTTCATCACTTTGATTTAGCTATATAAAGATGGAATAAGACTATAATAATAATAACAACATATGTTTCTCCTCAGTATAACCCAAATTGATTCTCAGTTTGAAACTGAATACAATACATGTAAATAAAATGTTATTTTCATGAACAATTCAGTTAATTAACCAATCCATTTCCATGAGAATTCCAAAGAAAGAAATTGAAATTTAACTTTTTCAAGTTAAATATGCATATACTTTGTGCTTGATTAAACTTTGTAATTTTATGTACTGGGAGAAATTATGCTCTTTTCCTTTTGAAAAAAAAAGTGTTTGGCCTATTAAAGCTTTGCTGTGTTTCAATGTTCTACCATTGGATGTCACAATAGTTCTGCATGCACAGTAATATTATTATAGAAGGGGTTTTTTTTCTGTTCAATCTTGTTCAATCTTGTCCAATCTTCTGTTGAATCTTGAAGACTACCTGGACAAGTCCCTGCAATTTTCTTGGCAAGGATTTTTTCAGAAGTAGTTGCCATTTCCTCCTTCCTAGGGCTGAGAGAAAGTGACTAGCCAAAGATCACCAACTTGCTTTGGGTCTTAGGTGGGGCTAGAATACAGTTTTCCACTTTTTGGCCTGATGCTTTAACCATCAGACCAAACTGACTCTCAGTTTGCAGAACTTTACAGAAGTTCTGCAAAGTATGTATTGATTGGTACCAAGGTCCAACTTTTCCAACTGTTAATTTTAATTTTGGCATATGGGATGAGATGTCTTTTGGGAACTAGAGAGAAATTCAGAGAGTACACCAGTGTAAAGTTATATGTAAAAAATATAGCATATATAAATAACATATTGACTTTTCAATCAAAACATAACGTTGATCAAGGTGTTGAATTCAATTAGGTATCTTCAAATGACTTCAATGAAATGTAAAGGTATTGGATTTTCTGAATTTAAAACAATGTTGCAGGTTAGAGTTCTTTCTAACAAAAGTTGGCCAGATGTGTGATGGATTCCTAATATTGATATGACCACCTGGACATGTCTGAAAAACCTGCCAAGCATTTGAAGGAATACTGCTCTGCTCTTAAGTATCACACTGTTTGACCAGATATTTATTCTGCAGCTCTTTTTTCGTATTTCTTATTGTTTGTTTGTTTGTTTTTTGTTTGTTTGTCACTCATCTCGCTGTCAGGTGTCTCTTTCTTTCCCAAATCCATAACCTTTAATTCTTCCTTAACTTGTCCACCATGTTTTAAGTGTTGGATATTATTAACTGATCTATTGTTTACTTTTATGTTTATTTACATTTTGATATATTTAAATGTAGTATAACTAAGTTATAGTAATTATATATTTTAAATTTATTATATTTATATTATCTATTGTGTCAAGTACTCTAAGCCACTGATAATAGATGTAAAAGGAAAAAGAGAAATTAGTGTGTAGAACAATTTAAGATCTCTCTCTCTCTCTCTCCCCCGTCCCTCACTCTCTTTTATATTATAAGCAACTTGCAAATCTGTGATTTGATGGAAGGATAAGAAGAATGGTTCTATTTCTACAGTTATTTTCATTCTTTATTTCTCTGCTGTCTCCTGGCCTATAACAAAAGATAAGAATAAGAAACCTTTTTATTGTTACATGCACAATTGCTTTATTTCTCTTTCTTAAAATATTTTTCTTTAAATTTCATTTCAATCTACTTAAGTATATTACTTAATGGTATAATTCTACTACTGGTATTTAAAAAATAGTAAACAGCTGCTCATCCTGGTCTTATCTATCTCTTAAAATGACTAACAGTCAATAGACACACAATGATTAGATCACAGGAATTCTTAATATCTATTTCAGCTATCTGTGTAAAATGATCTGCAGTCAGTTTTTAATGTGCAATTAGTTATATAAGAGCCACGGGGGCACAGTGGTTAGAATGCAGTACTGCAGGCTACTTCTGCTGACTGCTGTCTGTCTGCAGTTTGGCAGTTCGAGTCTCACCGGCTGATTGTGAGTCAACCTTGAGTCAACCTCAAAGTTGACTCCTGCCATCCTTCTGAGGTCAGTAAAATGAGGATCCAGATTGTTGAAGGCAATATGCTGACTGTAAACCGCTTAGAGAGGTCTGTAAAGCACTGTGAAATGTTATATAAGTCTAAGTGCTATTGCTATTTACAGTACAAATTTTTCAAAATTTATTCAGAAAACAAGATATTATGTGTATGAAAAATTAGCCAAGATCAGTAATTTGAAATTACAGTGAATAAAAAAAAGTCTACACATTCCTGCTAAAATGCCAGGTTTTTAAGATGTAAAAAAATCAGATCAAAACAAAACATTTCAGAATTTTTGCCACCTTTGACATTACATATAAGCTATACAATTCAATTGAAAAGCAAAACGAAATATATTAGGGAGGAAATAAAAAATAACTTATAATAATGTAGTTGCATAAGTATGTACACCCTCTTTTAAGTAAAGATGTGGCTGTGTTCAGTACTAATCAATCACTTTCAAACTGATGTTAAATAGTTGTCATCACACTGTCTGACAGATTTGGAGCAGGTTTTGTGAGGAAAAGTGGGCAAAGATTCCCAAGGCAAGATGTGCTAGGCAGCTAGGCTCCTATCCCTAAAGACTGAATACTGTTATAAAATCAAAAGGTGCTTCAACAAAGTTGTGTTTTTTTACATCTGAAAAACCTAGCAGTTTAACCAATGTGTATAGCTTTTTTTTATATCCATTATAAAAGTAGCAAATTTCAATCCAAATTTGAGGTTCAAGGTTCAAAAACAACAGATTGCATTCATAGACACACACATACAGACACATACACACACACCAATATCCTCACGAGGAGCAACTGACTGGAGCACTTGTGAATGATTTCTGGAGCTTTCATTTATTTAGGAAGGTTAGGAGAAATGATCTTCCCACTGTCTTATGTTCTTCATTGCAGTCATAAGCTCTGCTTTTCAAAGTCCTCCATTTCTTCCTCTAAACAACTTTGAATATTCTACAATATTTTCTCTCCTTGATCATTTACTGGCTGATTGATGATATCAGAATTGCAAAAATGCAGGTTTTAAGATGTTCTATATCAAATATAAACATTTGAGATGTTTACCCTGGAGTAACAATATATTTGTAAGTTACTTGTAAACTGACTTACAACAACATATCTTTTAAAATACTCTCCTGGGCAATAGCATGACTTTAAATTATATTACAGTTTTAATAACTTACTCCTACATTTTATGGACTTGCTCAGAATAAAAAATGCTAAAAAAATAGAGATGCAGACTGTGTTATTATGACCTTGAGATGGGGGAAAATATTTCATGTATGAAAACAGGTTGAAAACCATTACGGAAATGGCTTTTAGACTAATTGAAAAAAAGCATGATGGAAAGTTCCTCTCAAAATAGTTTGCTATCTAAAAATGAATGAAATTGTACATTTTTTTTTGTTATTTTTCCTGCTGAAAATAGATAGACAACAAAAGTACAGCACAAATGAGCTATTTTAAATGATTGTGACAAAATAATTAAATGAGATAGAAAGATAGAATTTGAAGATATTAGAAACACGTTTCAGCAAGTTTTTAGAAAAGAGAAGAAAACAGTATTTGGGCATGTGAAGAAATATATATTCATGCATATAAAAAGAGATGCTTTCCTTTAGCATATAGAATATTTTATTAGCATAAGAAGTGAAAGAGAACAATGAGATAAAACAAAGTTGGGAACATAGTGGTATTCCAAATACCTGCCCAGAGTAGTGGGAAGTTGTTTAAAAGCATCTGGAAAGAGAATATTTACTGTCTTCTGATGAAGGGAATACTTTTTAAAAACCCTCTGTTTATTCTATATTATTGCATCATATAAAAGAAAATGGCAATAAGGCATATGGAAGGAGAAGGCAGAAGAAAATAAAGATAAACTTATTAATAGAAATCTAAGGAATAGGAACATAGCTTTTGAACATAAGAACATTAGTAATTTTCACATTCTTGCCCTACAGATGTACAAATGTAAAAATTATTGCTTGTGATTAACCTGAAATAATGCCAATATTTGACTTGGGCTTCCCTGATACATTTTGAATACAGCTCTTCCACTATACCAAAGAAGCTGTGGAGCAGATTGATTTATGTGTTTGAAAAATGTAGTTATTTTAGAAAATCAAATGAAACAATGGGATGCCTGGATTTTATATTGAACTGAAATTGAAAATAGCCATAGGCTATCTTTGTGATATATGTATATCAGAATCATGAGATAATTGAGTTTGCACTTTTACAGATATGGCAACAATTAGGGGAACCTTGGGTTTCAATAGAAATATATGTGAACATTGAGAAAAATAAATAAAAACCAATTAAATAAAGCACTATTACCACACATACTAATTCAACACAAACCAACAAATACTTATGGATAACTGGTTCTAAGGCAGCTTTGAGAAAGAAAGCCTGGAGACCAGGAGATGGGTCAGATGTGTGGACCTCCTACAGCAGGGCTGGACTAGGATGGCCATGGCATTGCACAGCACTGGAGCATCACCAGAGCTCTCCCAGAGCCGCTCCTCCCCCATTCCCTGAGATATCTGTGCTCTGCTTAATGATCTGCATGATCACTAACAACCACACAACTGCAAATACCAGGATTCTGATGTTGAAAGTAGTCATGTGGGCATCTCACTTAATGACCATAAAGACTTACCACCAAAATTCTGGTCTCAGTTATGCTTGTGAATCAAGAATTACCTGTAATCTTTAAGAGGATTTTGGGGCAATAGTCCAGAAATATGTGTTTCTCTGTGATATTTTCACATTATGGAATGGCTTCTGGAAGATATTATTTAAAATTAGATTTGCCCAACCTTGTTACCATTTTAGAATCAGGTTAAAATGCATTGCTTTTATATAGGTTTTAACTAGTTGTTTAATGCCATTGATATTTTATGTTAACATGCACTCTACCCCAAATTAAGCGATTACAGGATCATAAAAAAGGAGTTATGTATTGTTCCATGTTAGTTTACATTTGTTTCTTGGTATTATTTTTAAACTTATATGCATTTTATTATAATTGCTTTACATACGCATTCATAAGAGTCACATGTTTGAGGTGGTATAAAAAAACCCAATGAATAAATAAATAATATGGGCTGAAACCATGGAGTTAGGGTAAATGTAAATAGTTAAACTTCAGTTGTTCAACTGAAACTTAATGATCAAGGTTTAGTAATACAGTTTCTATCTGTATGTATGAATGTAAATGCAGGCAGTCCTCATTTTGAAATCATAATTGGGACTGGCAATTAAGTCAGTCATTAAGTGAAGTGGTTGCAAAATGAAACCACAACTGTGCTTATGATCTTACTTCAGGTTTCCTTATTTTATAGAGCTGAAAATATTTTGAATGCAAGGATTGATAATAAAATTACTTTTTCACCATCTTCCTAACTGTGAATGGCCACCAAATGAGGTAGTTGCTAATTGAGGACAAACTGTAATATGTTGATACCCTGAAAATTTCAAACTAAATATAAAATGCATTTAAGTTTTACATATGCTATAAAGTGCCTGACAAGTTAACCATGAGGATTGAACTAACTTCCTCTCCACTGAAAATGTTCTTTGTTATAAAAAAATGTATATAGAAAATATATTGAAGACAAACAATCTAGAAATAAAAAGAAATTTCCTGACAGAACAATTAATCAATGGAATGGCTTGGCTTCAGAAGCTGTGGGTGCTCTATCACTAAAGATTTTAAAGAAGAAATTGGACAAGCACTTGTCTGAAATTGTATAGGGTCCCCTGCTTCAGCAGGGGATTGGGTTAGATTAGAAGACCTCCAAGGTCCTTTCCAACTCTGTTATTCTGTTATAAATGTAGGGCTTATAATTCTAGTGCAGGGTTTCCTAAGAAACAGTCATACATGTCTCTTCTGTGGCAAGGACAGACCTAGAAAGGGAAGCAATTAATGAACTGTAAATGCAACGCTTGAGGAAATACAACAAAGAAAAATAGTAATTAACACTTCAATACCTGTGTGTCCAGAATATTCTCCATACATTAAATTACCTATGTTATTTCAGAAACAATGATGAAGCAAGCAATATTAGAAATATTAATGGATACTTATTTTTGTACTGTATTTACCAGGTGTTAATTAGCAGAAAGAGAAGAACAAATTTGTACACTTAAAAGATGGAAGGAAACAAGGGAAAATGTTTATGACTTTATTTTATGTTTCTGAATTAATCACTTGGAAATTAGTAGCAAGCAATACATGAAAATAACAAATAACATTTCTGCCAGCCAATAAGGCACAACAAATTACATGCAAATAAGTATGCAGCATATTTTTTTAATGCAAACAGAAAAAAGGGGAGTTTTTTGTTCTGTTGGCCTGATAGAATAAAAAGAAAGAAAGTGCTAAAGTTACACTGTTTTAGCTTTAACAATTACACTGCTATAACAAGCCCTTACACTTATGTCCAAGCTTAGACCAATCAACTTTGGTTTAGTTTTTTTCAGTTGAAGACATGTTGCCACCATGGCAGCTGTAGAATTATATAGAGATGAGCAGCCAAAACAATACTCTACACCAGTGGTGGATTGCCCCCAGTTCTATAGAACCGGTAGTAAAACCGACGGGAGGCTCTGCCTACCGACCCCGACGTCATCAAAATGCTTCTGTGCATTTCCCCAAAAATGCTAACAAAATTAAAACATAAATCCTAAGAAATATGATACTGAGTTAAAAATGAAAACAGAGTGGAGAAAAGAAATCTATTTTAAGGAAGCTAAAAGATATTGGTAAATACATTTGTATTCACTTCTTCAACTATTGGATAGTCCTGTGTTAGGGAATGCATGTGAAATTTACTACAAAGTTGACAGCTCGGATCAGGAGCTCTCATTTTGCCTGCCAAAATTTCTGGATAGTCATGAACCAATTTTTATTTATTCCTGTCTCAATGTGTCTTTAATAATATTTTCGACAATTTGTAACAGATAGCACACAAATCAGTCTTTAATTTTCTGAATCTGCACACTGCTCTTTTCAGGTATTATTCTACATAATTCTGCTGGCTTTTAAAAGTAGCTCTTTTTCAATCCTACAAACAGCCCATAAATCAAATTGTTTAAACGTTAATAAAAATTGCTGGGAAACACCAACAATCTTCACTGAGTTTTGATTCAACATGCTATAAACACTTATGTCTGAACTAAAATATGTAAAGATTCACACAAAATTCATGTAATCATGTCATTATGCCTGTAAAAATACAAGCAGCAAATGCTGAATGTGATAAGCAAAATTATTAAATAACATTCTGCTTATAAGAACCTTAAGAATTAGAAATGTAGATGATATTTTGTTTATAAATAATAACTAAACTTTACTCTGGGCATGTAGTTATATCATAATAACCATAGCAATAAAGAAACTGATCATAATAGGCAACAAAAGTTCAAGGAATTCCTCTCTTTAAGATTGAAGTGCTGACCACAATTGATAGGTGACATTATTGTTCTAATGACACTAAGAGGTCATGTCTCTGAATTCTATAAATGCTGAGCAGAATAAGAAACCTCTCCCAGTTTTCAAGGAATTGCTGAGAAGTGAATGTGTAACTCAACAGAATGAGAAGAGAACAATAAAACAAACATCAGGACTGAATAATGAAGAGAGAAGATGGGTTATATTAACTTCTTCTGAATGGAAGAGAGGGCTCTCTGATCTTTCCCTGTGAGACTAGTAATTGTTATGAAACAATACTATTTTCTTCATAACTCCTTCAGGAGTGTAAAAACAAAATCCAGACAAACCTAATAGGTATTTTATTCCATGTTTCCCTGAAAATAAGACCGCTTCTTATTTTTTCCCTCTAAAAGAGGCACTAGGTCTTATTTTCGGGGGATGTCTTACCCGCTTAACTTAGGACCACCACAGCCAGGCCTCCCGTGCCCTGACAACTGTCATGCTGCCGCTCAAATTCTTCTGTGGCCGCTTGTGGCTCCTTGGGCCCAGATGCCATCTGGCACATTGTACCGGTGTTACTTCTTGCAGCAGGACGCTGTATGGCTCATCGTGCTGGTGCCACTGTTTGTGGCAGGAGACCGTGTGGCACATCATGCCAGTACTGCCACTCACAGCAGGCCACGTGGCATGTAACACCATTGTGCACATGAGCAGCCGCACTGGCATGATGAGCCATGTAGCATCCTGCCACGAGCGGCGGCATTAATGCAAAGCATCATGTGGCATCCAGCTGTGAGCGGTGGCACTGGCACAATGCTCCACATGGCATCCAACCACAAGCGCCCGCAAGCATCCACAGAAGAAGTCAGGCAACAATGCAACAGGTATCAGGGCATGGGAGTCCTGGCTGAGGTGGTCCTAAGGTAAGTGTTTTCAGGGCACGTGGGGTAGCTCCACCCCCACTACAGCTTGATTTTTATGCATGTGCCATGCACCACCTCATAAAACCAGACAGTGGGATGGAGTGGGCAGGGCCTTAACTAGGGCTTATTTTGGGGTAGGGTTTATATTAGGCACATGCATAAAAATCAAGCTAGGGCTTATTTTCAGGATAGGTCTTATTTTCAGGGAAACACAGTAGGTAGAAGATGATCAAATATTCTGTTACACTGTGAATCTCAGTACAATGAAAAGCATGAACTGATCAGCAGCATGAAGAAGAACAAGAGGATTTTGGTTTTCAAAAAAACCCTTCCCATGTTCTTTTCTTATTTATGAATGACATAGGCTTTTGCTAACAAGGCTACTGCTGTCAGGCTCTTGGTAGCCTTTTCAGTTAACATTTCCACAGAGTCTTCTGTAACAAGATTCATTGAAAGGGTAAGAAATAATGTTACCAACATTTCAGCAACTGGATTACTTACACTTTAGAGCCCAATTTTTCTTACAGTTCATTGGGTAGAAACTTGTTCAGATTCTTGATAACAGCTTTACTGTAAACTGGAAAGTTGGCTGGTTTATCATGCATAATTAAGGAATTTTCAGATCGGTGATATTTTCCAAACTGTTCCTTGAGTGTTTCATAGTCTCTGAACAGACCAGGGGTGAAATGCTCCTGGTTCGGACTGGATCGGCTGATCCGTTAGCGATGGAGGCAGGTAGTTCAGAGAACCAGTAGCAAAAAACCCTGTCCTTGCCCGCCCATGCCACCCAATCGCCAGTTGCCCACTTGCCTGCTTGGCCACTTGCTGCTTCTTTCAGGCTCGCTCGCTTTTCCTGCCTTGCTTTGGCTGCTGCAATCCATTGCATCAGCTAGCAGCTGAATCTGCCAGTCTGCAATCAATCCAATCAGTGAGCAACTTAATCTGCCTGCCTTATGCCTTCAATTGGGTAAATGGGTTTTTTTGGGGGGGGGAGGTTTAAAAAAAAGTTAATTGGGGTTTTTTTTAAGGAGTTAGTTTTTTTTAAAACAGCAATTTAAAGTTAAGCAAGTTTTAAATTTAGCTGCTTTTATCTAAACATATAAATAAAATATTTGTACAGCTTACTGATATCTGGTTGTTTCTGTAGTGTTTCACTCTAACTACACAAATACACAAAATCTCACAAAGCTGTATGTGGCATTTTGTGTGGAAAAAGTGTGAAAGTTGGTTTTTGAGCTTTTTGTGGCTGTGTTTGGTTCCTGCTTGTTGCAGGGGCCATTTTGGGTGAAGTGCAGCTGCTTTTACATTGTGTGTGAGTCTGTTGTGTTGTGTGTGTAAAGTTTGAAAGTTGGTTTTTGAGCTTTTTGTGGCTGTGTGAGGTTCCTGATTGTTGCAGCGCCAATTGGGTCAAGTGCAGCTGCTTTTATACTGTGTGTGAGTCAGTTGTGTTGTGTTGCGTGTGTGTAAAGTGTGAAAGTTGGGTTTTGGTACCTTTTATTGTTTTGTGTACTTTGTTTATTATTTTTATTATTTATTATTGGCCATGCCCACCAATTCAGCCACGCCCACAGAACCGGTAGGGAAATTTTTTAGATTTCACCCCTGGAACACACCATTGTAATTGCATGTTGCATGTTGCATGTTGTTAGCCTGAACAAAAATTGCTGACACAATTACTATTATTGAAAGAAAAAATATTTGAAATTAATTTATTTTTACATTAAAATTGACTTGTTAAATTCTTTAACAATACGGTAAGCAATTTCATACTGTGTAATTTATGTTATGTGGGGAAAAGTTGCCCTAAATTCAGGTTTATTTCAGGAAATAAAATTGTTACTGTTGTTAAATAAGAATGCATAGGTGTAAATAATATGTATTTTTCCCAGAAAAATTGTAAAAATTGTACAACATAATATTGAAATTTGTCTACCTCCATTTCTGAGGCTTAGCCCTGAAGAGTGAATTTTCTGGGAACACAAAATCAATATTTTTAAATATTTTCTATGTCCTGTTTGGTATAAATCGATTTCAACTCTTTTGATGAATGATATGGTAATTGAATGAACAAACAGTAAACATAGCACTTTATTCACTCGTGACTATTGCTATTGAAATATCACCCCTTAATCCACCATTGTTTCTAGAAATATTCAAATACATAATTTAAGTATTGCCTTTTATAATGGTTTATAGCTGTGGATGAAATGTGTTAATTGTCTTTTTTTTAAAAAGTATTAAATTTCAAAAAAATAGAAAAAAAAGAAAAGAGTTAAAAAAGAGGGAAAGAAATAACAACATTGGGAAATGCAAACTGAAAGGAAAAAAAACTCAGAAAAGAGTTTTCTAACTTAATTTCTAACTTTTTGTAGTACGGGTAAAAATCCAAAAATCAATGACCCTTTCAACTAGAATAAATCATAAGAAACATGACTGCTATCATTATAAACCCAAATGTAATTATCAAACCCCAAAGTTAAAATTTCATTTCTTTCAAACAAAAATCGAAGATTGTTTTCAAATAGAATTTTTTTTTTTTATTTATTTTTTTTAAATTTGATTTATATGCCGCCCTTCTCCGGAGACTCAGGGCGGCTTACAATGCATTAAGCAATAGCCTTCATACTTTTGTATATTTATACAAAGTCAGCTTATTGCCCCCACAAACTGGGTCCTCATTTTACCTAACTTAGAAAGGATGGAAGGCTGAGTCAACCTTGAGCCTGGTGAGATTCGAACTTACAGTAATTGCAGACAGCTGGTGTTAATCACAATGCTTTTAGTCTGCTGAGCCACCAGGCCAGAGAAATGAGGCTGGATAAAGTCTTTTCTTTAATCAAAGCAGTCAATTTCACCATCTCTGCCAACTCCATTAATTTTGCCATCCATTCTTCCATTGTGGGTATATGTGAGCCCTGCTAACTCTACGTATTCAGAAGCCCTTCTGTTGCATACAAGTAGTCCTCAAGTTACAACAGTTCATTTAGTCATCGTTCAAAATTACAGCAGCACTGAAAAAAGTAATTTATGACCATTTTTCACACTTATGACTATTGCAGCATCCCCATGGTCCTTAATGAAAATTCAGGCGCTTGACAATTAACTCATATTGATGATGGTTGCAGTGTCCCAGAATCATGTGATTACTTTTTATGACCTTCTAACCAGTGGTGGGATTCAAATAATTTAACAACCGGTTCTCTGCCCTATTGATGATGGGTATGGCCAGGGAGTGTGACAGGCAGCCCCGTTTTGGGCCTAGGAGACCTCCCTGAAGCCTCCTGGGAGCAAAAATGGGCGGGGGGGGCGCATCACATACCCCATGCCACATTTTGGGCCTAGGAGCCTCCCTGAATCCTGGGCTTCAATTGTTGTAAGTTGAAGACTACCGGTATATAAAAACAAAGCCCCATTTTTTTAAATATCTGTATCCATCAAACCTAAATGAAAAGCATTTGGCTTTAATTGTACTTTAAGAATTTTATGAATTAAAATACATATCTGTTTCCAGTAAGTCTTTGTTGTTAGTTGCGAAGTCGTGTCTGACCCATTGCGACAATGTTTCTCTAGGTCTTTCTGTCCTCTACCATCCCCTGGAGTCCATTTAAGCTCACGCCCACTGCATCAGTGACTCCATCCAGCCACCTCATTCCTGCTGTCCCATTCTTCTTTTGCCCTCAATCGTTCCCAGTAAGTCTTAGCCTTCTTTATAATTAGAGATGATAAAAAGTACCTTCAGACTGTTTACAACATTTGATACACCCTTACTCATCTTAGACAATTTATCAAGTGCTAAATGCCAATAGTACATCATTTCTTTCAAGCTATAATTTAATATACATTTCAATCCTTTATTCCACATATTATCCAATTGGTCAAGCATTATGTTATAGGCAAAGTTTCTTGTACATTTGATCCTACAATATTTAATTATGAATCTTTCTAAGTAATATTTAAAGTAATGTAACTGCTCTCCATAGTACTCATTAAGAAAACAGAAGAAATTCCTTCCTTCCTTCCTTCCTTCCTTCCTTCCTTCCTTCCTTCCTTCCTTCCTTCCTTCCTTCCTTCCTTCTTCCCCTTCCTCTGTTACAATTGAAAAAGATGTTCCTTTCTGTCACTCTAATAGAAAAGTTCATCTGGGAAACCATGGATAAGGATCATTAGTGATGAAAAAGCTAAGAGACTACAGGTATAATGCACTTTTCATCTGTATCATAAATCATCAGTATAAAGAACCCAAACATCATTCTTGAGGGTAGCAAATTCACAATATGTTTTCAAGTGATTGGCTTAGAACTTTAAATAAAAACAAAATGTGCAGACTATATATCTATGGAAGGGTATAGTGAAAATATGATTGCTTTCACATACATATTTTTCAGTATTGGTTTTTAATATTTTTATTTAAAAACCATTTTAGCTATCTTTGTATGGTACAAAGTTTTTGTTATGTAAAAGCTATGTAAAAGAAGGATTTTACCATATTTACATACCACCATGTAAAATGATTCCACCCCTCCCTCCCCCCTGAATGGGGATAGAGAGGAAATCTAAAACATTGGCCTCAGTAAAGCATGTCAGAAAAACAACATCTGATGCACACAATTTCAAACCACTCAGTTTTCAATATACAGGTTCCTCATATATTATATAAATGGAAGAAATTCTATAGGCTCACTGTAAATCAAGGCAGAGGGAAAAACTGATGACTGCTTCCAAGAAAAGTACTTCTCTTCCATTTCCATTTCCATTTCTAAATATAAGCCTACTTCCGTCAAGCAAAATCAACCAGAACCGTTTGTGAAGAGTCTCAACAGTAGTGTATTGCTAGTCATCTATGTTATGAGAATCACACCCTTGGGAACGGCAAAATAAAACTTCAATGATTCTCTCAGTGGTCTGGCATGGCTGCTTATTGCAATGCAGCAACTCTAAACTTGTGTCCGTCTTGATCCGTCCCTCTAGTTTAGATTGAGATTCCACACAACAATAAATACGGTAATTCTCCCAATCAAAATATAATATAGCAAAGAATTATGATTTTACAATTTAGGAATCTTGTGTCCATCAGATGGACTACAGTTCCCAGCATCTAGAACTGTTACCCAACTGGTTGTAGCTGCAACACCTGTTGTTGTAGTAGCAACACCTGTAAGACCAATAATTGCTCTTGCAAAGTTCTTCCATCTTCGAAAATTGTGCATTTCAAAGTTGTTTAGTTGTTATAGGGAGAAGCACTGCTGTGAAAATTGCACTAGTAACTGATTTAAAAATATTGTCTCTGCATGAAGTAATTGCTCCAAAAGACAGGTATAATATGCTACTTTGTCTCTTTTTTGCAAGCATAAGGAGCATTTATTTAATAAGTTGGGAGAAGTAGACTATATTGAAGTTAAAATAATGTAGTGGCCTTGCTTGCATTTTCTGATTTTCCAAAGAACAACCAAATTGAAGAATAAATTTACATGGAGGAAATGATACTACTATCCATGTTAGACTTTGAGTATATTTGCAGACAAGAAAATACAGCTATTATACATTAGTGCCTAGATTCAAAAAAGTTATCTTCAAAATACTTTGAAGCAGTTAATGACTGTTTGCAGATTAAATTAAGACACAATTCATCTTTATAAATTATCATTACATGGTTTAAATCCAAAGCAAGCAAACCAAATTATAAGAGCTGTGGTGGTGCAGTAGTTAGAATGCAGTATTGCAGTTCAGCAGTTAGATTCTCACTAGCTCAAGGTTGAGTCAGCCTTCAATCCTTTTGAGGTCGGTAAAATGAGGACCCACATTGTTGGGGGGCAATATGCTGACTCTGTAAACTGCTTAGAGAGGGCTATAAAAACACTGTGAAGTAATATATAAATCTAAGGGCTATTCCTACTAGGACTATATTACAAGTGTTACATATCTTACATCCTTATGCAGGAGGCTGTCTAATGATGCAAAGCCACTGTAAGATGACAGGTTGAATTGGAAGGGGGGGACATTACAGAGTTTTTGTTGTGTTTTTGTAGAGTTAAGGATAGGAACAAAAACTGAAGACTTCTCACCATCCCCATTTCTAGCATCAATCATCTGCAATTATTCTCTGTCTGATTTCAGACCTGGCTTCCTGTTTTTAAAACTTTTTTATAAGTTTCATTATAAGGTAAAAATATAGAAGAAACAAAAATGAGAAAAAGAAAAAAAGAAAGAAAAGCAACTACAGAAGAAAATGTAATGACTTTCAACTTTCTTTGGTGCAGTAGATCATAAAAATGATACATCAACCTTTTGATTTATATTTCACAATATTTCAATCCATTTCTATAATTACAAAATCTAATAACCAAAATCTAAATTCAACATTTCATTTTTTTTTCCAGGTTTGAGCAAAAAGTTCAGAAGCACTTTCCTTCTGAACTAGGAGAAATAATACTAGATGCAATTATTTTTATAAATTAAAATATATACATTCTTTCTATAATTAATACAGTCAATATCACCATCTCCTCTAATGTTATCACTTTTACCATCCACTCTTCCATTGTGGGAATTAGTGAGTCTTTCTATCTTTGTGCCTAAACTTGTTAATCTTCAATAAGAACGTTTGGTTCCGGTATACGGTTATATTATATTATCATGTTGGATTGCCAACATGATCGCCAACATCCGATGACGGACATGGTACAACAAGAAGAAGACAATTATATTTTTAAGTACTTCTTGGAGCCAAATATCAAATGTTTCTTTTAAAGTTGCCATCTGGTGCTCTCTAGCAATCAACCTTTAAGGTCTTGTTATCAACTTGGAATATAAGCAGATAATTTTTCCCAAGCGAGGGTATCTTTCTAATTAACTTCAAAGTCTTTTTAAAAATAAATTTCGTCCAAATTCTTGATGTTGAAGGCTTTCTAGAAACAATGCTATAATCACCCTTTTCTGTATATTTCAAACAATAAAAAATTTACAATGCTGGAAACATGTAATTTTCTTTTTTCTTAAACAGATTGAACAGACACCCAGTGAATACCAGACTTATGATTCCAAACTGTTTTCAATCAGTAAATAAACAATTGAACTCAAAACTGATTAAAAAGATAAGATTTGGTCAAACTTTAGATCCATGTAAGGCTACTTTAATGGCTCAAAGCATGATGTAACCTCCAATTTGCAGCTAAATCACAAATGATCACAAAAGCATCTGTTTCTGCCATCAACTCACAAAATAAACCCAGCTGTCTGGAGTTCATGAGGTAATCTCAAAAAAACTCTCTTTAATACAGAGCAAATTTTTGGCTGTCTGGATCCTGGATCCAGCTGCCTTTTGGCCACAATGCCTTCCAGTGTGAGCAGAACATCAATTTTCTAGTCCCCACTAGAAAATCATTCATGCCGCTCCTTTTCCTCCCCCTCCTCCTAATCCTCCTCCTCCACCACCACCACTACTTCCAAAAAAATCAGTACTGAAATGTAGTCATTTCGCCATAGAATTTATCACTTGGGTATTAGGTTGCTGAAGTTTCTATATTACGTCCTGGGATATTATCTGAAGTTGACTAATCCTGATATACATTTATAGAGTAAATAAATATACAGTCTAGATCCAAGATGGCAAACCTATGGCACGTGTGCCACAGGTGGCACGCGTAGCCATATCAGTGAGCACACCAGCTCAGCTCTGGCGCGCATGCGCGTGCCGGCCAGCTGATTTTCGGGCCTAGAAGTAGGGAAACAGGTTATTTTCTGCCTTGGAGGGTCTGAGGATGGGAGGGAAGGCCCATTTTTCTTTCTTACCTGGCTCCAGATCCTCTCTGTGTATCTGTGTAGGGCAAAAACAGCTTTTCCCACTCCCTCGGAGGCCCTCCAGAGGCCTGAAAGGGCCCATTTCCCAACTTCCAGTGGGACAGGAAGTTACGATTTTTGCTGTCCCCAGCCTCCAGAGACTCCTAGAGAGGCTCTGGAGGCTGAGGACAGCAAAAAAATGTCACTTCCTGTCCCACCGAGAGTTGGGAAATGGGCCGTTTAAGGCCTCCGGAGGGCCTCCAAGGGAATGGGAAAGGCTGTTTTTGCCCTTCCCAGATGTATAGAGAAGATCTGGAACCAAGTAAGAAAGGAAAACGGGCCTACCGGGCCATCACATGGCAGAAGTGGAGGGGGGAGGGGGGTTGCGCGCTCATGCGCAGGGCAGGGCAGATAGAATTATGGGTGTGGGCACGCACAAACCTCCTCCGCCCCCCCCCCGGCACGCGATGGCAAAAAGGTTAGTCATCACGGTCTAGATATTTATTTTCCAACTGGAAACCTACTTTTGTCATGTTTCTTGTTCTGCATTGTGTTGAATTCTATTTTGTTTCTCAAATACATAACAAGCTTTTATTTATTCAAGGTTGTTTCAAACACCTCTGCTACAAAAATATTTGACACACATACTTGGGGGTTTTTCCCTAATGTCAATTATTTTGCAGTCTTTCTGACAAATCAAATTGATTTCATTGAATACATTCTGCTGCCTTCTTTAGCTATATGTCATTACTACAATTTACTTCCTCACATTTACTTAACCTGATTTATCACTTATTTTACTTCATTAATTTTGTCCTTGATAAATATGCTAAATAGAGCAGAAAGCAATGAGCATCTCTTAAGAGGCAAGCTACTTCACCTATTCTTATCTGTCTTTTTATTCATTATAATTGTTGGTATCATTACCTTCTTCGTAGTTGAATAGTGAAAGTATCCATTCTGATTTATTTATTTCTACATCCCAGTTTTTGGGATGTAGGAAGGACAGACTAAAAATTAGAATCGAGTCTCATGGTATTCTGAGCCATTTCAGCTTTCTGTTACATTTTCTAATCATTTGGAGTTTTGAAACAGCCCTTAGCTTAATATGACACATTAAAACTGATTTTTGTTAGGATCTTCACAAATATTTTTGTTATTTGCAGGGCCATTTCCCTGACAGTATTTTCCTGTCCTGCAAATTCAGATTGAGTAGGCACATTCCAGATCCCCCCCCCCAAAATGTCATATGGCAAGGCTTAGGAGATAGATAGATAGATAGATAGATAGATAGATAGATAGATAGATAGATAAGCAGGCAGGCAGGCAGGCAGGCAGGCAAAGATAGATAATTCTCAGAAGAAACATTTAGCCAGGTATTTATTTCAATGTTCATTAATTGTGTTGTGTTTGTTCTGAGAAAATGAATTATTGTACAAAAATAACTTATACTAAAAAAAAAAACTAACTTACGTTCAAGAATTAATATAATAACAATAATATAAATCCAGCATGATATCAGACTACAAACTTCATCTTCAATCTCCTCTGGATTGGGTACTGGAATTGTACATATTTTCGTGGAAAGAAATGTGTTGTAATACAAGCCAAGTAAACTCTGGAGCTAAAGGAAGAAGAAGTAACTGATATGACTCCCCAAAATGTGGAATCTCTAAAAATGAACAGAGAGATCTCCATCACTGATAGTTCAATAGCAATATATATATATGGCTGTGACCTTTAGATGTTTTCTTCAGGGCTCCTGCTTTACAATTTCTTTTGACGTATGAAACTATACTCTGAATACGGCTATTGAACTTTGTCCTACAGCTGATGAGCTTGGCTAAGAACCATGGCAGACAACTGTATATCTTTTAACTGCCTTTAATCTACTGACTGGAATTGCTAAGGATAGGAATCCCCATCTTATTCTATATATCGAACGCATGTCACACTTTTTTGTTATTATGTTCTGTTCCTTTTCCAGATTATAAATTACATAGTTAAAGTGTATCAAATATCAAAATGTTTTGTGAACTAAGAAGACATAATAGTTCTACATAAATCCATAGAACCATAGATGAAGTCAGGAATTGATGTTTCTCTCTATAGTCAGAAGTGCAAAAAGATCCCTGCCCATAAAGTTATTCAAAACAGTCTTAATAGGTAGATTACATAATATATATATACTTATGCAATCCTGAAATTGTAGTTTTGAGGGTTGTTTGTTTTAATATTGCAAGCCAAGAAAGGAAGCTGAGGCTTGAGGAAGGGAAGAAAATAAACAGATTTTGTGCAGGATTCTTGTGCTACATTTCTGACATTTAATGGCAGAGTTGTTTTTAAACTGAATCTTGGGACACATCCAATCTCACCTGGAGATCATTTGGATGTCAATTACACTAAATAACCTATTTGACTTTGTGTACTCAAGAGACTGATAATCTAGAATTAAAATCTTTTAGGGGCTAGTGCAGTGGTGGGATTCAGCCAGTTCACACCACTTCGGGAGAACCGGTTGTTAACTTTCTGAGCAGTTTGGCAAACTGGTTGTTGGAAGAAATCACTAGGGCAGAGAACCGGTTGTTAAATTACTTGAATCCTACCACTGGACTAGTTCTTATAAGAGGTATTTAGTGTCATTTTGGAGAAGAAGCAGATAAATTCAGTTCCTCTGGAAGCTGATACCAAAGATCTTACATCAAATACTTATATATAATAAACAGTGGTGAAATGCTACCGGTTTGCACCGGTTCGGGCAAACCGGTAGTGATAAAAACTACCAGTTCAGGTGAACTGGTAGTAAAAAAGACTGGTATTTCTGATGATCAATTGTGCTGCATGATTTAAAATTACTAGAAAGTAGGAAATCCTGCTTTCTAGTGAATCTAAATCGCACGGCACAGCTGTTCCCACCCCCTCGCTGTTCTATTTACCTTCCCAAGTCTCCTTTTTCCACATGCAGTGCACATTTGATGTGTACTGTGTATGCACATGCATGCAGCATGCATTTGGCACGCACTGCACATGCAGCATACATTGCACATACATACAGCATGCTGCATACACAGGCAGCAAACCGGTGGCAAACCAGGGAAGATTTCATCACTGATAATCAACCTTTAAATCTACTTTTCTTTTTATATATTTTGAGTTTAATCTGTAAACTAGTATCTGTATCTTCCATCCTCCGTAGTACCTGTGCTGGAATCATAGCCAAATAATAGAAAATATAATATAAATGTAAATAAATAAATGTAAATAAATAAATAAATATAATAGAAAATATATGAAAAAACACCATCTTGAATCCCCAAAGACCTAGGGTCCTGTTTACAGACTTCAGCTCAGCATTCAATACCATCATTCCAGATATTCTTCTAACTAAACTAAATCAGCTAGCTGTACCTGACCACACTTGAAAATAGATCATAAGCTTCCTAACAGACAGGAAGCAACAGGTGAAGCTAGGCAAAATCACATCAGATACCTGTACAATTAGCCCAGGAGCCCCCCAGGGCTGTGTGCTCTCTCTACTTCTCTTCTCTCTTACACCAATTACTGCATCTCAAAAGATCCCTCTGTTAAAGTACTGAAGTTTGCAGATGATGCAATAGTGATTGCAGTGGTGGGTTGCTCCCGGTTCACCCCAGTTCAGGCAAACCGGTAGTGGTGGCAGTGGGAGGCTCTGCCCACCACCTAGATGTCATCACAAATGATCTGCACATGTGCAGAAGCACTGCACGCTCACAAAGTGAGCGAGCGCATTCACATGCTACCAATAGTGAACCGGTAGCGCCGGGTTTTGAAACCCACCACTGAGTGATTGGTCTAATTCGAGTCAATGATGAATATGCATACAGACAGGAGGTTAAACAACTAGCCTTGTGATGCAACCGGAACAATCTTGAACTAAACACACTCGAAACTGTAGAAATTGTGATAGATTTTAGGAGAAACCCTCCTACACTACCACCTCTACCACCTGTGTTGTCTAGGTCTACCACCTAGACAACACAGTATCAATAGTAGAGATCTTCAAGTTTCTATGTTCTATCATATCTCAAGACTTAAAATACACAGCTAACATTAAAAATGTCATCAAAAAAGCACAACAAAGAATATTCTTTCTGCACCAACTCAGAAAGCTCAAACTGCGCAAAGAGCTGCTGATTCGGTTTTACAGGGGAATTATTGAGTCTGTCATCTGCACCTCTATAACTGTCTGGTTTGGCTCTGCAACCAAACAAGACAAACACAGACTTCAGAGGATAATTACAACTGCAGAAAAAAACTATTGCTATCAACTTGTCTTCCATTGAGGACCTGTATACTGCACGAGTCAAAAAGAGGACTAAGAAAATCTATACAGACCCTCACATCCTGAACATAAATTGTTTCAACTAGTATCCTCAAAATGACACTGTAGGGCACTGCACACCAGAACAACTAGACACAATGACAATTTTCCCTGAATGTCAGCTAAACAACTAATTCCCACAACACTGTCTAACTATTTACTAAGATTGTATTACTATTATTATTCTCATCCTTCCTATTACCTATCTTCTCCCACTTATGACTATAACCATGTTGCTTGTATTTTTATGATTTATGAATATATGATTTATATTGTTCTGTTTGTTCCCTAGTATGATTTGAGTGCTTATTAATAACCTATTACTATCACTAAGTGTTATATATTATGATTACCTCTCTCTTCCCACTCATGACTATAACCATGTTGCTTGTATTTTTATGATTTATATTGTTCTGTTTGTTTCCTAGTATGAATTCATTGCTTATTAGGAACCTATAACTATCACTAAGTGTTGTATCTTAAGATTCTTGATTAATGTATTTTTTTCTTTTTTCCTTTAATGTACACTGAGACCATATGCACCTAAGACAAATTCCTTGTATGTCCAATCACAGTTGGCCAATAAAGAATTCTATTCTATTCTATAATGTTTGAGCATTTGTTATTTTGGAATTCACAGTTAAAAGCTAACGATATAATTAAAAGCCAATGCCCATGGTATTGTTTTGTAACAAAAATAACATTCTTATTCTGGATCATGTCATCATAACTATTTACTTTCCATTTCAGGGTAGGTGGCCCACCACTCTGTTCCTGAACCATGATGGTGAATAATTCCAACAACTTAGCCAATTCTATAAGATGCTAGCAGTTACACTACAAAAACATCTGATATCTTATAATTTTCCCTCTAAGTCCTACATCATTATCAGCTTTCTCATTTAGTAACTACTATATTTCTGGTGCCTTAGATCAATGGCTGTAATAATTCTGTGTCAGTGCTGTACACAGCAAATGTACAGCAATCAAAAAACCAGAATGAAGTTTTAACTAATTTTCTTTATACAAAAAAACAAAACAAAAAAACCCCCTTATAATCGACAAGCCCTTGACAGGCTATATTTTCATCTCTCTCTCTTTCTCTCTCACACACTCTCTTTTTATATATCTATTGATCCAATAGATCCAATAAAAGCAGCACTGACTCATGCTATGCTTATATTTACATAAATTGTATCATTGCATGCAAAAATCATTGCATGCACAGAACACTTGGTTTTCAGTGGTGTCTGAAATGAAACATGTCAGATGTTTTTATTTTATTACAAGATGGAGGTGGCAACTGATAGAGGGCAGGAAAAGATAAATGATGATTGGAACTAGGCAGGCCAGTGAGATATGTCCCCCTTCATCCAGTATCAGTTCCAAAGATATTGATAGGAGATTTGTCCCTAGATAGCTACTCTGTAGAGTCCTTCAAAGTTCTACAATATTTCCACTCATATTTAACATCAATAGGAAAATGATGGATCATATCGATTTGTTATCCAAGCTGAGCAAATGATGTCATCAATTGTTTCCATTGCTGGAGTCGTGTGGAGATCTGGATGAGAAATAACATGAAAAATGAGAAGACCTCCAAGGTCCCTTCCAATTATGTTATTCTATATTCTATGCCTCAACTTAACCCTGGAAAGACTGAGTGATGTGTTTCTTAAGAGGTCCCTGGATATGGGATGTTCATCTGTAGTTCTGAATAGTATAGCATTCCCCCGTACAGAACCAGTGCAAAGTTTGTGAATCAGGAGTTGTAGCCCGAAGGTCTTTTGCACAAATCCTTACCTAACAATTACACTCATCGCTGGATCAGCAGCTGTAGTCAAAGTCATTCATGTCTTGATTTTCTCTTGTTTGGACTATTATGATGCACTCTACATGGGACTGCCCTTGAAATCCATCCTGAACTGCAATTCACTCAGAACCCGGAGGAATGAATATTTATGGCTCCACTATGGCACAGCCCACTATTTTCCATGCTGTAATGGCTTCCAATAGTCATTTCAGTCCAAGGTCTTGGACATCACTTATAAAGTCCTATATAAACAGGGACAGATTATTTGTTGTGTCACCTAAATCAAATTAACTGTGCTCATCTCATTCATTCCAAAAGGGTTGGCATGCTCCAAATTCTCTCTGTTAAGTGTATCATTTGGCAGGACTCAAGATGTATGCATTTTCTGTTGTAGTACCAACCTCTGGGACAACACACACTCTGAGCTTCAAATTAGCCCATTATGTCTAATGAGTCTATCTGTATTGAGAATAGAAACTGCACGTGGGCCTCAGTTAGGTTATATTTCTTTTGTGGTCGGTTTTTCTTTTTTATTGCTGTTTTTGGTTTTAGTCTATGCTAGCTGGCAGGGTTGCAATTTGTGATTTGCGCAATCATACAAATGAAAGAAAGGCATTTAAACAAATGAATGCATAATTACTATATCCAATTGTATAGATTCAAAATAGGAAAATAGTAAATGTCAGATTCAGAAGTTTGAACTCCCTTTTAGTTTGTATTATGTAACAAATCTGTCTGTGGTGTTAAATTTTTCCTAAAACCATTTCTACTTTCCCCCCCTATTCTTTTCTGCAGAAACTGTTGTAGTTTGGAAATATTCAAAATGTAGCTCCAAATCAACCATAAAGCATTTACATGAAAGGAAAAAATATTTAGGAATGTACTTTGTAAAATATTGATACTTCATGTTGTTTGGGCTTGAAACAAACACAGGTTGAAGATTTCATTTCAAATGGGATATGAAATCATTAAGTCAAGTTGATTTCACGGTAGGTTACTCTTCTCTGAAAGTCACTGTTGGACTTTTTAATGTTGCTTTTAGAACAGCTACCAGTCATATTCCTGTTGCTTTATTGGTGAAGATTGATAATGTAGATCTGGGAGAATGGATAACAGAGCATATCAACCCAGACTGAAGAGGGCAATTTGCAGCTTAATTCATTGCCTCTCCAGTAAGTTACTGGAGTTTTATAAATAATTAGCTGAGAAATTTAGAAATCATGTGAACGTGAAGCAGTTATACGTCCTAATGCTGTATTGAAGATACAAAGACTGTTAATAGAATGTTTGCACATTTGTATTACTGTGCATGCTTAACAAACCAGCATGAACATTTTTAAAAAATATATTTGGGATTAAAATAAAGAGTTTTGCTTTAATATATGCAGCGTGAATGTGTGATATATGTTAATAGGAAACAAATTGCTTTGCATGCTCTTTTGACCTGTTGCTTTTGGCCTCCAGAGTGAATTTAAAAATGTTTAAAGGGTCCTGTTTTTCTGTGTGATTATCTGTGAGTTTAGCTCTTGTCCTGGGTTTTGAATGTACATATACTTAAGTTGATTCACATTTTAGCTACACAGAGGTTATTATTCAGAATGATAGTTTTTGCTTAATGGGTGAGTCCGCAGCATTGGAGCAAAAAAAAAAAAATAGTTTTTTTTCCTGTTGTGATACAAGTGCTATAATATAAGTCATATGTAGGACAGAATTTGGAGCAAAATTATTTTATTTTTGGAAAAGAAAGCCAAGAAACCAAAAATACCCACCCTCACATAGAGACCAGAATACGATTTTCACTAGCCGAATTTCAAATATTCTGTCCAGATGAATAGCCTGCGCTATTGCTAAAATAAGTACTAACATTGTTGAAAGATTAGCACTTTTGTTTTCTGTTAATTTGGGCTGGTTGAGCTGTCAGGGAGTTTATTTCAGAAGATAAAAGGATTTTGTTGAGGGTTTTGTTGTGTTTCTCTATTTCATACACAACATGTTCTCTAATTTTATCCTATGGGGGATTTTAAATATTTCCCAAAATATTTTAAAATTACCCATTGGACAATGCTTATACCACATGGATTATGATCCCTCCTACCCTTGTGGCCAGATAAAGAAAAACAACGAAGCAAGGAGCTAATTCTTTACAGTTTGAACATTTCATGTAGGCAATTCTCATTATTAATGGTAGTTTCATTCTGTGAAAATGCCTTGAATACTGAATTAGCAAATGCTGAAACCTTAACTGGGAAAGTGCAGGTTGGATGATTGTAATGTTTTACTGCTCTGCATGTCCTCAAATAAGCGCAACAGTGCCACGAGTACTGATTTGGGGGTGACAAAAACATTTTTCTAAATAAGCAACTGTGCAAATACAAAACCCATGAATAATAAGGATTGCTTGCATTTCTTTAATAAAAACTCATATAAACGGGCAAAAATAGTCCTGTGTGTTTTGAGTGTCTGTTATGCAGTCCTTAGTATATGCTTTCTTTAATATGATAATCAAACAGAGTTCTTTTCCGTTCTGGCATTATAAGGAAAAGGTACATTTAGGAAATGATTTATCCAGCACCATGTGTATGATGAAAAAAATAGCTAATAATTATGGGATTTGCTAAGATGAAGAAAGTTACCTGAATTCATAGAGTTATTAAATTGTAGAGAAAAATTTAACATTTAGTTATGTCATCTGTAGAAGAGCAATTCAATAGATAACACAAAAAAGAAAACTTGAGCATAACACAAACTACATTTGTGGGAATAGTAATAAAGTGATTGGTATCAACAAATATTTAGGAAATAGAAATAATTGCAAAATGAATACCATCTTTTGAATGCTAGTTATAAAAAGTCTTCGGCCTAACCAAAGTGGGTCAGTGGCCAGTGGTTCTCAACCTTTTCTTCGCCATAGATCCCATTTAAATACCTTTTGTGGCCATGGACCACCAAGACTTAACTCAATATTTAAATCATAACTTTTCTTCAAGCCTTCGTGGACCCCCTGTGATGACATTGTGTCCTCCAGGGTCCATGGATCACAGCTTTAGAACCACTGCAGTAGGTTAACCTGACCATAACTCTCAGCTATATATGCTCACAGTCATGTTGTAATCCTAGTTATTTTAGGAATAGAATACAATGAACAATTGATTTTTTTAAACACACACACATATACAGAAGCTTTGGTACACTAAACAGTGATGTTTCAGGACATGGAGTTAAAGTTTTATTTTAATTAATGATAGCAAAGCATTTTAATTTACAGCATTCAGATATGCTGTAAATTTACAGCATTCAGACATGCATATATTTATAACCTACCATTATTTTAATAAATCTACAAATATGTATCATTTGATGAATTCTGAAAAAGGTATAGCAGGATATTCCTAATGTCCTTAACATTCAAAACAATTTTCTATAAATTCCACAAATAATGCCACACAAAACAAAGGCACCATATGTACATAATTTCAACCTCCAAACGGTTTTTTTCCTTGCACCAGTTTTCATGTCTGTTAAGTACACAGACTTCTACTTTCATAGTGAGAAGTATGCATAGTAACTGCATAGTGCAGTTACTGTTTTTTCTGGACATAGACAATAGACATTGAAAATAGACAATAATGCAGCAAAGGAAACAGTATCTAGTAAGCTGAATCAGTCATGACTTCATCACATGAGGTTAATCAAGCAAGAAGGTAAGTTTGAAGAAGAGAAGAAGTATTGTTTGTGATATTTAGTAGATTTCAAGAGCAAAGGTTTCCCCAAAGCTGGAAGATGTATTTATAATTGGCTTTGAAAAGAAAGACAAAAGGGCAAAAGCTTGGGAAAAAGAAAACATCCAACAGCAAAAGACCACACATGGGGGGGGGGGGAGGTAATAAGATATACATTTGATTGTGCAGCTTAAAATCATCTCTGCTGAAATGTTGTAGAGTCATATAAATGCTCATCTTTTTAATACAAAAATCCCAATTAAACCATTCTAGATACATCTATAATTTTCCCATTAAAATAATTATCCTTAAAGAATGCATAAGGAAAAAAAATAAGTCATTCCCTACAGTGATGTGATTTATTTCCTGGATGGACTTAGGGAAATAAATATTTTGGAATACATGATTGGGTTCACACATAGCACTAAGCCGTGAGATGGTTTGCTTGGTTTTTAGCTTGGGTAAACAAAAACTATGTTCGATGTAAGTTGTGATTTATGACTTAGAACACAGCTGGAAACTTTTCCAAAATTTCATTTGAACTGTACCAGGTTTATGCAATGTTAGGTCAATAAATTTACAGGAGGGTTATGTATTTTTCCTTAACCCTGTTATGCCTATTTTAGAACATACATTATAACTTTCCTACATATCTCACCAAATAAATAGTAATATATTATGCCATTATTATTGATAACTGCGGCGTCATTATTTGTGTGCAATTCTTGGTCACAAAAAACTTTCGGGGGATTATAACAAAGAGCTTTGGAGCCAGAGATGGCTCTGAGATAATAGGTTGCCCACCTTTTTACCATGATGCATGAATTCAGATTAGACAACAAATTATTATTTGTGCAATATTTTCAACTACATGTTTCACATTCAACTAAACACAGACAACTACGTAAAAGATGTTGAAAACAGACCTAAAGCCCTCCTATTTAGATGATCAAAGAACTTTACACATAAATTCAAAGATAATTTTATCACTGGTGGTAGAATCCTGTATTAAAGTCCACCCTAAGTGATTTAAATACCGTGTTTGCCCGAAAATAAGACCCTGTCTTATTTTCTTTTGAACCCCAAAGGCTTTGCCTTATTATCAGGGGTCCTTATTATTTTGGGGGTGCAGGAGGTGGTGAGCATGGGACTGAATGTCCCATCGCCACTATTGCCTCCCCTCCCTGTTCTTTGTGCCAGCCGAGCGGCTGGCTGGCGTTGGCCTGAAGTGTCCCACACCGCCTTGTGGAGCAGGATTCTGCAAGCCTTGTTGTGCTATTGCTGCACCACTGCGAGCTTCATCATACCAGCACAGCTGGCATCCTGCTGCTCACAGCTGCGCCGGTATGTCAAACCCAGCAGCAGTGCTGCCATTTGTGCGTGCAACGGCATAAGTCTTGCAGAGTCCTGGTCCACAAGGCGGTGGTGGGGGCACGACGAGTCTCACAAAGACTCATTTCTGGCATGTGGGGCGGAGAAGAAGCAAAACACGTGGAGCGAGACATGGCTCCCCTTGCCATCTCTCTCCCTCCTCGCCGGGCATAGCAGGGCTCCTGCCACTTGCTTAGCCACCTGCCCCCTTTAGGGATGCAATTTGGGGGTAGCAAGTAGGTGAGGCGAGAAGCAGGATGCGCGTCTTATCTTTCCAGCTCCATCGCGTTTCTCACCGTTGTGTCCAAGGAAACACGTTGTAAAAGAAAACTTCTCGCGAGTTCAGGAATTTTGATTGAACTCGCGAGAAGTTTCCTTTTACAATGTGTTTCCTTGGAGACAACGGTGAGGAACGTGATGGAGCTGGAAAGGTAAGATGCATGTCTCGCGGACCAATACGTCCCACCTCACCCCAATGGCAACAGCAGCCTGGCTGCTTCCCTTTCCTGCCGTCTCTTTATTGAGAGGGATGGCAGGTGGGGCAGGGGAGAAGCGAGATGCGTGGAGCAAGACGTGAATCCCCTTGCTGTCTCTTTCCCCACTCCTCGCATGGCAGGGCTCCTGTCCCTTGCTTAGCCACTCACCCCCTTTAGGGTGAGTGGCAGGTAGGGCGGGCAAGAAGCGGGACGCGGTTGTTGTGTCCAGGGAAACATGTTGTAAAAAAAACCCCTCCTCACTTCAATAAAGAGTTCAATAAAGGTTTTTTTTAACATGTTTCCCTGGACACGTTTCTCACCCGCCCCACCTGCCACCCCCAAATTGCATCCCTAAAGGGGACAGGTGGATAAGCGAGAGGCAAGAAGCCCTCCCATGCCTGGTGGGGGGGGGGAGAAGAGACAGCAAGAGGAGCCACGTCTCGCTCCATGCCCCACCTGCCACCCCCTTTGATAAAAGATGCCAGAAATGAGTCTTTGTGAGACTCAAAACAAATGAGAAAGAGAATGGGGAGAGAGAAAGAAAAGAAAGAGAGGGAGGGGAGAGAGAGGAAAAGGAAAAACAGAAATGAGTGGGAGGAAGGGAGGGAGGGAAAGAGAGACCCATTTCCCACACACAGGGAAACCACAGTTGCAAACCCTGGACCCACACACAGGGAAACCACAATGCTCATGTATGGTACAACAATTTATTCAAATTCAACAATTTGAATTCTTATCATTTGGTGTTCTATGTCTTGATTTATTTGCATGTGGAGATGTTCCTTAAACGGCTTATTAATGTCGATATCGAGTGTCTGCAGATAGCCAATCATTCCTGCAGGAATCAAAATTTGATCGATCCTGCATTGAGTAAGAATTTTTTTCATATCCTTGGCACGGTGAGTGCTAGCTAAATCCCATACCACTATGCCTCTTTGGCCACCTCGCACAACAAGTGGGAGCATTAGCTCCACCCACTTCCTGATAGCTGCTTGGGTGCACCAGGCCTTTTCTGTTTCAAGGACATAAATCCCTGAAACCCTTTCAATTTTGTCCTTCTTTCCCTTGCTTATTATTAGCAGTGTGATTTTGGTTCCATCCATCCGAATAGCCAATATGCATGTCACACATGTGCTTTCCTATCCTGTGGAGGGAATATAAATTGATGTGGCACCCCTCTGGTCAATGGTGGTTTGAGCCCCTTGGCCCATAAAGACTGCTGTTTCATCCATAGAGATAATGTTTGATAGCGGTACATTGGTTTGCAATGCTATCAACGAACGACTTGAATGCTAGTGCCCGTTTTACAAGTTCATCATCTTCCAGCTTGAACAGCGAGGTGGATCTCCTCAGAGACAGTTCATGTCACTGAAGGAAGCTATCCAGCCAGCGTTGAGAGGCTTTGAATTGTTCCTTGGAAATTTGTAATTGTGGTGCCATTTCAAGGGCAAATGCTTGAATATCAGCCCTGCATACAACTGCTCTCCTGTCAGCGATCCATTCAGAGATAGTGTCTTCAAGTTCAGGAAATAATGGTTGCCAATCTGATCCACACTTGCGTTTCTTGTCATTTCCCTCCTGCACCTGTTGACTGAGGTTATCGTACTCTACTCTCCATTTCGTAGATCCAACATCTTCTCTTTGCAGAAAGCTGCCAGATTCTTGCCCTGAGAATCTTTCACTATTCCTTTCTTGAATTCCACAGAGTAGCTCTTTCTTTTTGAACTCATATTGTCTGGGGTCAAAATAAAAGTCATTTTACATCATTAAACCCATTAATCCAAAACCTTGGGGCTGTGGGGGTTGGGATTTGGTATTGTGGTTTCCCTGTGTGTGGGTTTAGGGATTGCAATTGTGGTTTCCCTTTGTGTGGGAAATGGATCTCTCTTTCCCTCCCTCCCTCCCTCCTTCTCATTTCTGTTTCTCTTTTTTTCCTCTACCTTTCTTTCTTCCTTTCTTTTCTTTCCTTTCTCTTTCCCCATTCTCTCTCTCATTTTTGCTGGAAACGCTGGTAGGTACCGGTAAGGAGTGGGGCGCAAGGCACGTCGCTGGCCTGCTGCTCTTTTTGTGGCAGCCATCAGTGTTACCAGTTACTTGGCACAAGCTGCGTCGCTGGCCTACCGCTTTTTTTGCGGTGGCCATCAGTGCTACTGGTAGATATGGTAAGGGCGTGTGGGGTGTGTGCGGCATGTTCCTCTCCTTTCGCCCCTCCTCCAGCATCGCCTCACCTCATGTTGTTTGCGTGGAAAGCAACCAGAGGAAATGGCAGGTCTGGCTGCACATGCGTGTAAGTAGTTGGTGAGGGGCTTATTTTGGGGAGATGCGCATGTGCTGAAAAGCCCGATTGGGCTTATTATCAGGGGATGTCTTATTTTCGGGGAAACACGGTATAGTTCTGCATGACCATTTCTGGTGATTACCAACAAAACAACAACAACAAAAAGCCCCCAGAGAAAATTTTCTTTATAGAATTTTTCTGAAGATAAAAATGATTCTGAAGATAAAAGAAGTAATGAGAACATTTAGGAGAGCTATTAGTTGATTTTTTTAAAAAAATATGAAAAAGAGCATTTCTTTTTTTCATAATCTAGAACCTCTTAGGCTTCAAATACATTTTAATTCTGTGATTTTAATTCTGATTTTAATTCTGAATTAAGATGAAGTGTAAATGATGAAACAATACTATAAAGAAAAAGAAAAAAACTATGATTTTTTTTTTTAAAAATACTAATTTAATTTTTAAAAAATGTTCAATCAAATGGTGGTAGACCAAACAATTCTGGCTTGAAATCACTCATAGACCCCAGCACTAGAGTTGCTTCTTTTGTAAGATCTTTGTTCAAGTTTTCATCTGGAATCATGATCACTTGCATACCAGCCTTCAGTGATGCCTTCACTCCATTGGGAGCATCTTCAAACACAAGACACTGAAGATTAAGAAACAAAAGAATCAAATTAAACAGAAGCAAAATATTTATTCTGTTATGATTAATGATATGTAATGACCAATAAATGATAATGATTTGCTTTAAACTCAATGCATTGTTGAGACACTTGGGAACAATTTTGTGGGATAACTTCTTTTTAAATATATACTTTTATTTTTCTCAGTTCACACTGCTTGTGAACATGTTGGATTTTAAAGCCTAAGCCTGTGATACTAAGGTATCAAGAGTAACAGTGTGAAAGATGTAATTATGTATTTTGTCTCTGAACAACATTATTCAGTGGCTTTAAAGATGCAGGTATGTGCTGAAATGAAATCACCTGCCTTACCCAAGAATCACATACTTGTATTACTAGTATTAGCTTATCAGGTTTATGATAAGCTAGGGGGTGAGTCATTGACCCCCACAGAGGGGGCTCGCAACTTGGGTGTCCTCCTGGACACACGGCTGTCTTTAGAAGAGCATATGACGGCCGTGGCCAGGGGGGCTTTCTATCAGGTTCACCTGATACGCCAGTTGCGCCCCTTTTTGGATCGGGACTCCTTATGCATGGTCACCCATGCCCTCGTCACATCCCACCTGGACTACTGCAACACTCTCTACATGGGGCTCCCCTTGGGGAGCACCCGGAGGCTCCAACTGGTTCAGAATGCGGCCGCGTGGGTGATTATGGGAGCGACGCGGCGCTCCCATGTAACACCCTCCTGCGCGAGCTGCATTGGCTCCCATTGGTCTTCCGGGTGCGCTTCGAGGTATTGGTTCTCACCTTCAAAGCGCTCCATGGCTTAGGGCCAAGGTACCCACGAGACCGCCTGCTGCTACCGATAACCTCCCACCAGCCAATACGCTCTCACAGAGAGGGCCTCCTCAGGGTGCTGTCGGTCAAGCAATGTCGGCTGGCGGCCCCCAGGGGAGAGCCTTCTTAGTGGGGGCACCCGCCCTGTGGAATGAGCTATCTCCTGGAATACGACTGATCCCGGACCTCCGGACCTTCCGTAAGGCCCTGAAGACATATTTATTCCATCAAGCTGGCCTAGCCTAAATAGTTTTTAATGGGATTTTAATTTTATAATGATTGTGGTTTTAAATTGGGAGACCGATTAATTTAATGTATTGTTTAATTATCTTAACTTTTGTATTTGTATGTATTTTTAATTTTGGCTGTTCACCACCCTGAGTCCCATTTGGGAGGACGGTATACAAATTAAAATAATAATAATAATAATAATAATAATAATAATAATAATAATAATAATGAAATAAGAATATGCAGATTCCCAAGCTTCTATATTTTTACAACTTCTCTACCATCGTAGTACACTGACATCTTCAACTACATTGATTACTAGGATGTTTCAAATTGTCTACTAAGGATCACAATATTTGGAGCAATATTATCATTCTAGAATGCATTCGAGTTCTCACATGGAACAGGGAGAAGGAAAAAATATATGGAAACAATATCTGAATTGTATTTACTTAAAGACACTTATATAAGTAGTTGCTCAATTCACATATTGAGACTCTGGGTGGCTAACGTCAGATTAAAAACAGGTAAGCAAAAAAATATCCCCCTCCCCAAAAAAAAGAACACATCTGAAGCTAACTGCAATCATTCAGATAAATCATGAAAAACAGGTTTCTCTAACACTCTGGGAAAAGCCAGTTTTTTAAGGACTTAGGAGAGACCAAGAGACTATGAGCCATCCAAACCTCTGGGGAAAGGCACATCACACTTGAAAACCAGGTCAGCACATTTCCAATAGAGAAACCCTCTTCTGGATCCAGCTAGATCCAGAGCCTAGCCCGCCCATCTCTTATTAAATCCTGGATGACCAAAGCATTTTTTTCAGGCCAACCTGCATTTAATAGTACAACTAAAATGTAACAAACTCAGAGAGTCTAAGAAAAATTCCATCGATAAAAATCGTAAAGGGCAAAACAACTCAAGAAGCATGGAAAAGTCTGAAAAATATTAACATAAAAACCCAGTCCAACACAATACCACTGAAAAAGCAATACAAGAAATCCAAGAAGAAACCAGCATGATTGCACAAAAGTCAAAGGTAAAAAAACTTTCAACATATAAATAACAAGAATAAAATCAAGGAAACAATCGGTCCACGAAAGATAGAAGATGGCAAGGAAGAAACAGGCAGTAGAGAGAAAGCAGAGCTGCTTAACTCATTCTTTGCATCAGTCTTCACTCAAAAAGAAACTATTGTCCAGCCTACCAAAAACATAACTGAAAAAGACAAACTAGAAATAAAAATAAAAGTAAGAAAATGGTAAGAAAATACCTGTCTCATCTTGATGAATATAATTCACCAGGATCTGATGAATTACATCCCAGAGCTCTGAAGGAGCTAGCAGATGTCATCTCACCATATATGTACCATATCTTTAAAAAATCCTGGAGAACCAGGGAACCTGAGGACTAGAAAAGAACTGATGTGGTTCTCATTTTCAAAAAAAAAAAGGGGGGGGGGGAAGATACTGGAAAAAGTAATTTTTAAAAACTAGATCTGTGAATATCTAGAAACAAAGATATAACTAGTAGCCAGCACGGGTTTATTAAAAACAGATCATGCCAAAACAATCTTATTTCATTCTTTGACTATAGATTAGTAGACTAGCAAAATGCTGTGGACATAGTATACTTAGACTTCAGCAAGCTTTACGACAAAGTAGACTACAACCAACTTCTTGGTAAAGTAGAAAAATGTGGGATAGATAGAATTACTACAAGGTGGATTTGTAACTGGCTGACAAACTGTACTCAATGAGTAGTCCCTAATGGTACTACATCTACATGGAGGAAAGTAAGCAGTGGGGTACCACAAGGTTCCATTTTAGGCCCATTACTCTTCAATGTCTTCATAACTGACTTAGATGAGGGAATGGAAAGGGAACTCATCAAATTTGCAGATGACACTAAGCTGGCAGGAATAGTCAACACCCCAGAAGACAAGCTCAAGTTCCAAAAAAGATCTTGACAGACTTGAACAATGGGCCCTATCCAATAATATGAAATTGATGTGTAGAAAAGCAAGGTTTTATATCTAGGCAGGAAAGACCAGAGGTACGAATACACATTAGGTGAAACCTGGCTCAAAAACAGTAGCTGGGAGAAGGACCTTGGGAGTCCAAGTGGACGATAACTTAAACATGAACCAGCAGTGTGCAGCAGCCAAAAAAGCCAATACAATCCTTGATTGTATAAACAGAAGCATAGAATCAACATCATGTGACGTATTAATACTGCTTTATAAATAGTAAGACCACACTAGGAATACTGCATTCAGTTTTGGTCACCACATTACAAAAAAGATGATGAGACTTTGGAAAAAGTGCAAAGAAGAGCAACTAAGATGATTAACAGCCTGAAGACAAAAACATATTATGGTTGCAGGATTTGGGTTTGGCTAGTCTAGAGAAAAGAAAGGCTACGGGTGACATGATAGCACTATTCCAGTATTTTAGAGGTTGCCACAAAAAAGAGGGGGGTCAGCTTATTTACCTATAGGCAGGACAAAAAACAATGGATGGAAACTAATCAAGGACAGAAGCATCCTGGAACTAAGGAGAAACTTCTTAACAGTGAGAAATGTGCAGGAATTGGGTATGGCCAGTCTAGAGAAAAGAAATACTAGGGGTGACATGATAACAGTATTCCAGTATTCCAGTCACAAATAAGAGGGAGTCAACTTATTTTCCAAAACACAACAAGACAAAGAAACAATGGATGAAAACTAATCAAGGAGAAATAAGAAGAAATTTCCTAACAGTGAGAACAATTAACCAGATTATTGCTGGTTAATTAAACCACTGAAAACTTAAATTTCAGCTTATGTGGCATTAAAGGAGGAGCAAACCTAACATGATCAAAAGCAGAACTTTCTATGGCACTGTTAATAGTTGTTAGTAAAACATAATAAATCGTGTACATTTAACAGTTTGAAGCCTCATGCAAAATTAAATAGTGTATTGTTTTGCCATCAATGTCAATGTAAAATTACTTATGCTATTCCAATAAGAGTTGTCATTAAAAGTCAAGTACAACTGCTGAACTACATCTACATATTTTTATTTATGTAGTGCCAATGTGGCATATTTTGAAACAAATATTTTATTTAAGCCATTCTTTTCTTATACTGAACAATATTCAATATTCGAACAAGACATGTATTTATTAAGCAATAAATACATGTCTTCATTTTTAAATTAATTGAATTTGTTTTGTTCATAAAATATTTGCATTGTCTTTGTCCTCTTCCAGTTGTTGTTATGTGAAGATTTTTATACCTCTATTTTCTGTAATCTCCTACAGTTTCCAGTGCTTATACAATAAAAAATAACAGAATCAAACAGTGTTGTCACATTTATAAAATGAAAATATGAGGCAATTACACTGAAAGTCAAAGCTTATACATACATACATAATGTTAAATTCAAAATATGTATTTTATGTATTATATGATTTGATCGATGTGCACCAATTCTACCTATTAACTACTGAAAATTATTGAAGCACTATCATAATATCTCATTACTGTTATTGCTAAAGATTAAGAATACAACAATAAGTTTTGAGCTGCTGCCAAGTTTTAGAAAAACTTCCGTTGCTGTTGATTTCGTGAACAACTTAGCTATTTTGAAATATAAATCCACATTTTAATTTCCTGTTGCATATAGAAAATAAAGAGAATGATAGAAAATTTTGCCTTTTTATGTCTTTGCGCTGTACAAAATACAAGTCTGCTCAAAAACGTTTATTTAAACCACACTTTGCAAATAATTGTGCAATGACTTCCATGATATCCTTTTACTTATTGTTTAAAAGACAAATGCAACACGCATATCATGGTATCATGCTGCACCGGCTGGAAGAGTTGGGGATGGGGGGCACCGTATTACGGTGGTTCTCTTCCTTTCTCTCCGACCGGTTGCAGTTTGTTTGACAGGGGAGCAGAGGTCGATCTTGAGGCCTCTCGTTTGTGGAGTGCCGCAGGGGTCGGTCCTCTCACCCCTTCTGTTCATTTATGTGAAGCCGCTGGGTGAGATCATCCGTGGCTTTGGGGTGAGATACCATCAGTACGCTAATGACACCCAGCTGTACATATCCACCCCAGGCCAGCCCAACGATGCCCTCGAAGTGATGTCCCAGTGCCTGGAAGCCGTGCGGATCTGGATGGGGAGAAACAAGCTCAAACTCAACCCATCCAAGACGGGTGGCTGTGGCTCCCGGCATCCCGATATAGTCAGTTGACTCCATCACTGACTATCGGGGGCGAGTCTTTGGCCCCTGCGGAAAGGGCCCGCAATCTGGGAATCCTCCTGGATAGGCAGATGTCTTTGGAGGAACATCTGACGGCTGTAGCCAGGTTCGCCTGATTCGCCAGTTGCGGCCCTTTCTTGATCGGGATTCCCTGTGCACAGTCACTCACGCCCTCGTCACCTCTCACCTAGATTACTGTAATTCTCTCTACATGGGGCTCCCCTTGAAGAGCACCCGGAGGCTCCAACTGGTCCAGAACGCAGCCGCGCGGGTAGTGACGGGAGCAGCATGGCGCTCCCACATAACACTGTTCCTGCACGAGCTGCACTGGCTTCCGGTGGTCTTCCGGGTGCGCTTCAAGGTGTTGGTGATCACCTTTAAAGCGCTCCATGGCATAGGGCCTAGTTATCTCTGAGACCGCCTGCTGTCACCGATGACCTCCCATCGACCCGTGCGCTCCCACAGAGAGGGCCTCCTCAGGGTGCCATCAGCCAAACAATGTAGGCTGGTGACCCCCAGGGGGAGAGCCTTCTCTGTGGGGGCACCCACCCTCTGGAACCAGTTGCCCCCGGAGATTAGGAGAATTCATGAACTCAATGCCTTTCGCCGTGCCCTTAAAACACATTTTTTCCAACAAGCCGGGCTGGCTTAAGAAGAAATTTTAAATTTTAAATTTTAATTGGTTTGTTAGTTTTAATTCTGGAGCCAAATTTATATATTTTTAAATTGTTTTAATATTTGCATTTTATGTTTTTATTTCTGGCTGTACACTGCCCTGAGTCCTCAGGGAGAAGGGTGGTATATAAATTGGAAATAAATAAAATAAAATAAAATAATTAAAAAGCTTAATAACGCATTTAAAATGGGAAGCAATTAAAGCAATTAATCAATTCAGGTAAGAAGTAAGAAAAAGACCCATAATTATAGTGGTTTTATGTTATAACAAATAAATGTATCAGTAAGTGTTGGCTGACATCTATTGTCAATATTCTAGTAGTGTCTGAGTCAAATAATGAATGTGTTGCAAGGGTTATTACCAAAATGAAATTCAAATTAATTGGTGTGGTGACCAATGGCTCCTTTGCCTTACTGATTAATGTAGTAAATCCAAACTATGATTTCCACAGCAGTTTAGGTAAAAGAAGTGGGACAGATACGCTGTCTCTTAGAAAGGCAAATGTATTCATAAATATTTTATTTGTGCCTTCTAGATTTCTCTTTACACCCACAAGAATCAATATTTCACATGAATATTTTCTTTTTGAAAGTTTAATACCTCTGTCATACACTACTGTTGATATCAACAGCCAACTTAAAATAATTAAATGCTTGCAGTTTTCCCTGCAGAAGATGGCCTTACCTAGCTGAATTCGCTGATTCCAAAAATCTAAGTAGGGGCTGTATTAAATTAGATAGGAGATCATCAGGAAACACATGATCATTGGTTAGACCTGAAAAAAAAATTCCACTAGGGACAAATTAATTCTAAGCTGTCACCAAGAGAACAATATGGGCACTCTCTAGTCACCAAGAAATAAGCTTGATTCTAGGAAATCTATATTTTAATGAATTCCTTGTAACACCCACATCAATATGCAAATACAAGCAAATTTATTACAAAACTTTCATAAGACTACTTTAAATGTTAAATGTTTTGTACTCTAAATTGGCCTTTATAAATTCAACAATACAGAGATCTCTGCAATTAATATTTCCATTCAATACGACATTAAGTCCAAACTCCATATCCAAATCTCCATCACTGAAACGAATAGTGTTTGCTATCCAAAAATTTCCTGAATGTTATATCATTTCTAAAACATCTACAATGGCTTGCAAATGAATACAAAAACTACAGGTTAGAAGTTGCAAAGAATCTCTGTGTTCCTTCCCGTGCACATTTATTTTGGAAAGCTATTTTTTACATTCAAACTGTAATATTATGCAAATTATATTTTTTGTCCTTACCTCTAGTCTTGTGTTTTACTTGACATTGGAAATGTCACTTCCCCTTGAGGATACAAAAAGACCAAAATATTTTTGGCTACTGGTGAAATGACATAGCACATTACATTTTTATTTAATTATTGACTTAATATCAACAATAAAGAAGGAAAACATAAATTACAATAAAGCAGTTAATTAAGAGTGGATAAAAAGAAATATACAGGACTTATTATATTAAGAAGCAATTTTTTGCGGTTGTTAAACTAAAACAGAAAATAGAGACATGGACATGTGTTCTCCGGAAGCACTATAGTAACTCAATCACTAATAACAGTCAGATATTAGAATATTAATTTCCAGCACATTTGAAATGTCCCATATTGTATACTCAATGATTACTGGAATAGATCTTGTAATGGTACATCTGTATTATAGTTAGAAATAGTTGAAGGAGACAAATAAGTCATACAGAAGCCATGGTAATATTTTAAAAACCTAAGGTCCTTGTTATACTTGGTATACTAACTCAATAATTAAATAAAAATGTCATGTGTAGTTGTATCTACAACTCCTAAACTAAGGTATTCCACTAATTCTTCATGTGACATGACAACTAAAAGTCCAAGAAGCCCATCAAACCTTCTTCCTCTCCATAAATTAATATCAAGAAATATTGTATTAGATAAGTAACGGTGTTTACATATCTGTTTACATAAATTAGAGAATTTATAGAGAAAACAATTTATGTACTTATAGAGAAAACAATTAACAGTGCTAAAGGATGCAATGTGGAATCTTTCAATGTCCATCAAATTCCCTGTGTACAATTGATCTTTTAAAGATTTTTTAAATTAAAACAATAGACAACTTATACCAGCCTTAGATATTGACTTTATTTGCAAGGTTGATTTCAGGCTACATTAAATGTCTATGACACAGGTGTCAAACTCGTGATGTCACATTGCCATCATGTGACATATCGCAACGTTTTCTCCCTTCGTGGAGCTGGGGTGGGCGTGGACTGTGCATGATGCATCCAGCCCACAGGCCACCAGTTTGACCCCTGGTCTATGGGAAATGTAGAGAATAACCTGGAGGGCTAATTGCTTTCTAATGCATGCTTATTTTGTGACTGGCCATGTGTGCAAGAAAACTATTTGTTAACGGAAAGCTGCTAGATTTGGGTTGTAAACTATTAGTGGAGTTTGCAACTCAGATCTGGAAGCCGGTATCAAACAGCTACCAGATACTACTTTTTATCAAAATTCTAAATGATTCAAGATTCTAAATGTGTCTCCATCAAAACATGGCACTTGAGTATAAGAGAAAGCTGCAAACTATTTAGGTTCCTACACCATTACTTCTTCAAATATAGAGTACTCTGCTAGTAGTTCTAAATTTCTCCTAATCTTACTTTACTATCAGGATACAAAACTCGTTGTATTGTCAATTGCAAAAGGTTCTTAAAAATGGAATGCCAAGGATGTTGTGTAGGACTAAAATAAGTAATCTTGCTACACAGCCTACCATAACAATTGTGCCTGTCTACAGAAAAGAAGTGTATTTATTTAGCACGGGGTGGGGAACGATGGGCCTTTTATGTGGATTTCAACTCCCAAAATTCTGGGACTTGAAGCCCACAAGTCATAAAGGAGCCATTGTTTCCCACCTCTTAGCATATAAAAATCAGTTTCCAACACAAATTATTAATACAGCCCCAGATCATAGAGGGGGCAAAAACTATACATCTTTTGTCTCTTTAGTTCAATCTTCAATTTACATTATAAACCATTATGCTACTGATGTTAATTAGAATAACATGATTTGATAGCTATGAGGTTAGCCAGGTTTTTGCTAGGGAAATAAGCAATGGTTTAGAAAGCATTGAATAATTTGAGAAAGGGATTACTGAGGAAGTAAAAATGGTATGCTTAGATTTTTTAATATTGAAGCCGCATTAGTAACCCAGGTACCCTGAGCATGCATTTTGATATTTTATAAGGCTTTTAATAGGAATACAACTGTCTAATGATCTCTATAATTTGAAGATATTTTGCAATTATTGCATTAATGCCGCAATGAAAAGAAAATTCTTCTGCTGATTCAGGTCTGATCCAGATCCATGGATCATTCAATCTGTGAAATCTGCCACTGTAAAACATTTCTTTTAACAGGCTGAAATTGTTGAAATGGGTCCAATAAAATTTGAAGGCCAGTTTTACATTATTTAATAATTCAGAATAATGAACAAGCAAACATAAATATTCTGTTACAGGTATTATTAGGTCCTGATGACATTACTGCTTTTAATCTGCTTTCATCCCTGTCCAAAAACTAAATCAATTTTGTTAACAGTTTTATCATGAAAATAATCCCTTATGAATTTTAACACCACACAAGGAATTAGCATTAGACTAATGCATCTGACATAGTGTCTTGTACTGATACACTGCCATGCAGTTCATGGATTTAAAAAAATGAACAAGTTGTACATTGTATGCATTAATACTAATATGCTCAGTTTATCATCATTTGGGAATATCTTTTCAGGAAGGTACCATATCTAGAAAATTCAACATGATAATCAGCAATTAAAATTTAGCTTATCTTTTCTAAGAATTCAAAACATCTTATATAAGAGTTTCCTTTAATTTCATCCCTTTAGCATTCTGTTAGTTTAACTGGACTGAGAAAGAGATAAGTCTTCAGTAATTCAGACTTTATAGGTCTGAAGTTAATATCTTATCCACTTAACTATCCTGGATTCCAAAAACCACCAGGAATTGTTTTGGTTCAACTACATGTATAAACATTCCTGCCTGGAAGAGGTAACAATATCACTTTTGAGTTGCTAAAATCAATACTTATTCTTATTTGACAAACAAATTCCATTAGGTTTATTTAATATTATAATTGTTGATCACAGCACATTAACTTATAGTAGAAATAGTTTGAGCTTTAAAAATATTACATTTTATAAAAGACAAAAAAAATTGTCTTATAATAAAGCTTTTGGATTATTCAAGTATTTTTTAAATTTTCTTTTGATGTACAGGACATTCAGGTTATAAGGGAAAATATAACTGAATGACCCAGTTAACAGTAGCCTCACTAAAGTATTAACAAATACACGCATTTTAAACAGCTATATTTGCAGTTTTATACTCCTGCTGTGTAAACTATCTGAAGAATTATGTTTTTAAAGAAAACATTGCTAATTTTGGCTCCCCAAGGAGTAGGTAAACGGAGTACTTTTTCACTGTCCAAGAAGATTGAGAGTGAAAAATCACACAATTTTAAGTATTAGAAAAGGATATGTGTTATTATAAAATTATTTTTTTTCAAATATTCTTTTTCCCAATGCAGAATGAGAATTCTGGGAATTATAATCCTAATATATCAACAGATTATCAGGTTAAAAACCAACTATATTTCCACTGTTCTGTTTGTCTTAGTTTTCTTCCCTTCTTCCCTTCTTATTTTAACAAATAATTTTCTATTATTAATTCATATTATTTAATCTAAGATAATGTATAGTATTTCTTTTCTCCTTTCTTTTGTCCTTGACAACAGAGTTAGATCCCTTCAACACGTATATCTATTTTTAGTCTAACTAATGTGTTTGTGTTCTACATAATGTTCAGAGGGATCTGGGAGAAAAGTGAGGAATTTCAAACAAATTGTCCTGGCAGAATATTACTGAGAATATTGTTCTAACAAGTTAGAACAAGTACATGCTGCCAAAACCCAAGTACAGATTTCTATAAAATTTAGCATAATTCCCTCATAAAAGAAGAAGAATATGAAGATTTCTTTCCATTCTAGTTAAATATTTGCTTAATATTTAACTTGTATTTACTAGTTAAATACAAATATTTGTGCCCTTCTTGTATAGTTATGATAATGCAGACCATCAAATATATGAATACTACTTCATCAATTTACTTTGTTTTATCTTCTTCTAGTGGTCTTGTTTATTTTGTCCTAGGTGCTGTCAGAATCCCTTCCATGTAATTTAATGGAAGAGGCATAGCTGAAGTTTTCCAGAATAATAAACCTAAATTGAGAAACCAGCTTTTAAATGACATTACCAATTTATCAATGAAATAGAACAATAGATTGTCCAAGTAGATTGGACAGAGCTTTAATATTCATATAAATGTATGGATCTAGGAGTTTATAATGTGTTTGGAAAAATGCAATGGTAATTAATAGATTCAATGATTGAAACAGATGAGAATTAAATAAAGGTTGAAGGGATTTCAGGAAAACTTCAGAGAGAAGGGAGATGATAGGTTTGGTAACGTTTGTTAAAATTTATTATGTTTCATAACTTTTTTCTTTTCTTACATCTTTTTCCTGTTTCTTTATATTTGTCTGTTATGTAAAATTCTTAATAAATATAATAAATAAATAAAAGGAAGTACTATTGTACTATTTTATTACTTCATTTTTTTGCTGCTACAAGAAACATTTATTCAAAGAAATGTTGCTAGACTTTTTAAAAAATATGTATATTGAGAAAATCTTGATTATTTTTTTCATTCACAGAAATAAATATTACTTACAAAGAAATACAACTTGAATTTACATCTTATATATTTTCCACTTCTAATCGTTATTCTTTGTGTCATCTGTATTTTGTTCAAGTTCTAGTGACCATTTGAAAATACAGTCTATATAAATCTATCAAAGTGTAGAAGCAACCCTAATTTGTGGAGAAATCTATGTTTGTTAAACAGTGTTATGTGAAACCTAAAAGATATACTAAAAGATATTCTAAATTTTAATAGATATTAGAAGAGTTGTTTGATTGAACCAAACTTAAAAGTATATGTATCCCTTATAGAGCCTATGAACCTAAATGGAACAATATAATCCCAACTTTCAAGATAAACAATATTTGTAAAATTCTTTAGTTGGCTATAAGAAAAAAAATCTTTCTTTTATATAACTTTATAGGAGTCTTCACCCAGCTAATATATCAGTATCATTTCCTATAAATGACAACAGTCACATGAAGACAAAGGCTTTAGAGGTCTTGCTGCAATTCAAAACTACCTGATAATTTCCAAATTGCAATCTTGAAGTTCATTCACATTTCATTTAAAACTGAAATTGAGACAGATGGTATAAATGGATTAATCAGCGGAAAAAAAGCTAAGGTCAAATACAGTAAGAAATCAAAGGTAACAATTATACACCGTCATTAAGAAGTAAAGTTAATGTATATACTTAGACAATTAAATATTAGAGAATATTGTTCGTTAGTTTTTGTAAGTAATTTAGAAATGTATTTTTGTTTAGAGCTAAGATTTTTATATATATGTTTTATATAACTTTTATCTTTTTATACCAAATAAAGTTTGCTTTTAAAATAAAATAAAATAAAACTGAAATTGAAAGAGAATTACTATAATATCATTTTTTAAAAATCCCCTTTCTAGTTCTTCGCTGTGAAAAATGTAAAGCCTATAATTACTAAACATTTTTATTGCTATTGGCCTAATGAAGATACTAAATCCAGAATTTTTGATTCTGAAGATTAGTGAAGAAATGTTCCTATAGATAGTATGTTGCTTCTTAGTGACTGACTGACCGATTGGCTGGTTTCTGAATATATCCAGTGCGTATGTATCTATGTATATTAGTAGGGACCAACTTCTCATTCATTCCTTCTATCATAGATGATTCCTCATATCATATCTAATGATACACAAATAATTAATCACACAATGGAAATGTATATTATTCTGTTATATCCTCTAACTATAAGATGCTTTCTATTACTCTATTTTAACTTTCTCTTTTTATCGGTGAGTAGAGTTTCCAATAAAGAAACAGGATCTCTAGAATCTATGCATATTCTTGGAATTCAGCATTATGCCTCAGAGTGATGATTTGGCATTTAGCTATCTTTAAAAAAAGAAGACTGAAAAGCAGACAAATTATTTTCAAGACCATTGCTTAGACCAACTGCAAACCATTAGAATTACATATTTCTTAACTGTTCTATTACTGCAGAATTATTATGGCTATACCCTTGCAACCAATCAGTAAATAGTCTTAGATACTTTCTCAATAAACACAACAATTTTTACAAAAATTGTAGCCATTTCTAAACTGCAGGCACATCTTTCTGATTTGAAAAAAAAATCTGTGAAAGCAAAGCAGTTTTGGCAATATAGGTATGGAGATAACACAGAGAGCAAGTCAGAAGTACAGAAATAGAAACACTTTAAACAATTAATTAGGTGGCAATAATAACTATTGCAGAAGCAACATTTCATTTGGAAGCAAAATCATTGCTGATCTCATAAGCATTTAGAGAGAGTTAGATACTGAGTGAGAAAAGGGAATTAAAAAAACATTTTAATTTAGAATACATTACAGTGAAGGAATGCAGTTCTTTCAGTGGCAGTAGGACTGGGACAATGAAGCTCTGAATAATGACAATATTTACAAGCAAATGTAAGCTGATTCTTTTAGGATTGCTTTTCAAGAGGACTGTGTGCTGAGAAGAAAGCATGCTAAAAATCCAGTGTTAACACTATGTGTTAAAAATTCTGCTCTACTATTGATTTCGTCATTTTTTTCCAGGTTGTTTTTAAGATACTTCTTAGACATGCGAACTGTTCTAAAAGGCAACTTGTCTAGTACGGTTGATCTTATTTTGGAATGAGTACCTGCTGGAAAGAAATGTTCATTGTTTGCAAAAGTGATATGGGAATAAGGAATAGGACCAGACTGTTCATGTTTTTCATGCTCCAGAATCCTTCTTTGAGTTCTTGGTATTACTTATGCTACTTCTTTTATACAGCTGCAGAATTTTTATTGGTAAACTCTGCCTTTTTTATTTATAACCTATTTTTATAAATACATTTTGCATCCCATTCTAATATTACACTTTTATCATGGGCCTGAGTGGCGCAATAGACTAAGGTACTGAATAACATTCAGCTGCCTGCAATTACTGCAAATTCTAATCTCACCAGGCTCAAGGTTGACTCAGCCTTCCATCCTTTCTAAGATAGGTAAAATGAGGACCCAGATTGTGGGGGCAATAAGCTGACTTTGTATAAATATACAAAAGTATGAAGGGTATTGCTTAACGCATTGTAAGCCGCCCTGAGTCTCCGGAGAAGGGCGGCATATAAATCAAATTAAAAATCAAATAAAAAATAAAATAAAATAAATAAAACAAATTCTGAAGACTGTTACACTGACCATCAGGAAGCAAGTATTATGTGAACTGTTTTGTCCTTTCATGGATTTGTCAGATGTAAGGCATTGGATGATTGTTTACAGGGTTCAAATACTTCATCATATACCCTGACTCTATACTATAAAAAAATTAAAAATCTCCCCTACATACAGAAATATAAAGAGGAGAGTGAACTTATGTAACAGAGCAAGACATAATGTAACATCCATGCTTACGGGAACTTGGGCTATATGTACCAATGTGACAAAACCAACATTGTTTCCCTCAGTGGCTCCTGAAACTCTGAAGGAGACCATAATACTACATTTTCTGTTCACAATAGCACATTCCTTGACAACTGGTATTTAGAGGCATTCCCACTGCCTTTGATATATATGCAGGTACCGTGACTAATGACAAATTGTTTGCCCATGCATTTTTCCAGTTGAAAGCCACTTTAAAGCCATCCAGCTTGCTAATTATCACTGTTAGCAAATTTGACAGTGGAGCACATACCTTTTTTATGTGTTTGAAATCTCCACCATATTTCACTGATTAATTCCAGAGTCTATTGTTATCTGTCAACTTATATATAATTGTATATATAATTGTATACATCCTTTTATGTCTCTCTCCTCAGTCACAATTTTTCTAAATTAAAAGCCCTAACTTCACCAAAGAGTTACTTGTTTTTGGTGGCAAAAGAGAAGATGCTGAATATGTAGGTCAAGAAGAAAAATCTGTATAGATTTTAGCAAAATAACACTAGGCTGAAATACAGTCATAAGATCTACAAGAAGAAATTCCAACCCTCATAAGGAATTTATTAAGATTGAATCTCTGAATAATTTGAAACACCCTCTCCAATTGCCCTTTATAAAACCCCGATTTTTCTCCTATTCCTTGACTTTTCTGATAATTTCATTTTTTTCTTCAGGCTCTCCACAATCTTCCATAAATTTAAAAGGAAGTTTTAAGGACAGCATCATTTGATCTGAATGCATCTATGCATTTGCATTAAAGTTCAATTTTCCTTAAAAGCTTTGATGTTTTTGGAGTTACAATGTACAGAGAAAACCAACCACAGCTGAAATTTATAATAAACACATGAATATATTAGAAAAGAATAAGTCCAGAGAACTATTTTAATATCTAAAAAAGGTCTATAATTTTATTAAAACCAAAGTGAAAATTAACACCTTCCTTAAGCAGAAATTAAAATAGTTCTCTGCACTTATTATATTCTTTTCTTATATATTCATACATTTATTATAAATTTCTTTTATGGCCACTCCAATCAGTGAGTCACTAAGGGGTACAATGTATATTTCTCTGTTGATCAGGGACAAATGTTCCCTCGAGGTTTAAAGGGAAAAACAACAAAAGAAGCAAAGCAAACTATATATGGCAGCACAATTTAAGAAATCACTGTGGGGAAAAAATAGTAAGCAGAGTTTAACATTTTAATTTAGCTTGGATTACTACCAGACCGGACAAATAACTGTAGACTAAAAAAAAAAAGGATGAAAATGAATGCAGCCCTGGGCTGGAAAGAAAAAGCTTAATAACAAATGGAATAGATTTAGATCAGATAAGGCAAATAATAAGTTATGAAAATAATAAGTCATGTTAATTTTTTAAATCCTTCAAAAAGATGTTGCTTAAGAAATAAGAATAAAAAGGGTACAAGGATAAACCATTTAGAGAGAATGAGAAAATCCAAATAGAAGGGCTTTTAGACGTGGCCAATAAAATACTATGTCAGTGGTGTGAACCCAATGAAGACTTCTTTTCCACTTTCTAATATTCTTCTTCTCCATAGTTTCTAGTCAAATCTGTGGTGGTTTTCAAAGAGTAGTATAAAGGCAAATGCATCATCTCTTGCATGAAGCTAAATAAAAATTATATACGCAAAATTATTTATGAAATTATTCAAAATTATCCAAGATGCAAATTCAAGAAGAGAAACTGTAGAGAGGAATCTAAGAAATTAGGATATAACAGCTCTCTAGTTAAATAGTAAATAGGAGAAAGTAAAGGAAGTAACCTTGATGGGGATATGCAGAAGCCAGGGAAAAGGGGGCTAAAACAGTTTTAATATTAGAATGTCTAGTTAACATTCAGAAGCAGCTCAGACAGACATTTCCATGACTCACATGAGTATAAAAAAGAAGAGGGGTACAGCAGAATCATACTGCAAGATTGTCATAATAGCCAATCTCAATAAAGATAGTTTTAGTCTCCTTATGAAATTTCCTTGTAAATACTGACGTCAATACAACAGGCCTTGCTTTCCAGATATATGAAAAGCTACAAAGACAGTCCTTCAAGTATTTCCAAAATTCACACAAAAGGGGAGATTCTTTTTTCTCTTTGAAATATCAAAGAGCATTATATAGCAAGAAGTAGCAGGAACAGCAACAACGGCAGGAGGGAGAGGAGGTGATTCTGTTTTAAAATGTATTAGAATCAGAATCACTGATCAGAATGATTTCAGACAGGCCTAAAACATTTGGATTAAGACTCTACCAGCCTGAGGCTAAGGGTTAGCTGCAATCTGTTAATCCCATGATCCCATCTGATAGCATCTTCTCAAAATTAAGAATTAATTAAAAAAGGGAAATATTATTAATGATACAAATATGAACAATTCTAGATAAAGGTAAATGTTTCCCGGCACATGCATGCTAGTCGTTTCCGGCTCTAAGGGAGGTGCTCATCTCCGTTTCTAAGCCGAAGAGCCAGCGCTGTCCGAAGACCATGTCTCCATGGTCATGTGGACGGCATGACTCAACACCGAAGGCCCATGGAGCTCTGTTATCTTCCCACCAAAGTGGTCCCTATTTTTCTACTTGCATTTTTGACGTGCTTTCAAACTGCTAGGTTGGCAGAAGCTGGAACAAGTAACGGGAGCTCACCCTGTTACGCAGCACTACGGATTTGAAGCGCTGAACTGCCGACCTTCTGATTGATAAGCTCAGCATCTTAGCCACTGAACCATCACATCCCTATAAGAACAATTCTACCAGTTCTTAATTAAATTTGATCAATTTTTGTGGTGGCTTCACTTTAGGAATGAAGCCCGAGGCATTTTACACAAAGGCTAAGTGTAGTTATGGCTGGAAAAATGTTGTGCAGCGTTGTTTTCGACATTTCTTAATATATTTTACATTGCTCCATCAGTCATAATACAAAGAAATAGTCAACGAATTAAAAAGAAAAGGGCAGTAAGTCACAGTAATCCTTTCTTCAGCAATTCTAACTTCCAATAACCAAAATCTATTTCCCACATGCTTTGATGCAATATTATCACTTCAGCTGAAGCTACTGCTGAATATGCATATTATATATCATCGTATAGAATATTTGCAGAATTCAAATTACCTAAAATAATTTTGTAGCACAGAAGTATGTGTTTGATACTTTCATGTTTATTTTTTCCAGCAATGAGAAGCTATTAATCTATTTACGTTTTACTTTCTAGCAAAGGGACACTACTGTCCCTTGTTGATACAGTAACCATTATCAAATAATAAAATCACATAAAAGGTACTGCTGCCCTTCCTTTAATTATTTAATGAAATATTGGTTTGTACATCGATTGTACATTGTACATTGATGTGTGTGTGTGTGTGTGTGTGTGTGCGTGTCTTGAAACTAGCGTTAACTCCCAAGTGACTGCCTGGACAAATCCCTGCAGTTTTCATGTGGTTTGCTGTTGCCTCCTGCCTAGCCCAGTGGCTTAACCACATCATTGACTCTCATAATTATCAGTATATATAGACAATCCCATTTATTTTAATGGACTAATTCAAATTATGACTAACTTTGATTAGATTTTAGAGTAATCTGAAGAACTAGCTCAGGTTCTTATATGTGTAAAATGTTATCTTTCTATTGTGGCAAATGGTCAACAAATAAAATTGTTTCTTAAAATTATCAGATGTGAAAGAAAAAACTGTAGAGGTAAACAAAAATCCTTTTTTTTCCTGGGTGTAGAAGCAAAAACACCACTGTAAAATTTTGCTTTCAAATTAAATGAATTAATTTTAAAAGTACCACCTCAAACCATAAATTTTGCTGAGTTCTTCATTATAGATAGAAAATGAGGTCAAACTTTAAAAAATGCTTGAAGATATCCTTTTCCCACCATTACAGTGGAATAATTCATTTAATTGTAATCCATTGGGCATTGTAAATACAGCTAATAACACATTTTTTTCCAAATAGCACAGACAATACAAAACAGCACTTGGTGGTAACCACTTAACTAACATATTTGTATTTTGTTTATTTGTCACATTTCTATGCTGCTAAGAACCAAAACACACCAGCACTGAAACTTTAATTTTAGATGAAGCACATTCTTATCTGAATGATGTAAACAAGTTCATGGTTTTCAGGAGATATATAGATATTTTATTGTTGTTTGAAAACCCACAATAATTTAATACAACCTTTCTTTTATTTAGAGTACTTTTCCATTTAAGTTTTGTTTTCCATTGATTTCAACAGCAGTTCAATGTGTATTTATTGCATATAATTTTGTACTTTCGAGTTAAGTAATATGCCATATAAAACATAAATACCTTTTTTTGCTTTTATATGAGACAATTCTGCTTCTGTCCTAAGCGTTTCCCCTTATAGAAACTGGATTTCATGTAAGTATCCAAAAATAGTACAAACTAAACCAGAATATTACGATTAAACTTTCAACTATTTTCATGGACTTCTTAAAAGAACTTTCATATCTTCTCACTTGCAGCTGGTCTTACATTACAAGACCTTTGTTCTGCTTCTGTTCTAGTTTAAATGCATTATCTTGTGCCCATTTGTGTGTTTCATGGGACACTCTTGTATCCAATGAAGATGTAAAAGAAGAAGTTATCTTCATGTACTCCTGCTTCTCTCACTCCCTCCGCCTACCTGCTCTCCCAGATATATTACAGCAATTTAGGGCACTGTGAAAAGTCAACTCCCATGTAGCTAAAGAATCCTCAGCTGGATTGAACAGCCTTTTGTTAATGAAGTGTTAATCTCTGAAGGAATGAGCTGAGGTAGACTCATTGTCTAATTTACATGCAATGGTGTAATCTAATTAAAAAAAATCTGTATATAGTGTATGGCCTGTGACCACAGTTATTACCTCTGTTGGCTTTTAAATCCAAATGGATTTTTTTCTATAACTTAATACAGGATATATGTAATTATGACTAAGATTAAATCAATTTATGTTGTCCTGGATCAACTAAAATAGCATTTTCTATAATTATACATTCTTACGTTTTTTTCTGCAAAAACCTACGTTTTTCTATATATCTTTCAAGTACCTGTAATGTTCTGTTCTGATTCAGGAAACATTTTCTTATTTTTTATGTAACCTTGTTTGAAACTTGCTGAGCTCTTTGTGGAAATGATTAATAAGATTTATATTAGCAGTGCATATATTAATATATTAATGTTTAACAAATATTTTCAGAAACTGAAATAGTAGCAAACTTCACAGCACTGTGCAGCAATTTTCTGCCCTTGCAAAGCCTATGATGTGGTTTTCTGCTGCCCTTAAAATGTGTTACAAATCCTTCCAATATAGATGTGCACAAGTAACATAACAAATCCTTTAGAGCAGACAATGTCAGTTTCTGAAAGGTTGGTGATTTTCATTTTTACAGTTCGTAACATAACCCGGCCTGCAAGAAACTTATCATGTCAATGTAAGGTTAGCATTTGGACATCTGTATGATATATATGCTAGCTAGGTATTTGAGAACTACAGTATTTTAGAGATTTTGCCAATTAGAATAATGTAAATTTTGCACTAAAAATGCAAGTCTGGCAAAATTTCTGCAAGTGTGATCTTGTACAACAAGGGCAAAAAGAGAGAGAAGGCACTGTTTTGTCAGCTATGCAGGTTTTATACTTTATTCATTCAGATTCTTCAGTTTGAGATTGATTAGCTTGTCAAAATAAAAAGCAATTTTACAACAGACAGGTAGTCCTCAATGATCATATGGTCAGTGACTGTTACGAGTTATGATGACACTGAAGAAATGGTGGTTACAACTGTCCCTTAAGAATTCCACCATGATTGAGATCCAGTGCTTAGCAATTTGTCCACACTTATGACCAGTTGCAAGCACCCTGCAATTGCAATCATGTGGTTGCCATTTGCATCCTTCCCTGCCAGCTTTTACAGAAAGATAAGTCTCCCTGACCCAAAAACCGTCCCCAGTCCCTCTTTGCTTTGCCATAACTACCACTTGTCCACACCTTCCCACTCTGACTTGTGCTACACCCATATAGACCCTCTCCAACTAATGTGTGCCACTTGCACAGCCTCAGGAATATTCTCCAACCTGCATAGTGCCTCTCACACACCTCCTAACTCTCCCCAACCCATCCAGACTTCATGTATCCCCTTGCACTCTTGCAGACCTCCCCAATAACTTCATTAGAAAACAACTTAGGTACCATCAACATTCCACACTAATGACTGCACAAATGCTCACAATTTTTACCTGTTTCCAGAAATAAACCCTAATTCTTCCAAAGATACTCTTGCAATCTCTCCTTATACGTTTTATGAATTGTATTCCCCTTCTTTAGCTTCTCTCATTCTTGTCAATAATAATTTTTTAAATCTGTATTCATCTTGTGGGTGTGCCATCATTGGAGGCTTTTACAAAGAGACTGGACAGTCACTTGTCTGGAAAGGTATAGGGCCATGATGGCGAACCTATGACACACGTGCCCAAAGTGGCACGTGATGCCATGTCACCCGGCACATGCAGCCTTGCCTGTTTGTCTTCGGTGTTTCTGGTGCACATGTGTGGGTGACAATCAGCTGTCTTTCGCATGCTCAGCAGTGCTGAAAACCGGTGTGCACATGCGCACTAGCCAGCGGATTGACGGGTGTGCATGTGTGCCAGAACCCAGAAGTTCAGCTTTTTCGGAGCGTGATCCCTTCACACGCGCGGCAATGCCAAAAATCAGCCTGAACATGCACACCAGCCAGCTGATCGGGTGTGCATGCACTCTAGAATTTGGAAGTTCGGCTTTTTCGTAGCGCAGTCCTGATGAGCGCGACATTTCCACACAATGTTTTTGGCACTTGGTGCCAAAAAGGTTCACCATCACTGGTATAGGGCTTCTGCATAAGCAGGGGGTTGTACTAGAAGACCTCCGCGGTCCTTTCCAACACTGTTTAAAAAATAATTTTTTTAATCTATAATCATATTTTAATCTATTATCATTTTACCAACCGCCTAGCAGTTTTCAGGATATAGCAAATCTTTCATACCAGTTGGTTCTATTTTTAGTTATTAATTTTAAAAATAATCTAATGTATTTTATAAATAGCATTTTTAATTTTTAAAATAATTTACCAATAAATTGCTCAAAATAAAAATACTTCTTCAAGTATTTTTATTTATTTCAACTCAAAATAAAGAACTGACTTCTTTAAGGAGTCTCCATGTTCCTTGCACATTATGTTTAACAATTTTACCAAGGAACAAATAGATTCTTTACTCTTACTCTTTTCCTTATACAAAAATAAAATGCATATTCAACTATAGCAAAAATATAATAAATACATATACAATTCGATTCTAAAGGGTTTGGGAGGCGTTTCTCACTGTTGCCAAAAATTAAGAAAATTAAAGTTAAAATTAAGAAATTACACTATCTCACAATCAGTTTATAATAAGAGAACAAATAAAGTAGAGCTTAACATTTGCATCAGATTTGAACATTCTTCTACATAATATACAAGTTCTTCTAAGTAACACTACAAGGAGTAGGTCTTTGTGAGAACACAAAAGAAAGTATGTTCTTGTCTCAGTAACATGCAGCCTTTATTCATTTGAAGAACTCATTCGAGGTAATGTTTGAGTTTGAAAATTTATGAATTTATGACTGTTGACAGATCAAAGGTATTGATCTGTCAACAGTTAGATAGCAAGCTCAATTGTGGTTCTTTTAAAAATTACACTTTCTAATCCTTGATGATCAGAATAATAATATTCATCATCTTGGAGAAATTAGACTGCAAACACTTGATGATTTTTTAAATGAAAGAGACAAGTAAACAAAGGATAGCTCCTTGCCCATTTCCAACAGTGACTTTTCAGCTGACCACTGCTGCTGATAAAACAAACAAATATGTATCTGCAATATAAATAGATACTTTAAAAATTACAAGTAAGAATATCTATTTTTTTCTAAGCAATATTAAAGCAATTTCAAGTTACACAGATATTTAAAGAAACCCACATTTGTAACAAAGCTATGAGTAAAAATGATACAATAAACTACCATATCTTTCGATTCCTTTATACTGATGCTAGGAAAAAAGGCACAAGAAAAAAAATTACTACCTAATTGCAAATATAATCACTAATAGTTACTTAATTTCATTGCTAAACTTATCCTCTACTCTCTGTATTTCCTTTAAAAGTTTTTTTTCTAATAAGATTCTTGATATTGATTTCTTCTTTGATGGCAGAGTAATTATTATATAAGTAATTAAATTATATACAGTCATGAGAATGTACAGATACACAAACATGATAAGATTAATGCCTCCTTTGGTATTGAATTATCTTAATGATTATTTATCAGTGAGTAAGAGAAAAAAAGAAAAGAAAACATGGATGTCCAAATAAAAAAAATCACTGTAAAAATAAAGATTTTGCAATATTTTAAAATATATTTGGTTTTCCCATATGTCTCTTCAGAGTAACACATTACAGCATAAATGTAATAACATTAATGGAAGAATTTCTTGTTCTACTCGTTCTTTGTTCTGAGCTTATAAAGATGCGGTTATGACAAGTATAAAGCAGTTAAACAGACAATTTCAACTTCTATGATAAGATTTGTTGAAGTAAATTAAACATAGCTATTCTATTATTATATTCAGTAGCAATATCAAAAGCAAACTCTTGTATACTGCAAAAGATATATGATTCAGCCAAGAGGCTATCATGAAAGTTTTTTTAAAAAAATCTGTAATGAGCTCCTTAATACAGTGGCTTATTCTCCACACCTAATAATGCACTGATTTTTAGTAATGAGTACTTTCACAGCTTCAACATGGAATGGCAGAGAGCTACAAAACATAATTTATTATTTTGTTCCTATATTATCAGCTGCCTGATATATTATCAAGACATGTGTAAACTTCCTTTTACAAACAAAATCTAAACCCAAATGAAAGGACATTTTATTAAAAGGAATGGGGTGATTCCTCCCACTGCCAAATTATTATTTTGTGAGTGACCTTTCTCTGAGGATTCCATACATTTAAAAAAAATCTTCCACAGCTGAATGGAAGTAGTCCTGGCAGTTTCTCCTCTTTTTCTACTCCCTACCTGTAAAGGATAGTCCATAACAAACAGGACAGGTGCACTTTTGTCTCAATTGCCTTTGAATGTGAATAAACTGTTGCAGCATTCCTTAATGACAGAACCAACTTGGGTAAATGTAGATTTGGAAGAAGCATGAGACAGAGTGTTGCCAAAGAGTGTTGCTTTGAATGTTGGTGTTAGGAGTCTCCTGGAATTTCCTGGTGGTCTCCTATCCAATCAGTTACTAATCTTGTTGCTTCCTTTCCAAGTCCAATTAAAATATTGCTTTAGAGCAAACAGCGGCCCATCAGTTGTCATTATAAATCATTACGTGTTAAAGATTAATAACAATACCATCAAATATCGAATTTTCTTCACATTAAAAACAATAAAAGATCAAAACATAACAGCTTGGATTTTTGCTTGTTATTCTATTTTGTGATTATGTTTACCTTTTCTGGACATGGAGGAGGATCAAATCTCTTTGCACAAACTAAAAACACATCAGGTTCTGGCTTGCCATGCTTTACTTCAGGGTCATCTCCCAAGACAATATGATGAAATAAAGCAAAGAAGTCTTTGTGTCGGCTTGTTTTCATTTCAAATGTCACTCGAGATGAACTAGTAGCAACAGCTATGGGAACGTTATGTTTGTGTAGATGGTGGATTAGTTTTTCAACTCCTGTGTAAGAAAGATACACAAATAGTTTAAATGCACTGATTGATATACCCACAAAAACATGTGCACACTTTTTTCTTATCTCTTCTTTTTTGCCTTACATTGCCTTTATGGGTAAATAACAATTCAAACAATAGTCTTTATTGTTTCTGATTATATGTACATATATCTAAAGTATCTAATATAAAGAAAATATTCAAATAAAAAATCCCCAAGTAATAACTTAATAGCAAATAAAGAAGTTACGTGTGTGTGTGTGTATACTGCTCAGAAAAGGCATTACTGAAATAAATGACCTTTTGCACGATATTCTAATTTTTCGAGTTTCTTTATATATATATACATACATACATATATACACATACATACATACATATATATACACACATATATACACACATGAGCTTTCATGAGCTGTAAGCCATAATCATCAAAAGTATGACAAATCAAGGCTTGAACTATTTCGCTTTGCATGTAATGAGTCTATCTCATATATTAGTTTCACCTTTTAAGTTGCATTACTGAAATAAATGAACTTTTGCATGATATTCTAATTTTTCGAGTTTCACATGTGTGGGTGGGTGTGTGGGTGTGTAGGTCTTTGGTTATTCAGGTTTTCTCCCGCGTAAAATTGGAAGTGGCTTGGCGACGTTTCGATGAAGTCTCATTCGTCATCTTCAGGCTGGTGTTTTCGGCTTCGTGCTTCCAGGAGCAATGTGTGATCGCAGCTGTTTCTTCCTTTTAACTGCCAGTGGGGGTGGGAGCTGATTGGGTGGGAGCATGGCTGTGTTCTGATTGGGTGGAGGTATGCTTTGATTGGTTGGGGCCTGGCTGTGCTCTGATTGGCTGGGGGTGTGCTCTGTTTGGGTGGGGGCTTGGCTGTGCTCGGGTTAATCTGAGTTGCAGGGGGATTTGAGCTGGTGACCTGCATTGCTGTTGTTTGGCTTCGCATTCGTGGTCGTGCTACATCTTCATGGTGGGTGTCAGTTTGCTTCATGTATGGATTGGAGAGGTTTAAAGTGGCCAATGATGCAGCTGTGGTCTCGTTTCTGGTCTGTGGTCATGCCTCATCATCGGTGTGGGTCTGGGTTTGCTTTTTGCGTGGAAGTGTGGTGGTGATATCCTGTGTGGTTTTTGTGAGTGTGGGTCTGGTGTCATTCTTTGTGTTAGGGACTCGTTTGTCAATGAGGGCGGGTTTCCAAATGGCTGGTAGGCGGGAAGTATCATCTCGTTGATTCATGCTGTGTGGGCGTTTTTCTATCTCGATGGCTTCTCTGATTATTCTGTTGTTAAAGTATTCAGTTTTGGCGATGGTTCTGGTCTTTTTAAAGTCAATTTCATGTCCTGTGGCTTTAAGGTGTTGGACCAGGGAAGAAGTTGGTTCCCCTTTTCTGACTGAGTTCTTGTGTTCTTCAATGCGTGCACTTATTCTTCTGTTGGTTTGTCCGATGTATGTGGTGGGGCAAGTGGTGCATGGGATTTCATATACTCCTTGGTTTTCTAACTCAATTTTGTCTTTGGGGTTTCTTAGGATGGTGGAAATTTTTTGGTTTGTGCAGAATGCTGTCTTGATGTTGTGTTTGTGGAAGATCTTGCTAATTCTGTCTGGGGTGCCTTTTATGTATGGGAGGAGGGCTTTGCCATTTTCTTGTTCTCTGTCCTGGATTTTAGTGGGGGTTTCTTTTTGGATTAAGTTGGTAATCTTATTTCTTTGGAATCCGTTGGATGTTAGTACGTTAATGAGAGTGTGTAGTTCGGTTTTTAGGTGTTGTTCATCAGCTAAGTGTTTTGTTCTGGAGATGAGTTTCTTGGCTACGGAGTTGATCTGTGCTGGGTGGTGGTGTGAGAGTGCGTGCAGATAGCGGTTTGTGTGAGTTTTCTTCTGGTAGATGGTGTGTCCTAGAGAGCCATTGGATTTCTTGTAGACTAAGACATCCAGGAAGGGGAGTTGGTTGTTAGTTTCTGTTTCCATGGTGAACTGTATTTTGGGGTGTAGGCTGTTGAGGTCTGTGAGGAAGCTGTCCAGTTTTTCTTTCCCGTGTGGCCAGATTATGAAGGTGTCGTCTACGTATCTGAGCCAAAGTTTGGGTTTGTGATCAGATTTTTCTAGAGCTTGGGTTTCAAAGTGTTCCATGTAGAGGTTAGCAATGACCGGTGAGAGGGGTGATCCCATGGGTGCTCCTTCTATTTGTTTGTATTTTTGTCCATTATAGATGAATTATGTGTTGGATAGGCAGTGGTTGGTCAGATCTAGGATGTGCTTGGGGGGTTGTATTTGTTTTGGATAACTGTCAAGGCTTCTTTGATTGGCACTTGGGAGAAGAGGGATATGACATCAAAGCTCATGAGTAGGTCACTGGGCTGTAAGTTTTGTTTCTTTATGATTTCTATGAACTGGAATGAGTTTTTTACGTGTGAATTGATGGATTCTGCATAGGGCTGTAGTTGTTTGGCGAGAAATTTGGCTAGGTTTTGTAGAGGTGAGCCTATGGAGCTGACTATGGGTCTAAGTGGGGTTCCTTCTTTGTGTATTTTGGGGAGACGATAGAGCTTAGGGCAGTGATGGCTAACCTTTTTGCCATCGCGTGCCAAAAGCAGGGGGAGCACGGTGGGGTCACACGCACGTGTGCCCACGTCCATAATTCTATGCCCGCCCATGCTCCCCCCACTTCAGGCACGCGATGGCATGGTGGGCCCGGTAGGTCTGTTTTTCGCTCTCCCCAGGCTCTAAAGCCTTTCTAGGAGCCTGGGGATGGTGAAAACGGCCTCCCCCCCGCCAGAGGCCCTCCGGAGGCCAGAAACAGTGTGTTTCCTGACTTCTGGTGGGCCCAGAAGGCCCAAAAATCAGCTGATTGGCGCACGCATGCATGCCGAAGCTGAGCTCGCGTGCCCACCAATATGGCTCCACGTGCCACCTGTGGCACCCGTGCCATAGGTTCGCCATCACTGGCTTAGGGCATCTGGATGATTTTTCTCTGGGAATGATTCTTTGCTGGATCTCTTCGCTGATGGGGGAGGCTTTTATTTTGGATCTAGTGGCTTTTTCCAGGTAGGTGGTGGGATCTGTGTTTAGGGGTTTGTATGTGGAGTCTTGGAGTAGGTTGTTTAATTTGGTTTGGTAGTCATGAGACTTCGTCGAAACGTTGCCAAGACACTTCCAATTTTACGTGGAAGAAAACCCGAATAACCAAAGACATACATACATATATATATACTTTAAAAAGACCAGAACCATCGCCAAAACTGAACACTTTAACAACAGAATAATCAGAGAAGCCATCGAGATAGAAAAACACCCACACAGCATGAATAAACGAGATGATACTTCCCGCCTACCAGCCATTTGGAAACCCACCCTCATTGACAAATGAGTCCCTAACACAAATAATGACACCAGACCCACACTCACAAAAACCACACAGGATATCACCACCACACTTCCACACAAAAAGCAAACCCAGACCCACACCTGCGATCACACATTGCTCCTGGAAGCACGAAGCCGAGAACACCAGCCTGAAGATGACGAATGAGACTTCGTCGAAACGTTGCCAAGACACTTCCAATTTTACGTGGGAGAAAACCCAAATAACCAAAGACCTACATCCATCTATCTATTTATCTATCTATCTATCTATCTATCTATCGTGAAAAATTGATTCCCACTACTGATGGATCTATGGGCAGTTCCCTTTCACTGGAGATACTTCTCACTGACAGATGTGTAAGGCCTCTCCGTATATAACATAAGCCTTGTTGGGATAGACTCTATTGTATGTACTGTATGTATTACAATAATACATAGAAAGGCAGGTTGCAGTAGCGGTTAAGTTATTAGGATATAAACCACTAGTCCCACCTTAGGCACAAAGCCAGTTGGGTGATCTTGTCTCTCAGCCTTTAGAAAAGAAGCAATGACAAACCACTTCTAAAGTCTTGCCAAGACAATTGCAGTGACAAGTCTAGGCACTTGCCAGGTGTCAACACAGACTTGAAGGAACAACAATAACAACAAAAAAGCAAAGAAAGAGGCCCTGTTTCTATGTTCATATGAATATGGAAAATATTTTTGCCTTATAGGAAGGCAGTAATAAATCCTAAGCCTCAAAGTACAAAGAATAAATCCAAAGAAACTTCTAATTATTTGAATGTGAAAACAAATGTTATTTGGTCTGTTTTACTAAATAATAAACATACAAAGATATTTGGGAAGTTTCGCTTTTTACTTTTAAAATATTCTGAAAACATGTTAATCAAAATTTATCAATCTTTTCCAGCTTGGGTAGAGAAAATTGAAAACTTGGAAAGACAGAACATTTACATACTACAAGAAAGAAATTGTAATTTTAAAATTACATTTTACTGTAGCTTAGACGCCCTAATAACTGGCCATTAAATAGTTTAAAAAAGAAGAAGCTGAGATATTATTAGGTTACTAAAACACATTAAAATATTTCTCTAATTATTGGGCTTATTCTTATAATCAGTTATCCTGGGAACAATTACTTTTGTTTCAAGAAATATATTTGCATAAAAAGAAATTACAAAATATTGGTATTTGATTTGCTATTGCGAGAAACTATTTTTTTCGTTGAGTAAAACTAGTTTAAAAACCATGTTTCAGCTCATATATCAAAATATAAAGCTAGGTGAAAAAGGGAAAATGAATTGCCATAGGTTTCTTATATGAAAAACAATGCAATCTGCACATTTAAATAGTTTACTGCTCCACATGACCTCGTTTTAATGTTTCAAAGAGACCTTTCTCTTAGGCTAAATCCAAAAATAGATATTTTCAAGAAACTTTGTTTTCTATAAAACTGCTGAATATAAAAAGTGATTAACATCAAAGTATTAATTTCAATCATGTCAATTTAAATAAATTAAATTTATCACATTTCATTCTTTATTAATATAATAAATATAAAAAAATAATTTATATTACAGTATTTAATAGGCTGCTCTAGCAATTAGAACATTATACATTTGCAACTGAATCTAGCATGTATATTATCTAACCATAATCCAAGTCCTTTAATTATGCTACTCACACATACTTTGCAGAGACATTTTTACCCAAATTCAATTAGATTTGTCAAATTAAGCCATTTCCATTTGAAAGATTTATGTACTGATCCTTATTAAACATAACACATTCACACAATGTCTAGAACTTAGAAAAAGGTTTGCAATTATTAATCAGAACAATTAAAAGGTCTTGCTTGATTAGTACAACATGCATATAAATGGCATAAATAAATAAATGTTAAATAGTTTTCAAATGTGTTCAATAGCTGTTTTCAGAGAGAGAAAATGCTTGTAATTGCCTCATGATTTGTAGAAGAATCAGGTAATAGATCTGAATGAAAATATCTTACTCTCACAAACAGGATATTATAGATGCAAGAAACAGAAGAAATAGATTGCAGTTATGTATTAAAGACACGTACACACACACACACATATGTATATATGTATGTAATGTCATATATATCTGGAATTAATGTTGTGGTGGTAGTCAAAAAGAAGGAATACATAGGTTAGAGGTATTTGAATGTTACTGAAGAAAAATAATTTAAAAATTCAGAATGAATATTTGGGAGAAATGTGCAGCACTCCAGATCAAGTATGATCAATGGAAAGGGGAGGCGGAAATATGTTGGACAGCATGAATTAATATGTAAAAGAAAATAAGTAAAAGAAAAAGACCATTTTCAGACCCAACAATTATGGAAGATCAGATTTCAGTTTGGTTTGATGCAAATATGCCTTTAAGTCTATTCATGCGTACATAACGAAATGGAATGATTTAAAGGAAAAGCATGTTTCATTTGGTTATCATTGAAAACAGAATTATGGAAGGCTATAAGAATAATGAGAAGTTATGAATGTTGATGCAGCAGATTAGAATTTGATAAAAATGAAAGAAACTAGAGTAAATGCAAAAAGATATAGAAAGAAAGAACAGGAATGTAAAGAAATACTAGAAAATACTTTCCCAACTGAATGATTGAAACTTGGCAAAAGAAAGTATCGGTAGATGTGGAAACAGCTCAGCATGCTAGAAAAATAATTATATTAGACAATATAACGTAGGTGTTACATAATCTTACCTAGTTACAAAGATTAGTTATATAAGCCAGAAGAATGAAAACAGATACTTGGTGGAATGAAAAACACTATGGTCATAAAAAACTTGCAGGTAATAAAATAAATTTAACAAGAATCAAGAACAAGACAAATTATGTTACAGAGGGATAAGGACTGCAAAGAATACAATCAAAAGCAAGAAATAGTTAAGATTTCAAAAAGAAAGAAAAATGCAGAATTTTTTTAATGGAAATGAAAAGTAGTTATGCAACTAAGTGCAAAGGACTAAATAAGGAACCTTCAGTAGAATAAATGGAATTAAAAATAAGTGTATTGGGATATAATTGAAATGAATGACCGTTGGAACGAGTGTTTTATTACAGATTTACATTGGAAATAACAGTAATATAATAAATGGAATTAAAATATAAACACTAAGAATTCAAGAAAAAATAATAAGCAACAATTGATAAACAATTGAAAACTTTTAAGACTGCAGGTACATATGAGTTGCTAAAGACATGTTAAAATATGGTGGTATGCTTTTGGAATAGCGATACAACTGGTTAATTTATACGTGAAAATTACATCTGAAACCTGACTAAGGCTGAGGAACAGATTTAACAGATTAATAGAGATAGAAGAGACCTATAGGTTATCTAGTCCAACCTCTCATCCAAACAGGAGACCCAACACCTGTGTTGGCGAACCTATGGCATGTGTGCCAGAGGTGGCATGCAGCGCACTCTCTGTTGGCATGCGAGCCGTCGCCCCAGTTCAGCTCCGCCATGCACGTGAGTGCACCTCCCACTGGCCAGCTGGTCTTCGGGTCTCTGCTATGCATGTGCAGGGTGCATGCACGGGGCTGCACACACCTGCTCGGGGGTGGGGCGCATGCAGGGACCGTACACACATGCGCGGAGGTTGTGCAGGAGCACAAGTGCATGTGTGGAGAATGGGGCATGTTCAATCTCTCCTTGATCAGTTTCTATCCATTATTCCTTGTTTGGCCTTCAGGTGCTTTGAAAAATAGGTTGAGTCCTCCTCTCTATGGAAGCCCCTCAAATATTGGAACACTGCCCTGGTCCTTCTCTTCACTAGACTAGTCCCCTAATCATCTTGGTTGCTCTTCTCTGCACTCTTTCTAGAGTCTCAACATCTTTTTTATAGTGTGATGACCAAAACTGGATGCAGTATTCTACGTTTGGCCTTCCTAAAGCTTTATAGAGTGGTATTAGTACCTCACTTGATCTTGATTGTATCCCTCTGTTAATGCAATTTAGGATTGCATTGGCTTTTTTGGCTGCCGCTACACGCAGTTAGCTCATATTTAATTGGTTGTCCACCAAGACTCCAAGATTCCTCTCACAGTTACTGCTATTGAGCCTGGATTCACCCAGTCTATATGTGTACTTTTGGTTTTTCTTGCCTAAATGTAAGACTTTACTTTTCTCTACATTAAAGTGTTCAAGTCTGCCAAGTTCCATCTGGATCTTGAGCCTATCATCTGGGGTGTTGGCTATTCCTGCCACCTTAGTATCATCCCCAAATTTGTTAATTTCCCCTTCTATTCCTTCATCTAAGTTGTTTATGAAGATATTGAGGAGTACTGGGTCTAAGACGGAACCTTGTAGTACACCACTGCTTACTTCCCACCATGTAGATATAGTACCATTAAGGACTACTCATTGAGTACGGTTTCTCAGCCAATTACAAATCCATCTGATTGTGATGCTATCTATCCCACTTATTTCTAGCTTACCAAGTAGGTTGTGATCTACTTTGTCGAATTCCTTGCTAAAGTATAAGTATATTATGTCCACAGTATTTCACTGGTCTACTAATTTAGTCACTATGTTGAAGAATGAAAAAAGATTTGTTTGGCATGATCTGTTTTTAACAAACCCATGCTGACTTTTAGTTATTACTTTACTCATTTCTAATGTTGGCAGATTTTTTTTATTATCTTTTCCAGTATCTTCCTGAGTACTGATGTTAGGCAGATTGGTCTGTAGTTTCCTGGGTTGGTTTTTTCCCCCTTTTTTGAAGATGGAAACCACATCATTTCTTTTCCAGTACTCTGGTAGTTCTCCGGTGCTCCGGGACCTTTGGAAGATGTGGTACAATGGTTCTGAGATGACATCTGCCAGATCCTTTAGAACTCTAGGATGTAATCCATCAGGTCTCAGTGATTTGTATTCATTAAGATCAGACAGGTGTTCTCTTACCATTTTTTTTTTTTTTTTGCTTATTTTAATTTTTATTTCTAGTCTGTCTTTTACAGTTATGTTTTGGTGAGTTGGACTATTGTTTCTTTTTGCGTGAAGACAGATGCAAAGAATGAGTTAAGCAGCTCTGCTTTCTCTCTGCTGCCTGTTACTTCTTTGCCATCTTCTCTTTTTAGTGGACCAACTGTTTCCTTGATTTTTTTTCTTGTTATTTATATGTTGAAAGAAACTTTTTTTTATTATCTTTGACTTTTGTTGTAAGTTTTTGTTCATTCTGAGTGGAAGGAGGGAAGGAAGGAAGGAAGGAAGGAAAGCAGAAAGAGGGAATGCAAAACTTTATGGGAATTAGTTTATGGAACGTGATGATATAGTATGAGAGTAACTATATGGTTATCAGTTGGAAACTTGATGGCAGATAATCAGTCCTGAGAAGTTACAATGAAGAAAATTTTGGACAATAAGAAAGGTAAAGACCAAATTTTTGCTCTTTGCTAGATTACTGAGAAGTTTATAAATGTGAGAAAGTTTATTCATTTATAGAGCTTCAGTGGTATCTGCTGTATGACATTAGGTATTTTGCTCTGTAAACCTAATGGATAGAGTTGTAGAATTGTGGTACTTTTCCAAAAATATTGTATCTAGGAAATTTTGCTCATGGCATTTCACCCAAAAGATAAGTTTTCAGAGCACTAAATGTTAAGAATATAAAATAGTAATTTTACGGGGTTTTAGGCAACTCTCTAATTCAAAATATGAGAAATGAATTTCCATTGTTGTGCTACTTCCTGATTAGCTAAAGTTCATTAGAATCCATACCGCATAAAACATAAAACAGTGCTGTGAAGTATTTGCTAAAATTAGTGATCCACAGAAGAAATTATGAGAGACTCTAAATTATCTTTAATGTTGAAGCAGATTATTAGAGACTGCATTATTGTTGCAATAACTTCCCAAATTTAGACAAAAATGAAATATAAAAGTAAATTACATTAAAATCTGTTTTAAAATGGTGAACTGAAGATACATTATAAATAACATAGCTATTCCATCAATTTATTGCTTTCTTTTTTTAAAAAAAGTTCCATAGTATCAGATACATTATTCATATTTATCCTGTTAAAATGTATTCAAACATATAAACAAATATATATGAATTAATACTCATAAAGTAAGAAAAAGCACTGTATTTTCAGTGTAAAAAGAAACTCATTTTCAGAAAAAATATTAATGCATTTTTCAGTAAATTAATCGTATTTAATAAGCTCTATGAAGTAAAATTTTTCTGCCAATGGGAAGTCCAATGAGTTATCACTATGCCTTTTTAAGAAACCCATGAGAAAGGAAAGACTGACAGCAGTTTACTGCAGATCCCATGGTGTCTTTCCAACAGTGTTTCTGATAGTTTATGACCAACTGCACTGTATTTTTAGAAAAGTAACGGTTTGGGATGGATATATTCTCCACTTACTAGCATAAAAGTTGACATAAGATATTTTCACGCAAATTTGTATTTTAGTTGGTGTTGGTCAAATCTTCTAATTTCTGCAGAAACACATATTAAAAAGCTGGCCATCATCACCCTCACTATATAATGGAGTAGAAAAGGTTTTTCTCTTTCAGAACATTAAGGTACCTTTATCAAACACACACACTTTGATCAGCTGATGGAAGGAAGATGACCATATAGTTCAGAAGAAGTCCTCGCTATTGCTGATTGGCTTTTTGAAACTGCATTTAGCATAGAAATGATAGCACAGATCTGTGATGGCGACCCTATAGCACGTGTGCCAGAGGTGTCATGCAGCGCCCTCTGTGGGCACGCGAGCCGTTGCCCCAGTTCAGTTCAGCTCTGCTGTGCATGTGCCAGCTGATCTTTGGGTCTCTGCCGTGTTTGTGCGGGGGCGGGGGTCATGTGGGGGGGTACGCACATGAGTGCGGGACGTGGGGTGTGCGAGGGGCGTGCATGCATGTGGGGGGCATTTTGGGGGTTTGGGCGTGTGTGCTTTGGGCACTCAGTCTGGAAAGGGTTAGCCATCACTTAGCATAGACTATAGGCAAAACAGCTTATTTTTCTATTATCACTTAATTTTTATTATATAAAGATACTATTGGAATACATCTCAGTCTTTTTTAAGTTCCAAAGCAATGTTAAATTAATCAGGCACAAGAAAAAAAGTATCCAATCCTTTAGGACTGAAAGTGTAAAGATGGAATTTGATAGGCACACACAACTGAAGTGACAAAATACCTGGCATCAACGTAGCTGTAGGAAACAAATTTTCTTGCATGATTTTACTTTCATCTAACAGCTCTTCTCTGGTGATTGGAAGGTCCAGTGCATCGCGAATGATTTCTGCTCCTTCCAATGCTTTTTTACCCATTGCTAAAGATTTCACATCCCAGGTGTATGTTTTCCCAAAGCGACTGCAGATTTTTTGGAACACAATAGTATAAAGATGTTCAGTATCTGCGGAACAAAGAAAAGCGGAATTAAAACGATGTTTTCAACAAATCGACAAACCAAAAGAGTTGAAATTTTATCTAAAAAATATTTTATCTTTTTAAATAGTATAGGACAAAATCCTCAATACTAAATGATCAATCAGAAAGAAGTGGACTATAGGTAGTCCTCACTTAATAACATTCATTAGGACTTTAAACACCATCATTAAGCAATGTGGTCACAAGTTAAAACCTGACTTTGCTAACTTGAAACATTCTAATATATTGTTTTGAGTCTAAAACTTAAAAGTCCATCTTCCATTTTGTGTCCATACAGTTATGCTTTCTATATGAATATCTTTTCTTTTCATATTCTAAAGATCTAAAGGGAAGACAAAACCCAAAGTCTATAAACTGAGTATTGACTTTAAATATTTTTGTCTTTTTCAACAAGAGAAAAACATGTAACCCCTTTTCACAGCTCTAATTAGATTTGCTCCATCATCTAAGCAACATTCTTATATTAGAGATCCAGATGTCTACCTTATAAGACTATATTTAAAAGTATGGTTTAAAACCAAGTGTTATTGGTTGCAATGTAACATTTTAAGACCTTTAATATTTTAAGACAAAATAATTTGTTTTTTCAACTTTTGAATAAAACATTAGAAGTTGTTCAAAAGATACATATTATATTGCTGCTAGCATCACTAGATTTGCATCTAACTATATTAATACTATAATACTAAAAATTATAATGAAAAAATTCAAGCACAAATAAGTTTTCCTTAGGCTACTTTTAAGAATAGTCGGAGAAGGGCGGCATATAAATAAATAAATAAAAAAAGAATATAAAGCTTAAGGCTAAGGATCAACCCTTTTCTTGAATTTGTTATTTTAAAATATTGTCTTATGACCATAATGAAGGCTACCCATCACGCTCATAAGTTGTGATGGTTGTACAATTTTATGACTTTTTTTGTTTCAGTCATTAAGAGAATGCTGTGGTCGTTAAACAAATCAAGATTCACCATAAGTGCCATTTTGCCAAAAACTGGAAGTAAATGCCAATTTTCAGCAAAGCCATCGTAAAGTGCGGTGGCTGCAGGATGCTGCAAATGGCTTGTAAATGTGGCTGTGTTGCTGAATGCCCAAAATTAGATCACGTGACTGCAACCATCACAACTTTGAATCTGAGATGTAAGTAGTCCCAAAGTAGTTCTACTGTAACTTTGAATGGTTGCTAAGTGACAGTCATACCTGTAGAAGAACAAATATCCCTATTCTCTTGAAATGCTTAAATTTAGTTTTGTATGCATTTATAAGAGAGAATAATATCTAAGATCAAAATGATGAAATTCTATATTTTGAATTGGACAGCTGTTACTGAAGGAAACTTCTTCCTTGAGAAGAAAGGATAGAAGGCTACAGCTAGAAACTAATTAATATGAGCTTCTAGTACCTTGTTTCTCAAACAGTTTCCAAGGTTGAGAAACACTAATTTAGTAGAAGGTTGTTAAATTTCAAAATCATGAAGGAGTTTTACCTTGAAGATTCAAAGACAGAATAATTGTAATTGACCAAGTATTCAACCTCAACTGCTCCCTCAATTTTTCCAAATAACCTATTTCCAAATAAACTGTTTTCTTTTATAATGTATAATATAGTTGGAACTGTCTTTAAGACTGCAACCAGCTTTTAATCTGCTACTGTTATACTTAATCAGAGGTGTATGAATTGTACAGAGGAACAGATAGAACAAAAAACTGAAAAATGTACAATATGTCACTGTCATCGGTAGCAATAAGTTATTTCATCTGATTTCTCAGAAAACTTAAAGCAACTTACAGATGCTGACATCTTTCAACATCTTATTTTTCCTTGAAAATGCATGAAAATACACTTTTCATGTAAATATTTCACACTGCACTCATTTTCCCTTAACATACCTAAAAGAAATTCACCACTGATTTTTTGTATGCTTCTATTAAAAAATGTGCAAAATTATATTTGTACAGCATAAGAAGTACACTTTCACAAAACCCTGTTTTTAAATTTTCCAAACAATTTAATTGCTAGAATATGTTTGAAATCCTAGACCTGACCAAATTCAAATACCTTTTTAGGTGCACATAATTTCAACCAAAAAATAACTACTGAATTTTAAATTTTATAGACAAAAAATGAAGCATAAGGTATAATAGTAAGTATCTGCTTACAAATTCAAATTCTCTGCCCTGAATGTCTTTCTCTAAAGTATTTTTGTTCACTGGGACCTGATGTTTCACAGTTCTCCCTAATCGAGAGCTGGCTTACAGAAACCTCTACATCAAGTTTCCTGGATGATCTAAACTGTTAGTTTAAATTTTAAATTCAGTTATATTAAGATCCCAAAAATAACGTAAAATCACTTATATTTTATTCTGTAAATTGAAAGGATATTCCATAATTCATAAGACCCTTACAATATCAAAGAAAGAGTTAAGTACCTTTCCAGTATAATGAGGCTGAAAAACACACAAAAGCACCATTACGTTTTTCTCAGTCAGCACAAGGTCAAATGTATTGGTTCTGATAGGTACCAAGATTGATAGCTTGAAGATACAAAACAAAAGAAGTGGGGACCCCAAACCCCTGTTCACTTGACAGTTCTATATGATGCTGTCAGGAAGTTGACATAATGAGAAAATGGCAGTACAAATTATTACAATATCTAATTCTGAACAATGGGCTATTAAGTGCTGAAAAAGCATTGTTCTACCTAAAAATAAAGACCACTGATTTACTTAAGTGAGTAGAAGGGCAAACTTTATCTCTTCTATTCTTCAAAGATATCCCAAAATATAGAAAATGACTTCATTTTGTTTTGATCTTAGATGAATGTGTTTATACTATTTAATAAAATGATGTTTATATATTTAATAATAAATATTTGATTGAAAACTATATAATTTAAAATTTTAGGAACCAAGAAGAGTTCTTAGATATCAGTATACTAAATCTGAGAACACAGTTATCTAAATAAAATAAAAACCAATTACATTAACAAAACAAAATAGATTTATGGTTTATAATTAGTATAAGGAGTCATACTAGATCTTTCCATACAATAGCTATTATCAAACTATAGCAGACCGGACAATGAATCTAGGGAGGTTTATTGTCTTCTTGGAGCAAAAATTAAAGATGTAACTGAATACCTTACTAAAATAATCAACTCCATGGATTACTTCCCCTTTCTTCTTTCATTGTGGGGACCAATAACACAACAATGAATCTGAAAACCATAGCAACAGATTACGAACAGCTAGAGAAGGAAGTTAAAGAATTAGGAGCACAAGTGGTATTTTCATCTATACCTCCAACAAAAGGCCAACATCCAATGAGGGAGCAAAGAATTTTAGAAACAAACCACTGGCTTAAAAAATGGTGTCATCAAGAGAACTTTGACTTCCTAGATCATGGTTTGCATTACCTACATGAAGGGCTACTGGCAAGGGATGGCCTGCACCTCACAAGAACTGGAAAGAATATATTTGGAAAACAATTGGTTCATCTTATCAAAAGGGCTTTAAATTAAAATTGAAGTGGAACGGAAGGGCAATCTTCAGAACCTTTAGAACCTAATTACAAGCAAAAACCACTAGATAACAAAATCACATAAGAGAGGTTTAAGAGAGATAGGGACAGATGGAAATTCCAGTTCAAAGTAGGAGATATAAGAAAGATATCCAAGACCCATAAAGGATTCAAACATACCCAAGACTCATAAAGGACTCATTAGTGCCTATACAATAATAGCCATAGCAGTTAAGACTTATATACTGCTTCACAGTGCTGTACAGCCCTCTCTAAGTGATTTACAGAGTCAGCATATTGCTCTCAACAATCTGGGTCCTCATTTTACCAACCTCGGAAGGATGACAGACTGAGTCAACCTTGAGCCAGTGGGAATCGAACTCCTGGAGTGAGCAGTGAGTTGGCCTGCAATACTGCACTCTAGCCACCACTGTGCCACAATGATCAAAGTTTAGGGAACAGGATGAACTGTATTAGTATTGGTATATAATATTAGTGTATTAGTACATAAAGGCAAATATGATATACTGAAACTTGATGGGATGAAATTCATGACTGGAATGTACTGATGGAAGGATACAAACTATTCCAAAAAAACAAGCAGGAGGTGGAGTTGCATTATATATAATAGATTACTAAATCTCTACAAAAATACATAAAAACAAGAATGAAAACCACCTAGAATCCACATGGGTCAATATAAAAGGAAAAATGGCACTGATATAGGCATATACTACAGGCCACTGAACCAATCAGAAGAAATAAATGAACCCTTTGCCAATCAATTAGCTAATTTACGTAGGAAACATACCACAGTAGTAATGGGACACTTTAACTTGGCTGATAGTAACTGGGAGACAAACTCTGCAGCAAATGGGAGATTGATCAGATTCCTAATCAATTTAGCTGACAACATTGTTATCCAAGAGATAGAGGAGGGGACTAGAACAAAAGCTATACTGGACCTAATTCTTACTAACAGAGAAGAAGTGATAGAGGGAGTTGAATTTGCCGGAACCTTGGGAGAGAGTGACCACGTCATACTAGAATTCAATATAATACAAGCCATAGAATTTAATCCAGCTAACCTCTTAAACTTTAAAAGAGCTGATTTTAACAAAGTCAGACAAGAGTCTAAAAAAAATTCCATGGATAAAAACCCAGCTCAAGAAGCATGGGAAACTCTGAAAAATATTGTAGAAAGTTAGCCCCCATCCCTCTCCTAGAAGAATAAAATATTTTAAGAAATATTAAAAATGCAGAATATTATATTTTCCTAAAGGGAGAAATATGCTCTTGGAGACAGAAAGCAGCCCCTACCTTTCTTAATATTCCTTAGCATAAGTCAGCACTTAAGAGATAAAGAGATAGACAGCTCTATTCATAAGCAAATACCCTCAACCAAGATCCAACAAAGGTAGAATTAGCCCTCAGCCACAATAGGAATTGCCCAACGCCCATTCACTGCATCACCCTCAGAAACTTCAACCAAAGCTGGAAGCTCAGACAACCTACAAAGCCAGCTATGACCCCTACATAACCTCTACATGGCCCCATGGGAGTCTGACAACAACCAATAGAATACATGTTCTTGCACAGGAACAGTAAGTTCAAATGCAAAGCCCAAAGGGAAGGTATAAAAGCCACCCACTCTCAACTCCATATGGTCAGCTGCACCAGAACCACAAGCTTGGTGGTTCTGCTTCATGAATAAACCATCTTTCCAATCAGCCTTCATATTTCCAGTGCTTTTCTCCCAGCTTGGAGCTGAACCAGATAGATATTTCTTCCCACAATATGATCACAAAAGCCTAGTTTTGTCTGGGCTTTATGGCTAGACGGAAGCCTCTCGTCAGTGCAAAATACATGGAAGCCTGCCTGGAATTTACAAAAAAGAAAAAGAAAAAAAACACCTTGGTACTTTCTGTACTGTAACTCTGCAACCTCTGATAAAGTCAATTCAAAGTTACCAAGTAAGATCAAAGCATATGGGCCCATTGTAAACGTCTGTAGTTTCAACCAAAACTGGAGTGGACAGCTATTTTAATAATCACAATAATCATAATATGGACAATCATATACTGGCATCTACTCTAATAAAATCAGTTCCATAATAAAGGATCATTTTGGGTATTTCCTGATGCGCAAATATTATGCAGACTTCAAAAGTAGCCTTAGAAATTGTGATTGCATTCTAAGGGAGCAAAAGAGCTGAATTACAGTGTAACAGAGTTAGAAGGGACCTGGGAGGTGTTTTAACCCAATTGCCTGCTCAATTAGGAGACCCTATACCCATGATGGCGAACCTATGGCACGTGTGCCACCAGTGGCCATATCAGCGGGCATGCCAGCTCAGCTCTGGTCAGCTAGTTTTCGGGCCTTCTGGGCCCACCAGAAGTAGGGAAACAGACTGTTTCCTGACTCTGGAGAGCCGGGGGGGAGGAGGAAGGCCTGTTTTTCTTTCTCACCTGGCTCCAGATCCTATCTATGCATCTGGGGAAGGTGAAAACACCCTCGGAGGCCCTCCAGAAGCCTGAAACAGCCCATTTCCCAACTCCTGGTTAGACAGAAAGTGACGTTTTCTGCTGTCCCCAGTCTCCAGAACCTCTCTAGGAGTCTCTGGAGGCTGGGGACAGCAAAAAATGTCATTTCCTGTCCAACCGGGAATTGGGAAATGGGCCGTTTCAGGTTTCCGGAAGGCGTCCGAGGGGGTGGGGGAAGGCTGTTTTTGCCCTCCCCAGATGTATAGAGAAGATCTGGAACCAGGTGAGAAAGAAAAACATGCCTACCGGGCCATCGAGTGCCAGGAGGGGGGCGGTGGGGTGCACGTAAATGTGCAGGGTGGGGCGCATAGAATTATGGGTGTGGGCATCGTGCACGAAACTCCCCCGCCCCCCCTCCTGGCACACAATGGCAAAAAGGTTAGCCATCACTGTCCTATACCATTTTAGACAAATGGCTGTCCAATCTCTAATCCTGTAAGGGCCTAAACAGGCAGAAATACACGTGGGTGATTTTCTACAAAAAAATTCGTACCAAACATTCTTTTGAACAGCAAGGAATACTGAAGTAAATACATCATATATAGAATTTCATGTAAAATATTCAGATACAATACATACATAGATAAAAGGGCAGAAATGCCAGAATATCCAGGTGTTTATACAGCACAAAATAAATAATGTAAATATTGTGAAATGGACCTAGGAAGATCATTAAAAAGTAAAAGCTACATTTAGCTATGAGTATTTATGCATTTAACTTAAACTCCCTACTCCGATGTCTCCCAAAGACCTTGTATAACAATTTTGATCATCTCTAGCCAGAAGCGTCCTGGTGGTGCAGTGGACTAATTCACTGTTATTAAGATCAGCTGCTTGCAATTACTGCAAGTTCAAATCCCACCAGGCTCAAGGTTGACTCAGCCTTCCATCCTTTCTAAGGTAGGTGAAATGAGGACCCAGATTGTGGGGGCAATAAGCTAACTTTGTATAAATATACAAAAGTATGAAGGCTATTGCTTAATGCACTGTA
>WNWU01013815.1:19429192-19528697 GCA_012654045.1 Ptyas mucosa
ATATTCTTCCAAACCACAACTTAACCATTTCTGCTTTCAACACAATATACAATTAATAATATCTCAATTATTACAATTCCCTATTTAAATAGAGCTTTTTTTTCTTTTGTGTTTTAAAATCTTGAACTCCCCTCTTTTGCCATTTGCCATAAATTTCCCATTGTTTGCACCAACCTTTTTTGATGAGGAAAAAGAAATCAAATCTGCCTTAGCAAACAGCAAAGCCAACAAGCTGTTTTAGTTTCGCTTTGGGTTTCAGCAGGAGAAAAAAAATGTGTTCTTTGCAGAAGGCACCTTTTTAAAAAAAATGTGCTCTTTGCAGCAGGCACCTTTTTTAAAAAAATGTGCTCTTTGCAGAAGGCACCTTTTTTAAAAAAATGTGCTCTTTGCAGCAGGCACCTTTTTGCAGCCGGCACCGATCTTCTCATTTGTTTTTTTTTAACCCTGATCAGCTGTAGGGGGGGCCTTTGAAGCCCGGAGGCAAGAATTTAAAGTGTTTTTCTTCCCTCTAGCCATCAGCTGGAACTCAGGAGGCAGTCCCAATAGATTGGGAGCCGGCGGGGTAAGCAAACCCCGTTCTCCCGCTGTTTCCTAGCTTGCAGGGAAAGTCATTTTTTTCGTGACCCGCGTATAAGCCGAGGGGGCGTTTTTCAGGCTGAAAAAATGGGCTGAAAAACTCGGCTTATACACGAGTATATACGGTACAATAATATCTTCTGTAAATTGTATTAAAAGTAATCTCCACTCTGTAAAGGATGACGACAGAGCAGTTTTCCCAATGAATAGCCTACCATTGCACATCCAGCTAGAAAAAGCCGTACTTTAATAAAAAAAATCTAACCTATAAAAGCAGATTCTGCTCTCAGTCCACTTGATAAACAACCTCTCACATATTGCCCCTCACATCAGGGGTGATATTCACTTACCTTCACTACCGGTTCGCAAATGTGAGCGCATGAGCCACCTCCGTGCATGCCCAGGATCTTCTGCACATTCGCAGAGCATCAAAAATGGGTTGCGATTACCTCTGGGTAGGTGGGCATAACCTCCCGCAGCCGCCGCTACCAGTTCGCCCGAACCGGATAGAACCGGCTAAATACCACCACAGCCTCACATGTACTTATTGTATAACTCACAGCATGCTAAAAAAGTACAGCAAAATAATAAGGATTTCAAGAAGTTATGAGTCAGCAGATTTGTATTTTCAATCTATTATTGCCTTAGGCATAAAAAGAGACTTCACACAAAATCATCTAATGCCAACGCTGATTTTCTTGTCTACTTGCCAAGTTTAGTGTTACTACAGCTGTAAATTGTACCTGATATGTACTACATATGTAGTACTACATATCAGGTATCAGTTTTGAGAATAACAAAAGTACAATCACAATGAGTTAGACACTCGTTCTTAAATAGCCAAATCGATGTGATTGGAATTTTGTTTTTCTAAAACTCTGTGGCACTGGAATCTAATGTGATTAAAGAAAGTTGCTAAAAATGTGGAAACTGTACTACAAAATGTGGAAACTGTACTACAAAATAATTACAATGTACTTCATTAATAAAAACATTTGATTATAAGATTTTCAGTTCCAACAGCAGCTTTGAATGATATCAAAACTACAGTTTAACACTTATATCAGAAATCTAAAAGACCATCTAAGGCAGTTTGGTTCAGTGGTTAAGACACCATGCTTGAAGCTAAAAAACTGAATTATAGTCCTGCCTTAAGCATGAAAGCTGGCTGGGTGGCTGGGTGAGTTTTGTGCCGGGGAGGGTAATTAGTAAATTTAATAAATTGTTCAGATCTTATGTCAACAAAAAGATTGCAAAAGAAAATTACTGTGGCAATGTATTTAATATGGGCTCCACAAAGAGCACATTCTACAAATTAATTTGAACACAATTTCAGATACTGAAGTACATACCAAAATTTAAAATTCACTTTTACAAAAGGACAAATTTTAGATGCAATGTTTTAAATGTACACAAGCAGCATCAGAAACGGGTAAGAGTATTTTAAAGCATGTTTGAAAATTATAAATTTTTGTAAATTATTTTTACAGTAACTATAATAGTGTAAAAATGTTACTGAATAACTAATATCCACATATTTGATTTGAAGAATGAAAGCCCGATAATATAGATCAGTGCCTTATTTAACTAAAATCTCAAATTCTGTTTACTGCACTTACAGTTCCAATAAATACAGGTAATTGACTTACAACCATTCGTTTAGTCACCATTTGAAATTACAATGGCACTGAAAAAAAGTGACCTATAACCACTTTTAACAAACAACCATTGCAGTCGCCCTATAGTCAAATGATCAAAATCCAGATACTTGGCAACTGGTTCATATTTATGATAGCTGCAGTGTTCCAGGGTCATGTGATTGTTTTTTGCAACTGTCTGATGAAGTCGATGAAGAAGACAGATTCACCTAACAACCGTGTTACTAACTTAACAACTGCAGTGATTCATTTAATAACTGTGGCAAGAAAGGTTGAAAGGGCAAAACTCACTTAACAAATGCCTCATTTAGCAATGTAAATTTTGGGCTCAATTATGATCTAAGTCGAGGACTACCTGTAAATAGACAGGTGTCAGAAAAAAGACATAATTATAGATAAAAAGATCTTTATATTATTATTAAATCAGAGCCCTCTGACTATACTAAATGCCATTCAAATTTGTACTTAAATGTAAATTACTTTAATATGTATCATTTTAATATTTGTCACCAATATACACATACTTTCAATGTGACACCTAATTTCAGTTCAGTGCTGCACAATATTTTTTGTTTGGCACCTTATTTTCTCAAGTTGCAACATATTATCTTTTCTCATTACCATTTGGGAAGTTTACTTTTTCAAAAACTTCCTATGAAAGATCAGTCACTAGGATGTTTCAAATAGTGCAACTTTAATATAATGAAGAGCAGGAGGCTCAGTTATTTCTGTAGTTCTTTCCTATGCAGACTTCAAAATAGGATTATTTTTATCTCTGGGCTGAAATAATGTTTCATTTATGAAGTTTCTAGATAGAGTTTTAAGAGGCATCTTGTTACTCCTGTCCTTTGCCCTTTACTTAAGAATAATTATTTTCTGTGGGACTTGTTTCTGAATAAACAGATTAAGATCTGGGTTCAAAGAATGACAAAATCATGTTCGTGGGTTCTATTCAGCAATCTTTCCACTTCAGCTAAAACCAGTGTTTGTCAACCTCAGCAATTTTAATATGTGTGGACTTCAACTCCCTCAACCAGCTATCCTGAGAGTTGACGTCTGTAAAACTTAAAAGTTGCTGACATTGAGAAACACCGAGTTAAAGGAATCAAAATGCAGTACAATCCTGGACTAAGTTAACTGTAGTCACAGTCCTTTTTATTAAACAATAAGGCAATTAAAATTACTGTAAGGCCCTTTCATCTTATCTCTAAGGATTGCATTCTTCTTAAAAGACTTCACCTCCTTTTCCTTTTTTTTCTATACAGTATCCTATGCACATAAAAACGATCTGAAGCGTCCACGTGATGGTAAAAAGGAAGACTGTTATCGTCATGCCACGTTGTGCAACCAGCAAATTAACAATTTGGAGCGAGGACTCCACAAACAAAGCAATCATAGCCTGCCTATTGGCTTTCTGCTTTCCTTCTACAGCAGAAGGACATTCCTGTTTGCGTGTGCACGCTTGCAGTTGGCAGTTCTCAGAATCTCAGTTACTAGCAAAGAGGCGGGAGAAACCACAGGCTACACCGCCGCCTTTAGCACGCCGTGCCCCGGCACACAACTGCGGGGCAATAGCGGCACTCGGCTCCAGTCCTGCAACAAGAGGACAGATCTAAATCCGCGGCCTTCTCTCGCCAATGAACCGGACTGCCCAGCTGGCGGATGCAAGACAGCGGGCGTAAATTACGCACCCAGAAGCAGACCGTCCATGTCAAAGATCAGGTGAGTGACAGGCTGCGCCGACGGCGGGTGGCGCGAGGACGTAGCCATTGCGTTGCAACCGCGATCTCCGCCAAGAGCAGAGCTTAGGCAGGGCGCCCTTTCTGCCCATGTGCGCTACCACGACAAGATGGGCGTGGCTTCGGGGACGAAGAAGAGTGGCTGTCTTCAGGACTTTCTCCAGACTCTGGCAGATTAACAATCATTTTTGGGCCGGGGGGGGGGGGCGGGGCAGCGAAGGGCAGATGCGGAGGGGAAGCGAGGGCGCAGTAGTTTCCGCTGCACATGCGCACCGCTTTTGTTCTCTTTCAAACTGTTGAGGCATGAGTGGGTGACGGCTGCTGAGGCAAAGCTCTTCGCTTTCGTGCGTGGGTTTTACTATTCTGGTTTTACCGTTGAAAATGGGAGGGGTGGCTGCTTGGTTTGAGCACAGGAGGCAAGTCTTGGAGAGCCCTGTGAGAAAGGCAGCGGTGCGTTATTTAACAGATAACAAGCACGAGTAGTGCAGGTATTGCACTACATTTAAAAAAAAAACCCGCAGGTATTGAATAACGCTGCCTCGTTGGATCTCTCTTTTCGAAAAGACGTCTAAGAAAACATTTTAGTTGGAAATCCAATTAGGCGTTTCACTTCCCAAAAGCAGGATGTAACCGACACCCACTGTGGACAGAAAAAGACATTCAGATAGGATTTAGCCCGAGGTGGGAAACAAAATAAGTAGCATTAAAACTCCGTGTTGTCCTCCTATATAAGCATGGGAATCCCGGAGAAATCATCGCTTTGATCCTACCGGCTTTATGGTATTAACTTACAAGCAATGGCAGTTTAAATTTGAAAAGTTCCTTCTAAAAGGGAGGAATTTAAAAAATAAAAAAATACTGGGGCACCGGGAGAAACTACCTTACTTCTTGCAGGGAACAAAGCTGCATATCACTAGTAAGACTGCACTCTTTAGTTCAAAGACCATTTCGAAGATGGAATATTTAGATCAGATTGGGGTTAACTCAGTGGTGGGATTCAGCCAGTTCGCACCAGTTCGGGAGAACTGGTTGTTAACTCTCTGAACAGTTTGGCAAACTGGTTATTGGGGGAAATCATTAGGGCAGAGAACCTGTTGTTAAATTACTTGAATTCCACCACTGGGTTAACTGTGTGGGTGATCATTTACTATGAATATGTCCTATTGTTTTCTTTGTACCCTTATATACTTGTATATTTATATTAGAGTTGTATTTTGATATGGTCAAATGATTAAATCAAGAAAGTTTATTCTATTGTATAATAAATAGTGCACCATAAAGCTCTGGCCATCTTGGTTCTGTTACATCTCTCTGAAGTGTTGGGTACCAACCATTAAAGTACCTGTTTTGGGGATGTCCTTGAAAGACAGAACGAAGACTCTCAGACTAGGCAACGGTCAGATAAGAGGCTGAGCCCACATAAGAAATGGGAGCATGGAAAACATTTCAAAAGGGTCAGTTCTTAGTTCCTTGGACTGGAAAAAATGTATAAATTATTAGTGGTAGAATGGATTTGAAATCACCTTTTGACTTTATTGTCCCAAAATAAGATAAAATATAAGGTGAAAGACTACATCAGTAAGTCTTAGGTCTATTAGATCTAATGATGACACTTTATGAAAACAACATGCAGATTTATTACAGTTGTCAAGGGTGTCTGTGTGTTTGTATGGGTGAAATGCTCCTGGTTCTGACCGGATCGCTCAATTCGGTAGCAATGGCATCGGGTGGTTCAGAGAACTGGTAGCAAAAATCTCTGCCCCCTCCCCCTCCATGACCAGCTGAGCCACGCAATCATCAGAGGGTTTTTTTTTTTACTTTTAAAATCATTTTTTCTTTGGCCAAAAAAAATGCTTTTAAAAGTAAAAAAAAGCCTCTGATGATTGCACGGCTCAGCTGGGATCATCAGAGCCTTTTAAAAGCATTTTTACAACCTCTTCAGCTGAAGAGGTTGTAGAAAAATGCTTTTAAAAGAAAAAAAAAGTTGGCCACGCCTACCCAGTCACATTACCCCACTACCACCAAGCCACACCCACAGAACCTATAGTAACAAATTTTACATGTAACCATTGGTTTCTATATGTATAATTTAAATGGAAGCAAGAGTTTCATTTAAGCAAGAGTTTTCTTTATTTTTCCTTCTTCAATCAAAGCCATTTCCCTTAGGGCAAGAAAGATGTAAACTTAAGAATTTATCAGAACTAATTAACCATTTTTAAAACGACTGTAGTGGCATAAAATTATTACTTATTTTGTTAGTTAACTATGTTATGAATGCATGCATGTAAATAGGCCTGCCTATGGCATGCATGAATTTGCATCCCATCTACTATCAAAATTCTAGGCAATTTGTTCTTTTCAGAACAAAAAAGAAAATATGAAAATACAAAATACCATGTAACAATGTTAATAATAGTAATAATAAAGATAATCTTCATGATTTTTTTCTTCATCTCTGAAGATTTAAATTAAAGATTAGAGTGTTAATAATCTCTAATAATGTATAAATTCCATAATATTCAAACAACATTGTGTACTACTTGTTTTATACATAAATATGTACAACACAGCCAGATATAGAAAAACAGAGAGAGAAAGGACTATCTTAAGCACCTATTAGAAAAAAAATACACTCTACTCCTTTCTGAAATGTCATCAGAAATGGAACATTCTAATCTTAGATAGGATGGAGGTTATTCCAGAATGATGGAACTGTTACCACCCTTTTTCTGAGTTATTGAGTGTAAACATCCCTTGTATTTTTTAAGGAGGATAATCTCTGCTTGTCCTTTCTCCCACCCCCCCCACCCCATTTTTCTACATCTTACTGTGTTGTACATATTTATGTATCAAACAAGTAGTACACTATGTTATTTGAGTACTATGGAACTTATACAATATTATCAGAGATTATTAACACTCTAATCTTTAACTTAAATCTTCAAAAATGAAGAAAAAAATCATGAACATTACCTTTCATGTCTAAAATATAAATATTGGTAAGTATAGAATTTTGCATCTAAAGCTAAATATGGCATTAATAAATAAAAGCAACTTACATCATATTTGTTATGCAATAAAAGTTTCGGTTTTAACTTAATGCTTAAGGTGTCCACTGTATAGTTACTTGTTATTGTTGTTTCAGCATATTAAAGACCAAACAAAATATAGAACAAGAAAAGCAGAAAGAAAAAGTTTTAGAAAGTTTCTATGTCTGTCCTCTCAGTCACAACAAAGGAGGTAGGTGGGATATATCTATGGCAGTAGAGTTTCACATGTAATAGCCAGCACTTTCTTTTGCATTTGCGAACCAACTGGCAGCCACTGTGTCTCCTACATATCAATATTATTGTGATGGTTTGTCAGCAATTGTACAACTATATTTGCTATTTCAAGCAAGCAAATCAACTTTGGGATGATTAAAATTATGAGTATCTGTAGCCAGATCACTCCATAAGGACTGCCATTATATTTCCTGCTCAGCTCAGGATGATCTTTTATAGATAAACAAAGCAATTGCTGATAATCTGTGAGATACATAATGCATTTTAAGGCAACCTATTTTTTCTGTTTGCTTCTTGCTGTAGCAACCAACTAACCAACTCATGGTGACCATGAGAAAACAATTATAGAAATGTGCTCCATCATGAAGTGATTTTCCAATTCAGAAGTAAAGACCAGCTCCAATTGCAGCCTCTTACGTTGCCCCCATTATTTTGGTTTTATTATTTGGTTTTATTATTAAGGTTTATTTCAACTTACGTTTAAATGTTCTTTTCACTTAACTGCCAAAAATTTTAATATTATAAGATATTGCTTAAAAATAGGTAAATTGTTAGCTTTGACTAAATACTTTCTGATTCCAGCCATCATTCTTATAGCATTTGAGAAATGATTTTTCTGAATTGTCTTGTGATACCATTTCCTTTCTTTGAATTCTCTGCTCTCTGCAAAAAAAACTTAGCTCTGCATTCAAAATATCCATCGGTTAGGAAGAATTATTTTTATACTTCTTACCTTCTGACAACTTCGATATGGAAGTACCACAATGTTTTCTGTTCCCATAGAAAATATGCATGTGTTATTATGTTCATATTCATAACACAATGCACTGACAACTGTTTATCTTTCATTAAATTTAGGAGCAGTAGTGAACTGGACAAGAAATGAAGTTGATTAAAGTTTTATTTAATTGAAAGTGTGGTTGGTAAGTTCAGGTTTAGGTATTCATCTATTTTTGGGATGAATTTTCAAAAACAATTTCTGCCACAGCCACTTCATTTGGCTGGGAAAGAATACCTGCTTTAATTATTTTTAAAAGATGCTTTGTTTCCATGTCTGCATGTTGCAAAGCAGATATTTCAAATGTTTTTCTCAATGTAGCATTTCATAGATGAGAACTATACTATATCTTAGTAGCAATATATTTAGCACTTGAACCAGTAAACAGTTCCTGGTTCAGAAAGAGAGGAAAAAAAATTGTGTTTGCAAAATAAAAAGTACAGGAAGTGTTATGTAAAATTAAGGCTTTGGTAAACGGAGTGCTAAAAATCAAGGACCACAGTGGAAAAAATGGACTAAGGTTAAATACAAAGAAGAGCAAAGTAATTATAATAGATGTAACCATCAGGTAAAATTGACAACGAAGATAAAGTAGAAAATATCTTCCACTTTTAGGATCACCAGGAAAAGCACTACACTCAAGAAATATACCACAGACTATCCCTTGCTGCAGCAACCATAAGAGTCTTGTCTATACCTGCAGAGATGAGAATTATGCAGACAATGGTTTCCCTTTTGATAACACATGGAAGTAAAAGTTAGATTTTGAAGAAGCAGGATAGGAAACTATTGACACTTTTGAATTTTGATGCACAAAAAATTCATTCAGATTACCCTGCCAGCTGACATGTTTTGTGAAGGCCTAGCTCTCTAGAAGACTATAAAGATGGGAAAGGTGAAGGAAAGATAAGAAGAGAAAACCATGTGGGTAACCAAGTCAATTACAAAAGCAATGAGTGCACTATTGGGTGACTTGAAGGATTAAATTGGAAGATTTTTCTGGAAAAAAGTCTTTCAGTGTATTTGCTGAGTTCAACACCAACTTGAAGCGACATAATCATCAATCCTGAATCTAAATGCAAAAAGCTGAGGTTAAATTGAAAATGGTTGATAAGTGAAAGAAACAAAGGACAGATGTGGAAAGATGTTAGGAGTAATAGAAGAAAACAGCATTTTTTAGCTAGTCATTTGTTCTCAGAAATACATAGACCAAAGTACTTTTGATTCCATTTTTATTAATTCAACATAGGATTGCCTCAGCATCTTAAATATTTAATTTTGTAGAAAACAGCCAAATACATGATATAACTACAAGGGGAAAAATTGGGTAAGAGACAATATGGAAATTAGCCACTATTTATTTTTAAAACTTAAGATAATGTGGTTAAAAAAAGGTCTGTCCTCCTCACCCTCCAACAAAAAGAAAAAGGGGAAAGAAAAAGAAAAAAAGACTATTAGATCATAACATTTCTAAGGTAAAAAGAAAAGAAATTAGGACAAATTCTGGCAATAAAAAGATGAGCTACTAGCTATCAAGAAAACAAAAGTAGTATGACAGATCACAAAAAGTTGAGAGTCAAGTGAATTCTGCACTGTTTTTAGACTTGTACCCTGTTTTCCCCAAAATAAGACATCCCCTGATAATAAGCCAAATCGGGCTTTTGAGTGCATGACAATAAGGCCAAGCACTTATTTCAGGGTTCAAAAAAACATAAGACAGGGTCTTATTTTCAGGGAAACACGGTACTTTAGCAAATCTGATAGTACTGAGTTTCAGAGTGAAGAAAGCAAAGGAATTAATACTGAATGTCTGAGCTGAGGGGAATTTCTAAATTTCAAAGCAGCAAATATAAGATCCAGAACTAGATTCAAGTGGTAACAGAATAGGGAACTTAAATTTGGGGAATATCTACCTGATTGAATTAAAACTACTGTACTGTAACTCAATTTTGATAATAATTGCACATGTAAAATACGTTTCCTGTGACCATAAAGCAAATTATGGTGTGTCCTTTTAATCTCCCTCCTATCTGAAGTGAAGTGGATTGTGGAAAGAAAAGTCTTTTTAAAGTGAGAGAATAATTTTCTAAAAATGTTCCAATGGCCTGCTTTCTCGTCTTCCTTCCACTTATCTAATTTGATATTTTTAAAGGGAGAAACAGGACTAACAAATGAAACAACCCTCTGCTCATTTTCAGCTATAGTTTGTTCATGTTACTGGTTTTAGACTGAATTTTAGAGTATTTCATGGCTTATGCTCTTAGAAAATAATCATAAGCCCACATAGCTGGAACACATCTGAAATTTCTAAACCTATACACAATTATTCATACCCCCTTCTTTTCTTATAAAACCTATACGGAAAGTCCTCAACTTACAACAGTTTGCTTAGTGACCATTTGAAGTTACAATCGCACTTTAAAAAGTGATACATGAGCATTATTCACATTTATGACCATTGTAGCATCCCCATGGATGCTTGGCAATTGACTTATATTTGTGATGTTGCAGTGTCTCAGAGATAATGTGATCACCTTTTATGATCTTCTGACAAGCAAAATCAATAGGGAACCCAATTTATTTAACAACTACGTTACTACGTTAACAACTGCAGTGATTCACTTAACAATTGGGGCAAGAAAATAGCAATAGCACTTAGACTTATATACCACTTCACAGTGCTTTACAGCCCTCTCTAAGCAGTTTACAGAGTCAGTATATTGCCCCCAACAATTAGGGTCCTCATTTTACTGACCTCAGAAGGATGAAAGGCTAAGTCAACCTTGACCCTGGTGAGATTTGAACTGCCAAATTGCAGGCAACCAGCAGTCAGCAGAAGTATTTTGCAGTGCTGCATTCTAACCACTGTGCTACTGCGTCTCAGTTACATGAGCAAACCCATTTAACAACTGACTCACCAACAGAAATTTTGGGCTCAATTGTGGTCATACATCGAGGACTATCTGTATAATAAAGGAATATTTGTCAGGCCTATCCCAAATTTTTAAATATGCTAACAGTGCAATACTATTTAGTTTCATATTTAAGTACATTATTGTAAACCAAAATCTTACTAAGTGGACAAGATTTGAATCTGTATAAGAGCACTGGAATTATATCACATAATGTTGGAAAAGGCATTAAAGGGAACAGAGTATGATAGCTGTGGAAATCTAGAAAAACCAGTGGGATTACTAAGAATAGTATTTTCCTGCTGTGAAGTTCTGATTTCTTCTTCAACGTTTAAACCATTGAAAACTCAAAAAGAATATCTTCAAGAAATGTGTAATTTTTATTTGGAGATTGCTTTTCTGTGAAGTGGCAATAGTCTTGCTAACATTTCCACTGCAGCAAACTTGACGTTCTAAAATAAGCTCCTTAAATAAATATATTACATCATATTGTTAGATTTGTAATTTGACCTAACTAATGTTCCAAACAGGAAATAAGCATTCATATCTTACTGGGTGGTTTGTTTGACTTGGAAAGATTTTTAAATAATCTTCCTTGAACAGAAGCCTGCTGAAAGAAACTAATGAAAGAAAAGTAAATATATTAAAAGGTTGTCCATTAATGCTATATTAAAACAGATCAACAGCAATTGAGTGACAAAAAGGAACAGACAGATACAAATTGAAAAATTCTTAATGAAATACATGTATGTACTTAACTACAATTTAAATAATTATATAGCTATAGTTAATCTTTGTTTTAAAATTATTGGACAAAGTCAGTAATAAGACAGCCAAAATATATTCAGATTCACATATTTGAACAGTAAAACTGAAACTGCATTGAATGTGTATATTCATATATGGTTTTGGGAGATACAGTTATCACAGATGAATGAAAGCAAATATACGTGTCCCATCAGACTGTTGCAGGATCCAATCTGAGTTGTTCATTGGAAACAGATTTAGTCTTCTGAGATTTTAGACTCGTGGTGGAGCCCATCCTCAGGGAACTTCTCTCTCACCAAAATGTGAGAGACAATAGTCTGGTGAAAGAGAAATGCCCTGAGGATGGCTCCAGCACAAGTCTGAAAGCTCTGAAGACGAAACCTCTGGCCCCAGTGAGTGATCCAGATTGGATCCAGCAATTCATCCAAGATCTATCATACAGCCATAGAGTTGAAATGTATCTAAGACATGATTTCATCAAACTCAACTCACTAAGTTGAAGACCTCTTTGGTATCTACTAAAATATACTAGTGAATGACCATAAAGGTGCAAAATGTAAGAGTGTTGTTTCTATACAAACAGTTGTGGGAAACCGCTCCCCCTAGAAGAATGAAATAGTTTGAGGAATTTTTAAAAGGCAGAATATTATATTTCCTTAAATATTAAGTCTTTCTTAATAGCCCTAGCAAATATTTTGTGCCCATTAAGAAATATTGGGCCAGCCTATTCAGAAACCAGCCCTAGTCTCCCTGTCCCTAAGCAGAAACTGAGGAGGCCACCTTTTAGAAAAGCAGATTTGGTAAACCATTCAAGACAGAATATTTTGAAACAAAGGCAGAAGAGTAGGATTAGATCTACTCTATAGCCCAGATCAGTCCAAAGCCCCTTCATTGCACCACCCCCAAGCAGTCCAAACTTTACCTGGGAGCTCAGATAAACAATAAGCCAGATGTTAACCAGATTAGCTCAGACAAACACCTATGACAGTGATGGCTAACCTTTTTTTTCTCGGGTGCCAAAAATGTGCGCCTGCACATGCCCACACCCATAATGCTATGCCCCCCGCATGCCCCACCTCCTTGCGCATGTGCACACAATCCCCCCGCACTGCCCTGCCCCCACTGAGCAGGCATGTGCGACCCCCCCCCATGCTCCTCACCCCCGTGCATGCGCATGCAATCCCCCGCACTCTGTTTTGGGCCTAGCAGGCCACCCTGAAGCCTCTGGAGGCCGGAAATGGTCTGTTTCCTGACTACCAGTAGGCCCATTTTTTGCCCTCCCAGAGCCTCTGTGTGAGCCCTGTACTTACCTGGCATCCAAAATGGGCCGCGTGGAGACTCCTGGGAGGGGTGGGGCGGCATGGGCATGCACACGCATCTCCCACATGCACAGCAGAGACCTTAAAACCAGCTGGCCGGCGGGAGGTGCACGCCCATCTCGGTGGAGCTGACCTAGGGTGATGGCTCGCGTGCCTGGAGAAATGGCTCCGCATGCCACCTGTGGCATGCGTGCCACAGATTCACCATCACGGACCTACGATTTGCATTTCCTCTTTTGCCTATAGAGCCATATAGGAATCTGACAACAGCCAATAGAATTTTAAAGGACACGTTCTTACACACAGAAACAGGAAGCTCAAATACAAAGCCCAAAGAAAGTATAACACCCCCTCTCAACTCCATTTTGTCAGCTGCAGAAGAACCATAAATGCTGGTTGTTCTGTTCATCATTAAACCATCTTTACAATCAGCCTCCATGTTTCCAGTGTCTTTCTCCCAGCTTGGAACTAAACAAGATGGATATTTTTTCCAACACAGCAATTTTTCAATTTTGGTTTAAACTTTTAATTGAATGTAAAATCAAAGTCTGGTATATTCATTTTAAAAGTTCTTTAAACTGAGAATGGTAATCCTTATCATGTTACACTCATACTAGGGTTTTTTTGGTGAACAATTATCTATCCTGATGAACAACTATCTAACCAAATAATTCTTCAAAAATTCAGCAAAAAAATCTGTCCAGCTGTTGACTTTAAAAAAATCTCTGGATTCTCATTATTTTTCTCCAGATGTGGCATTCCTAACACAACTGAAAAGCTCAATGAGGCATTGTTTCAGTTTCTCACATAGCAGCATTGATTTGAGGCAAGTCACAATATTCAGAAGTTGGTAAACTTAGTCCACTGCTACTTGGACCATGGACATCACATGAAGTAGCACACAATCAGAGTAAATTAAAAATACATTATGTTATTCCTATATTGGTAAAAAGTCTGACTTGACCAGATTGTGATCAGTTGTTGTATGAAAGTGCTTACAGCTTGTCAACAAATCTTAGCTCTTTAAACACTTAAACCCATATTCAACACTTAGCTGGATTTAGTGGGAGATTTTCAGATGTGAATCAACTTGATTAAATTGCATATTGCAGATAAACTTGAAGCCTTAAATTGATTCTCCAGATCTGTGCAAAGAGATTAGAGTATGTATGTTCTCCAAAGTTTAAACTATAAAATGTATTCTCCCATACTTCCATCTTAACAGATACATTTTATTAAAAAATATTTAACAATAATAGAGCATATTAGATATATAGATAAACACACACATATGCTCATTTTTCTCTTCTAAGTAGCGCGTCACCAGTACTCCGTGCTTGTCCTATTATTATGAGTCTTCTATACATTTTATTTAAAAAGCTACATTTTATATACATATACATACATATATATATATATATATATATATATATATATATATATATATATATATATATATATATATATATATGCATGGAAGATAATTATTGAGGTTGTGCAATTATATACTTAGATATCCATTAGGAATAGAAGGTACTGATGTTCATTTTATGTATGTATGTATGTATGTATTTATTTATTTATTTAATAAATTTAGGTACTACCCATCTCAGTCTCAGATATATATTTACATAATAGCTCTAACATGATTTCAGTCTCACTGCATTACCTCTTTCTCTATTTTATTCTTTGTGTCCCTTTCTAAATCTATAAATATCAGGTGTTTCTTGTTCTCACTACTTTTGGTTATGGGTACTCAAGGACATTGTGGCATTTCCATTTCTTCACTGAATATTGTTGATAAGTTCTTCCCCACCATGAGCCATGCACAGTGGTTAGAGTGCAGTACTGCAGACTACTTCTGCTGACTGCCGACTGCCTGCAATTTGGCAGTTCAAATCTCACCAGGCTCAAGATTGACTCAGCCTTCCATCTTTTCGACCTGGGTAAAATGAGGGCCCAAATTGTTGGGGGCAATATGCTGACTCTCTAAACCACTTAGAGGGGACTGTAAAGCACTGCAAAGTGGTATATAAGTCTAAGTGCTATTGCTGTTTTAGGCCTATCTACCTTTCCTTCCTACTAACTCTCTTCCAACTACAGCTGTGATGGTGAACCTATGGCATATGTGCCACAGGTGGCACACGGAGCCATATCTGTGGGCACGCAAGCATTGCCCAACTCAGCTACAAAGTGCATGCGCGCACCGGTCAACTGATTTTCGGGCCTTTCAGGCCCACTAGAAGTCAGGAAACAGGCTGTTTCTGGCCTTCAGAGGGCCTCTGGGGGGTGGGGAATGCCGTTTTCGCCCTCCCCAGGCTCCGAGTCTGGAGAGGGCGAAAAGCGGGGCCACCAGGCCATCATGTGCCAAAAGCGGAGGTTGCACAGGGGTTCGCGTGGAGGGGCACATTGAATTATGGGTGTGGGCACGCATGCACGTGACCCCCCCGCTCCCCCCGCTTTTGGCACACAACGGCAAAAAGGTTAGCCATCACTGATCTGCAGTATTCTACCTCTTCAGTGACTTAGCCTATTCTTGAATTCCCCTTCTCATCTATGGATAGAAAAAAATAAAAAATGGTCAATAAATTTGGTATCTAGCTTTTTAAAATGATCCTGTGAAGGGCACATCTGGTATAAAGCCAAATATGATCTCCAACAGCAATGAAAGAGAGACTTTCTTATCATTAGTAGAACATTTTTCGGAAGCCTTTGTATGATTCACATAGTTCTTGGCAAAAATGGGCAGATCAAGACTTGTTCAGAAATAGGTGGAAGTGGAAATTGTAGCTGACCTGAAATGGTGATATCTGAATAGAGACAAAACTAGGCTGTTATAAGTCAGTGGTGTCAAACTCAAGGCCCGTGGGCTGAATCTGGCCCACAGGGTGCTTAAATCTCGCCCACAGGGCCGGCCTAGAAATAGCAAAAGACCAATCCATGGTGACTCTGGTAGCCAAAACAAGGTGTGGGGAGCACTCTTCCCCCGCACCCCATTTTGGCCAGCAATGTGCTATCCACAATGTGCTAATGTGCAGTACATTTTGTACTGCCAACACTTGGCCATGGGTTTATTTTTCTTTCCACCTTCCACCATAGACTAATGTCACAAGAGATCAATAAAATAATTTTAATTAAAAAGATGGAAAAATATAAGCAACCTTTTAAATAAAATTCAAACATTTATTGTTGAAAAAGATTGGTCAGATGATGGCTAGTCACTTATGAAGAATATGTCGTGTTTCAGACTAATTTTTTTTTAAATTTTTATTTATATGCCGCCCTTCTCTGGAGACTCAGGGCGGCTTACAATGTGTTAAGCAATAACCTTCATACTTTTGTATATTTTATACAAAGTCAGCTTAATGCCCCCACAATCTGGGTCCTTATTTCACCTACCTTAGAAAGGATGGAAGGCTGAGTCAACCTTGAGCCTGGTGAGATTCGAACTTATAGTAATTGCAGACAGCTGGATGTTAAATGCTGCCTTGGTAGGAGGCATTAGCCTGCTACGCCACTCAGGCTCCTCCTAATTTTTCAAACTTGGCAATTTTAAGATGTGTGGAATTCAACTTCCAGAATTCTACAATCAGCCATGCTGAAAAAAACCATAATAAGATGGATATTATAAGATGATTCCACAAAGGAAGTTAGCTATTTTGGACGTATAAATAAAAATAATTCCCAACTTCGAAAATTAGGGAAAATATATAAGACCAGATTTCCATGCACAAAAATAAAATAAAAATTCTTATCATAAGTTCTTCATTACACTCATTATTTGTTTGTTACTATTTTTTTTTCTTATTCTTGAAATGCTTCGGTCACCTGGGCTTCCTGACTTTTTGAAAATTCCTTTTTAATCAGTGCCTGGAATTAAACAATATTAGTTCTGTACTTTTCCCAATTTCAATTCTCAGCTCTGCATTCTTTGCAGCAGAGAAAGGAGCATTTCAATAAAAATGAAGGAAATATGCTATTAACTGTCAGCATACATTAATATTTCCTCCATGAATGAAAGATTGACAGAACTCAAGAAGAAGGAAGAAAAAAACGGAACCACCTTTTGCTCTACTTGAGCCAAAAGAAATCATTCATGCATTGGAAATGCTAAAGCACTCATTAGCAACAGCTGCTTTTGCCTTTAAAATACTAAAAACTTTAATTCCATAAATTGTGAAGAATCAAGCAAATTATGACAAATTAAAAATATATAATTCTGGCTCAGTTAAAGAACAGATCAAGACCATCAGTCTAAAAAAAAATCAAAATTGTATAACTGTGGATGATAAGGAAAGGGATAATGATATGCTCAGCACTTCATTAGCTCCTATAATGGGCTACACACATCGGTGATACAAACTTTCTCAGAAGGGAGAGAGTGCTTATAGGCTTAACAGATAAGACTAATTGATGAAGGTAAGTTGCCTTTTAAATAAAAAGCAAATGACAAAGAGAAGGAAATCTGCAATTAGTCTGGCTGCCTATTTGGCTTACTAGGGCTACGCTTAATAGTACTGTAGTGTGGAGTGGAACTTCTAGTTCATTATCGGAAGAGGATAGGCCTAAAAATGTAACAACCTTTTGAAGCGAGTTAAAAGTTGTATACCTAAAGAAGAAAAAATGCTTTCATTTCAGAACTAAATAATTAAAGGAAGGCTGCTTGGAATTGCAATAGCAGCTAACCCTTAATTCTCCCACAGAGGATTTTAATGGAGTTAACAGCATCATAATATATTAATATACTACAGTGGCCTTGGATCTGAATTACCCACATGCAAAATGCAGCATGAAGAAACTAGGTATCAAGAATATCGTCACTAACTGAGAAGGAAAAGAGGAGTGCAAGATTTGCATCTTGAACTGGAATGTTGCAGGATGGCATAACACCTACAAGGAGGATTCCTTTCTCAATTTTGTATCTTTGTGATATATTATGGATCCAGGAAACCTTATTTAATAATGAGATAGTAATGCATGGTTATAAACTCAATCTTAAAGAAGAAACAGAGGACGGATGGTCTGATCCCACTATTCTGAGTGTGAGGTTTATTAGATCTTCTATCTTTAAGCAATATCAATGGTGGATATTTTATCTATAAAATGCTCTGAGCGATTTATACATTCTTCCAGTGGTACTGTCTTCACTGTTTATTCTGCCTTGGAGACCTATTTATGAATTGTAAACCTGTTCATTTATAATGAACGCTAGTGATTTTAATACTTGTGTAAGAATTGATGATGACCCATTATATGTTAGATTTCAGAGCTTCTCTCTTGCTTCTGAAACAGATCAAATGGTCAAAGAATATGCAATCAAACTGCATATTCTGCCTAATCCAGATAATCAATAAGAGTCCTGGTGGCGCAGTGGACTAATTCACTGTTATTAAGATCAGCTGCTTGCAATTACTGCAAGTTCAAATCCCACCAGGCTCAAGGTTGACTCAGCCTTCCATCCTTTCTAAGGTAGGTGAAATGAGAACCCAGGTTGTGGGGGCAATAAGCTGGCTTTGTATAAAATATACAAAAGTATGAAGGCTATTGCTTAACGCGCTATAAGCCATGTGTGTGTGTGTGTGTGTGTGTCTTTGGTTATTCGGGTTTTCTCCCGCGTAAAATTGGAAGTGTCTTGGCAACGTTTTGACGAAGTCTCATTCGTCTTCTTCAGGCTGGTGTTCTCGGCTTCGTGCTTCCAGGAGCAATTTGTGATCGCAGCTGTGGAATTGCTCCTGGAAGCAATTCTCCTGTAATTGCTCCTGGAAGCACGAAGCTGAGAACACCAGCCTGAAGATGACGAATGAGACTTCGTCGAAACGTTGCCAAGACACTTCCAATTTTATGCGGGAGAAAACCCGAATAACCAAAGACCTACATACAAACACCCGCAAAAACCTCAGAAAACACACACACACACACACACACACACACACACACATATAATTTCCTAAGAACAAATGAACATCCAGTTAAAATCACCTACTAACATTATTTGAACTGGTTTGTTATGAAGTTATTGAGATTATTTCCAGTTCATAAATGACCATTTCCCAACTCAGTGCATTATCAGCCCCAGGCTCCCATTCATTAAAAGAATCTGCCATGATAAATGGTCTTTTAGTAGAGAAGGAACAAAGGAGCCCCCAGCTTCAGAGGTTCCTCCCTTATACTACAGAATCTATTGTTTAAACCTTGACAGCTATGATATGCTAGTGCAGTAATTACAAAAAGATATGAATAATGATTGATATAACTTCCCAGCACAAGTTAGAGCCGGGATTCAACTTCTATTGTGTTAAGAACTTAAAAATCACTTACTGCGTGTAATAAAATGCATAAAATTAATGAGAATCCCACGTGATTACAGAGGTTTCCAAGAAGTATAAATACTCAAGTACAAGAAGTAAGATATTATGAAATAAATTTCATTCATGCAGTAAGAAATTAAGACTCTGCCTGTTTTTGGACAGTACGGTAAATATTCGAAAAGCACTGCTTTTATATCTGTTATGATTATGAAAATATGCAGAAAGTATATGCATGTACAGTCACAGGACAACTTGTTTTAGCTGTTTAATAAAGAACTCTTGAATTAGCCCTAGTATCAATATTAGATATTGAAAATTTAAAGGTCAACTCAGCTTAAGGAAGCTCTTCCAGACTAGAAATTTGAGATCATGTGTTCTACTCCTGCTTTAGGAGTAGAACTTTAGGAGTAGAACTCCTAAAGTTCCAGCTGGTCTGAAAGAAAAAATAATAAAGACAAAACAAAACTAGACAAGAATATTATTTTTTTCTTTTGCATTTTGTATTTTAATCTCCTGAATAAAATAGAAATTTCATGGCATAAAGCCAGCTGGTGACCTTGGGCCAGTGCTCTTTCTCAGCCATAGAAGAAGGTAATGGCAAACCATTTCAGAAAGTGTTGCCAGGAAAACTTAAGGAACTTGCCCAGGCAATCTCTGTGACATTACCTGGAGATATCACTGACTCAGAGGCACACACACAGAGTAAAGGAGTGGATGATTTAATCCCATCACAAGAACCTTTTTTAAAAAAATTGATTTATATGCCGCCCTTCTCCGGAGACTCAGGGCGGCTTACAATGCGCTAAGCAATAGCCTTCATACTTTTGTATATTTATACAAAGTCAGCTTATTGCCCCCACAAACTGGGTCCTCAATTTACCTACCTTAGAAAGGATGGAAGGCTGAGTCAACCTTGAGCCTTGGTGAGATTCGAACCCGCAATAATTGCAGGCAGCTGATGTTAATAACAGGGCTTTAGACCACTGTACTATCCAAGGCTCTTGGGCTTGAGAATGATGGGATTTCATTTTGGCCGAATTCTTTTATTGATAAATAAGCTTAGAGGTTGGGAGCATAAAATCATTGTTGCCATCTTTAAAAACACAAAAGAGTTGTGATGGCGTAGTTAGAATGCAGGCTAAGTCATTGCTCACTCTAGGACAGTGATAGCAAATCTTTTAGAGTCCGAGTGCCCAAATTGCAAGTCTCTCTGTCTTGTGTGCGTGCATACACGTACACACAGCAGCAACCCAAAGACCAGCTGGCCGGTGGGAGGCAGGGCATCACAACACCGGCAGCTCTGCAAGAGGAGAGATCTTTTTCTTTTGTGAGCATTTGTTTCCCTGCAAACAATGGTGAGAAACACCACAGAGAAACGTGGTGGAGTTGAGCTGGGGTGACGGCACGTGTGCCCACAGAGAGAGCTTTGAGTGCCACCTCTAGCACGCGTGCCATAGGTTCGCCACCACTGCTCTAGGAGTTCAATCCTGACCTGCTCAAGATTGATTCAGCCTTCCATCCTTCCGAGATTGGTAAAATGAGGACTCAGATTATTGGGGGCAATATGCTGACTCTGTAAACCTCTTAGAAAGGACTGTAAACCACTGGGAAGCAGTATATAAGTCTAAGTGCTATTGCTAAAAGAAGGATGTCTCTGCTAAGTAGAGGCTTACTCAATGTAGTAAGTAAATTCTGCTCAATATAATAAGTAAATTCTATGCTAGGGATATATAGGGAAATAGAGACTAAGGTTAACAGGAGCACATTCTAGTAGAAGAACAGACAAGTTTTAAGAAGGGACATTCCCTTTTAGATCAGTATTTGACCTTACAACACCCAGTAGAGATATATTCTACCTGGTTTTTTTTTAATTTAATGCACATACCTTTTATTGATTTTAAAGGCAGTGCATAGTTTTATTCATGACAGTAAGCTGTGGGAAAAGCTGGAGGTTTTATAATTGACTGCCTGCTATTTTTAATATGAACACTATATGAAAATACATCACGGAAAGTTAGATGCAGCTTGCAGGTATATTTAATAAGTGCTGTCAATACCCAAAAGTGAGTTAAGTAGGAATGCATTCTGGGTCTGTACTATATAACTGTTACATTTAATACTGACTTCATTTAAATGCTTTCATTTTTCACTTTCCTAAGATCAAGAAAGTTTTGTTAATATCTTACTGTATCTGGGTGATGCAATCATTTTTCTCCAGGGTTCCTGCTGAACTTGGAAGAGCCTTGGGATCTTACATTGAAAAGAAATGGTTATTAATTATTTAAAAAGTAAAGTTATGAATTTTACAAATGACCTAAGACTTATATGAGTGGCACTCAATTTTTTTAATAGCAGAAAGACACATGCAATGTTCTTTCTCAAACTGCCCAGGGAAATGCAGCTGACAGCTTTAAATCCCCAAGTTTTGAAGGTGACGACTACAATCAGCCACTTTTTAGTGAAGATATATGAACTTCAGTTCGGACCCTTTCGTGACTTCAGGCCACTAGAAGGCATTCAGGCTAAATGTTTAAGATCAGTTCTTTAGATACTGCAATATGTGCCCCAGGCAACCTTGCATGGTGAAATTAGAGGCTTATACCTGAAGAGCTCTTTTTAAAAACTGGCTAAAGCTGTTCTATTTTTCTGTGCAGCTGGTCCCCTCCACTTTTGACTATGGTTTCCAGTCTATATAAAGGAAGTCATTCATGCTGAAATTAACATTTCTAGGATTTTCTCCAGATAATCTATATATTAGGCACCTGTTGGATTAAAAAAATGATTGTGTTATGTTGAAACTGAATTCTGAAAACTGATTGAATGGAAGGATCTAAATTTATTGATCTCTATAGGTACCTATATAAGGTGCCTAATTTATTGATCTCTACGATTAAAAGGTTTGCAATAGGCCAGCAGGATATCTTAACTACCTAAAAATCTCAGCATTCAGGGCTTTGATATAACTAAATGCTTTTCTTCCTGCTTTTTTTGGAGGCAAGAAATAAGACATGTAGGGAATGATTTGTAGAACTGGAAGAGTTGAGATAATTAGAATGTCCTCTTTCAATGCCTACTATGTAGAGATTCTTCCCAGTATTTTGAAGAATGTCAAAAAATGCTGATCAGGCATATTTATAAATGATGTTGATGAGTTACAATTTCTAAATAGCCTACTAAATTGCTCCTTTTCACATTGGAAGCCATGCCAAAAATATTAGCTGGAAACTATGAATACAAATGAGTATGTTTGGCAAACTGTGAGATAATACTAGACAGAATTTTAATTTTTTGACATTATATTTCCATTAATACTAAATATCTTTTGAGTTAAAAAAACTGTGAAAAAACCTAAAAGGTGAAATTACAGTGGCCAGTTTTTTTAGTAGGTGTTGGCCTACATAAGCATTGAGATTCCCAAGAGCCTAGGACTTCATAATGCATCAGCCTACAAGTCCTCACTTAACAACTATTTGTTCAGTGACCAAAAGTCAATAAGAATGCAAAAATTAATGTGAATGTGAATGTTGTGAGCTGTGATAAATGAGGAACGATGTAACACAGAGATGTATGTACCCAGATGACACACTGCATAAAGAAAGGTGGGATGTTTTATCTTTGTTGTTTTTTTTAAAAAAAATAAAAATAAAAAAATTATATGTATAAAAAAAAAAGAATGCAGGCAGAGAAGGTTGCAAGTGACTTCGTTTTTGGAGGCTGGCTGAAAAAGCATGGGGCATTTGCAGCCAATTCCTAGAAGCAAGAGGGAATCCTCTTTTCTCTGGGAGCTGGCTGCAAATGGCCAGTGCTACAGTACAAACACTCCATACCAAAATCCAGATTGGATTTTGAGACAGACCTTTTTCAGTCAGTCCCCAGAGACAAAACTCTGAGAGCAAAAGGGCTGACCACTAAAAGAATTTGGCCCACATCAGTGGTGGGTTGCTCCCGGTTCAGCCAAGTTTGGCCGAGCCAGTAGTGGTGATGATGTGACGTCACCGAACCGGTTCTCTTTGACTTGGAGCTGGGCCCTTCCGCCCACCCGCGCTTTGTTCTTATCTTTATTTCTTGTTTTTTAGCCCAGCTGATAGGCACGGCAGAGTGGATTGCCGCACCTCACCTGGGAAGAAATCTAACGCGCTTGTGCGGAGCGATCGCACGCAAAGCATGTGTACGAAGAGAACTGGTGGTAACACTGGTTGGAACCCACCACTGACCAACATGGGCAGAGTCCCTCTGATGGTCAGATTCTTGACGAGTGTATCTTGTCTTTTTATATGCACTGAGAGCATATACACCAAATTCCTTGTGTGTCCAATCACACTTTGCCAATAAAGAATTCTATTCAAAGCGAACCCTGAGTGCTTTCTATTTCTATTTCTATTTTCAGATTTTTGTATTTTGTGATCTTCTCCTTGTCTTCTATTTTCCCCTGGTACTGCCATATCAGTTAGCCTTCTAACTTTCTAATTTTCAACCACAGTTAAATCCGTTGTGTTATAAGCTAAGATTTTATCAGTTGTATTCAGAAATCAAAATTATTAATGGAGGATCTCTCTCTACATTAAAGGTTAGAAATTTCTAGTAATATATTGCAACTAAATATAATAATCCTGACTTGTCTAGTCATAGAATTACTATTGTTTTGACATAACTTATATAGTAACAATCAGTACTTAAACATTAACTTTTACAGGAAATAAGAATAACAGAAATAATGCCTAATTAGCTTATAATATCAAAGTATTATATGATTCAAATACACTGTTGCTTCTTTTACTAGTCCCATTTGATTCAATAAGAAACTATCTATCATATCTATGGTGTGAATAAAATAAAATAATTTAGCCTAGAACTAAGTTCATGGTCAATAGGTCTCTCCAAAATGGAGTTACTGAGATCTTGACCCTCTGTCCTTCAGACTAATAACTTATAGGAAGCATTTGCTTAATAAACATTTCCTGCAGTAAATATTGTCTGGTAATATACATATAAACCTGACATAAGCATTGCAGAGATCACAGTCAGCACTATTTTTGAAAGTTTGTAAACTTCAAAGAACAGTATTAATGAGAGAAGACCAATAACTAGGCCAACAAGCCAGTATCAAAAAAAAAAAAGTTTAATAATTTCTGCCAGATACAGAGAGGAAAGGAAATTGGAGCTTCCTCAGGCTGAAACCAAGAGGAGCAAATACGGGACTGTCAATATTTATGATTTAAACCTATTTTAAGCCTATAAAATTTCTGCAGAGAATTGAAAGATGAACTGGATCCAGACTTAAAGTATACTGTATTTGTTTATGTACTTAATCAGAGCCAATATTTTCATTGAATATGTCACTATGGAAAAATATATTGAGAAAGCTTTTCTTGCATCATTTTTGCGACTGATTGATTGATTGATTGATTGATTATGTGCCATTAAGTTAATGCCAACTCTTAGTGATCAATTAAATGTATTTTCTTCGGGACAATCTTGGTCTGACCCTTCAGTTCTTGCAATGGTTCACTCATCAATTGTTCTAAATGAATCCATTTGTCTTGCTGTCCTCCTCAACATTATAGATTTCTCAAGAGATTGATGGCAAATAGATTAAATGTTTTGATGGTATCCTATTGTTGGTGGCTCCTCTTCCTTATTATTTCCTCTACTGGACAAAAACATGGTTCAGACTGGATAGTGGTTGAATACTACTATTAATGCTGCTCCTGTGTTTCTTCAAACAAGCTCTAGTGCTGTCTCCTTGCTTTCTATATTATTTGGTGTGGAAAAGCAGCTAGTGTGCTGAGATTCTAGATGTAGGAAGAGTTCTAAGCCACTGCCTTGCTTTCATTTTTAGGAAGCATGGCTGGCTGGCTGGCTGGCTGGTGTGGGAATGAGCCTCAATTGTTAACATAATATTTTCTGTGGTACTAGTTAAAGTATAACCATTGAGAATTGCCTTGTAGTGGGACACAAATGAAATAATAAACAAACAATGTAATTCCTCTTCCTTTACCATTCATTCTTCTGACTCTGAAGACCCTAAATAACAATGATTTATCCCAACTAATTACACACACACACGCAAATGTAGTTTAGATTAGATATATACTGGTAGATATATATTCCACCTGAATGTATCTTAGAGAGTTGGGGACAGCATGTCCTGTAAAAATGATCTTAATATTTAAGCAGCTTCATATGGAATAAGGTAAAAATGTCTCTATCATTCTGAATTTAGTTCTTGGTTACTTTATAAACCTGGTTATGCAACTTTCTTAGCAACAATGTTGAAGCAGCTTGCCATTTTCCTTTTCCTGAAGTCTTTTTGACTTCAGATACAGCCTAGCATATAAACCTGCATTTGACTTCAGATGCAGCCTAGCACTGTGATGGTGAACCTATGGCACGCGTGCCACAGGTGGCACACATAGCCATATCAGTTGGCACGCCAGCTCAACTCTGGTGCGCATGCGTGCACCGGCCAGCTGATTTTCGGGCCTTCTGGGCCCACCAGAAGTAGGGAAACAAGCTGTTTCCTGCCTCCAGAGGGCCTGGGGGGGAGGCCCGTTTTTCTTTCTCACCTGTCTCCAAACCCTCTCTATGCATCTGGGGAGGGTGAAAACAGCCTTCCCCACCCCCTCCGGAGGCAGGAAACGGCCCATTTCCCAATTCCCAGTTGGACAGGAAATGACATTTTGCTGTTCCTCAGCCTCCAGAGACTTCTAGAGAGGCCATCGCATGCCAGGAGCAGGGGGGAGGGGGGTTGCACACGTATGCACAGGGCGGGGCGCATAGAATTATGGGTGTGAGCATGCATGTGTGCAAACCTCCCCGCCCCCTCTCCTGGCATGTGATGGCAAAAAGGTTAGCCATCACTGGCCTAGCATATACTGTAAACCAAGCCCAACCAGAATTAGTCAGATACTGCTATTTACTAAGGAGCGCAGAAGAAAGCATCCATTCAAATATTCATTCAGTACTTTAAAGGTCATTATCAGAAAGCATATCTTGGATCTTTTTGTTGTCCAAATCTAAACCTTCCTCAAATGGCTGCATAATCTGATTTCCCAGACAAACAGTTCTTTTACATTCTAAAGTTGTCACTAAATAATAATTTTGAATGAAACAAAAGAAAAATCTTTTATCCTCAACAATAAAATGATAGATAGGAATGTTAGAAGTAAACATTAAATATATTCACAGACACCTAAATTATTAGAAATGAAACGTATGAGACAAAAATAACTCAAATCAGTATGTACATTTTAAAGAGTGAATGTTTAAACATGAAGAAATTGTCAACATGCTTGTATAAAAATCATTTAATATTAGACAATGCATATTCAATAAAATAATATTTTGAGCTGAGTGGATTCCATTCCATGTTTGCGATTTGAGATTTCCCATTAGTAAATCATTAAATAGTTGGAGATGCCATGAGGATGAGGTTTCATTAAAACACATTTTTGCAATGTCCTCAAGTTACCTTCTGGGAAGAAGTAATTACATGTATTAATCTGACTTTGAGGAAGATTTATTACTGCTGGACATCCATATATTTTTTTTAAAAAAACTACATACCTATTACATAGATAAGGGAGATAGAGCCATTCTATTGCTAAGAGACTTGTTCTTCCATATTAGAACAATAAATTTATGGCCCCAATTACTCCGTGGATTGAAGACCAGATGTTGTTTGCGACCTATGAAAAAGTTGATTACAGGTGGAGGTTATATATGGATAATAATAAATAAGGTCACTTAGTAGAGAACTAGAAACCTTCCATAATAATAAACATAAAACCAAAATGATAGGCTCAACGCAATGGGCTGCACTTGCAACTGGCTTTTACTTCAGAGTTGAAAATAAAGGTTTTTGTTGTGAATCTAATAACTAAGGACTCTACTGTATTGTTACTTTTTATTGTTTGTATATATTAAAGACAAAATAAAATACAAAACAACATCAAAAAGAAAAAAGATTTTAAAAGTTTCTCTGCTTTCCTTCTCAGTTACAACAAATTAGGTGGGTGAGATATACTTGTACCACTACTGTTCTGGTGCTTGCTGACATCTGATTGATTGGCCATTCACTCTTAGCATGCACCTTGATATCATCCTTGTAGTTAAGGTGGCTGATAATGGTTACAGTCTTGAACTTGTATCCGTACCCAATCCTTGTGATTATATGGGTAAGGCAGTTCAAGCCTACACAGAACAGAAACACGGGCAGTCCATCATCATGTCATATGCCAGTGATGGCTAACCTTTTTGCCATTGCGTGCCAAAAGCGGAGGGAGCATGGGGGGTCACGGGTGCGTGTGCCTACATCCGTAAGTCAATGTGCCCCGCCCTCCCGCCCATGTGCACGTGACCCCCCCCTTCCCCCTACTTTTGGCACGTGATGGCACAGTGGGCCCGGTAGGCACATTTTTCCCCCTCCCCAGGCTCCAGACGCTTTCTAGGAGCCTGGGGAGGGCAAAAACAGCCTTCCCCATCCTCCCAGAGGCCTTCTGGAGGCCAGAAACAGCCAGTTTCCTGACTTCTGGTGGGACCGGAAGGCCTGAAAATCAGTTGGCCAGCGTGCGCCTGCACGCTGGAGCTGAGCTAGTGCAACACTCGCGTGCCCACCAATATGGCTTCGCGTGCCACCTGTGGCACCCGTGCCATAGGTTCGCCATCACGGTCATATGCTATATTTGAGGGCTACTTTTGGGAGCTGTCTAGAGTTGACTTCCAATGTTGTCTTCCAGAATTCTGTCGAGTTTTTGAGGAAGTTGGGATTTACTTTGACACCTGGTCTTCAGTGCTCTAACCACTACATTATCTAGCTGTTGCATATATCATTTTTACCCCTCTGGGACTGTTACAAAAGTTTCTAATTTGTCATGTCTCATATTATGAAAAAATATAAAACTTGCTGGCTTCCATGGTCCCCAGTCTTTTAGCTGTAAGGCCCAGGAAGACTGAAAGGAGGGCTGGGTATATTTATTTCTACCAATTTGAAAGCAGAGCCCACACTTATTGCCCCTTTAAAACATATGGCTATGGCCCGTCTCCTCAAGATGGACTCAGTCCTGCTTTTAATAATTAATGTTTATCTTCCGCTATCACTAAGAAAAGCTGAAACCACTGCAGTATGGATGGAGTTGGGACACTATATTAGTAAACTCCTCATGGATGATTGCCAGGGTCTTACTAGGGGGAGATTTAATGCTAGATTGTGACCAGATGATTAAACATTATATATGAAATATCACCAATACCCACCATCGGAGATTCCCATACAAACCAGCACCTCCCTCACACAACTCTATAAAGACAATAGAGCAAATTATGCTGGCCTCTGTCTTGCAAAGATGGCGAATAAGCCATTATATCCAATGGCTCTTGGGCTGGTGAGTATCCTGGTGAGATTACATTTATGGCAGGGTCCAAAACCAGCACCATTGATTATATCCTAACTTCTATGGACTTACTACATTACATAAAAATTTTTGAAGTCCTATCTTACCTAGAGAGTGATCATCTACCTTTGTGTATACACATGAAGCCCTTCATCTGGCAGATGCCCTTTGGGGACCAATTTATTCCTGCAATTTCTCCAGCAAGCCTAACAAGATGTTGGGTCAAATGGTCCCAACAACTTGACCAGAAGGTAAGGAAAACCCTATCAGAGGACAATCTTCAAAAAATCTGTTCAGCCTTTATATAAGCCAACCCTTCCCAAGAACGACTAGAACTATATAAAAACATAGTGCATAAACTACAACCATTACTAGCACATGATTGGAATTTCTCAGCTAAGAGGCCCTGCATCGCCTCCAAACCATGGTTTGACAGGGATTGTGTTGAAGTCAAGTAAGCTCTCACCTTGGCATATAAAATATACAAAAGTGAGACTGGGAATGGCAATAAAACAACTCTTAAACATCTCCTTACACTCAAAAAACAATTTAAGCAATTGATTGCTCTTAAGAAGAGACATGACACAAGGTCCTCCTGGGAACAGCTTATTGAGGCAGCAAAGCAAAAGAACCCTTCTCTATTCTGTCATCTAATAGCTAGTCAGTCTGATAGAATTCATACCCCACTACACACCCATATACCTCCTACAACCTGGGAACTTCACTTTTGGAGAATGTATGAAGACCCTTCCAGCAAGAGTATAAGGTATACAATGAAGGATTTACCTGAATGGCCCTCAGTTTCAGAGTCCAAAATTAAATCTCTCATTGGCCAACTCAGGACTAGGAAGGCCCTAGGAGCTGACTTCATTTCTGCTGAATTATTAAAGAACAATTTGGAATGGTGGATACCAGTTCTGGCGATGCTATTCACTTATATCAACTCCGCTGGCCATGTCCCAGAAGATTGAGGCTTGGTAATTTCCCAATTTTTAAAAAGGGAAAGAGAGATGACCCTGCCAATTACAGACAAAATAAGTCTGCTAAATATAATCAGCAAACTCTACACCAAACACTTCCAAGATAAATTAAAGGAGTGGCTGTATCTTGAGAATTTGATCACTGAAGAGCAAGCTGGGTTTAGAGGCAGGAGAGGTACCATAGATCAGTGCTTAGTTCTCCATCATTTGATCAAAAAATACATATCAAATAGATCATTATAAACCAGCTTTATAGATCTCAAGGCAGTCTTTGATACGGTTACCAGGACTAAGCTATGGGAGAAGCTGGAAGCTGCTTCAACTGACCACAGTCTTCTTCATCTATTATGTGCCTTACATACTAAAACAACCCTCAAGGCGAGATGTAATATGCAAGGGTCCCTCTCAAAGTCAGTTAAAACTCAAAAGGGGATTTTACAGGGGTGCATTTTAGCCCCCTTGCTTTTCAACTTCTATATAAACAACATTGTACAATGATTAAATAAACCAAATTACCACCCCCAAAAAATAGATTTTCAAAGCATTGCCCTGATGCTATATGCAGATGACGCTGTGATCCTCTCCAGGACATCAGTAGGCCTTAAAAGAGTCTTGTGAGCCCTCGTCCAGTATTGTAATTACAATAAACTGGACATAAAGTATGAGAAAACAAAGATTATGGCCTTTGCAAAAAGGCCAAAATTCTATTCATGGTTTCTAAATGGTCATAATATAGAGCAAATAACCATTTTCAAATACCTGGGGGTGGTCATCCAGGCCACTGGCTCAAGAAAAGCATATGGTGAATATGCCTGGGGCAAAGATCAGCAAGTGCCATTCTTAATTATTTCTGCACAATGGGACCATACTATGTTACTGCCATGTTTTCTGGCCAAGTTGCTAGAACAACTTCTTTACGGGACCTTGCTCGGACCCTCAGCTTCATTTTTCACACCATTGGAAAGAGTTCAATCCAAATTTATTAGAGCAATTCTCCAGATTACGCATTGTGTCTCAAATGCACTTCTGCACCTGGAGATAGGATTGACAAAAGTCAAAGCAAGAATCTGTATAATGTCTTTAAATCTCTTAACTTTTTTCGCAAAGGCCTTGCTCTATTAATCCTCCAAAACAAATTCTCCATGTCATGGATCCAGATTGTTGAGTCCAACCTTGCCAAACTAGGCTTCTCTCCAGCCTCAATACTCAAGTTGGACTATGACCAAGTAAAACAAACCTTGTGACAAAGGGTAAAGGACATTGAAAGGCAAACAGACTTAGGTAAAACTCTGTTGTTTCTGGCTTTAGATGCCATTAGATATTGTTACTCCTGCCAACTATCTTATTCAGTTGGAGTCAGCAAACCATCGGAAAACATTTTCGCTCACACAGTGCTATGCGCTTCCATTGGTCATCCTGTATGGCAAGTATAAAAAGGATTTAATAATGGGAAAAGGGTGGTCAACAGGAGCTAGGAAGACAACCCAGTTTCTGCTGTCCTGTACAGCAAGTATAAAAAGATACCATTGACTGAAAGACTCTGTTCCTGTGTCTCAGGAGAGGTGGAGACCATTGGTCATATACTCCTTCAATATTTCTTTTACAGAGATAATTTGAAAAAAAACATATCCTTCCAGTAATTGCTAGGTATCCTGGCCTTTCCAACACTGCTTATCTCCAGTGGCTGCTTAAGGAGGAACAGTCCATAAGTACAGCGCAAGTAGCTAGATTCTGCGCAGCAGCACTGGGGAATTCATCGGAAACACATGTCTAATCCAGCGTAGCTATTTTATACAACAAATGGGGCACGCCCTTTGCACTGCTTATTCCTTTGCATTTTAGTATTAAACTGACTACGGGCCTTACAGTATATGGATTGTTATTTTAGTATACTTAGATCATGTGTAATTGACAGACTGGATTTTATCATAGATTTTATCTGTTATTTATTATTTTATTCTAGAATTTTTAATTGGATATTCACTGAGTCTTTTTATTTGTTCTGATCTCTGGTCTGTAATAAACTGAATTAATTAATTGACATATTGTGTCATGATAAAGATGTCTGTTTTAAATTCTGATGAAGAATGTTACAACATTCTTAATGGTATTGCTTGCTCTGAATTAATCTACAGTATTTTAAATCAGTCTAAATAGCTAACTCATTGTATATATCTTTCATACATATGCGTTGATGCATATTCATATACTGTACATCTATACTGTACACAAATATAGAATATATACACATACCGTTGATCTATATATACATACCTACATATTAATATACTCTGCTGAACCAGAGAAGTGCCTTCTCGATTTATTTTATAAAGTATATTATAATTCCAAATAAATGAAATAGGCCACAAACCTGCAAGTATTTAGTTTTCTTTTTGTTTCTAAAATACAGTTGCAGCAAGAAAGCAAGTAGTGAAAGTGAACTGATAAAAGTATACTGTTTAACCTCTTTGAATGGAGAAATAGCACTGCTAGAAATCCCTCTAAAATACAGCTGCAAATCCTTTACAAGCATTTACTTAGAGATTTAGGGACAGTGTAGATAAATGTAGATCATGAAATATTTAGATTGGGTATTTATTTTATATTTGTTTTTGACAGTGATAATTCCTTTTTAATTTTTATTATATGTTAATTATTATGTTAGTAATCAAAATGTGCATACTCCCCATTTACACAGGGAGCATTTCTAGAATGTTTGTCTACTTGATTGAATGAAACTGACAAAATGTGACAACTATTGCAATCAGTTGAGGATAAAAATAAATGAGCCTGTTCAATAGAACAAACTACCTCTGTTCTATGCTTCTGGAGTGATCAAGTGATGACAGGAAAGTAATAGGTGAGACAATAATAATAGGTGTGATTTAAGAAGTGTCAGTGTATTGTTAAATATCTGAGGTGAATGGAAAAATAAATCTATTTTAAAACATTTTAAGAAAATAAATATGGTAAATTTATAAATTGGCAATGAACAAATCTTTTCATTGCCCAACTAGGTAACATCATTAGTGCTAGTGAGTGTGAGATTTGCTCCCTCTTTTTATGCAGAAGTTTGCCCTGCTGCTGTTGATGGGTTTTTTGGTTTTTTCCTGATAGTTGCTTGATTAAGGTTTGTTTTTTGTTTGATTGTTTGTTTAATCCCTGCTTATCTGCTTGAAACAGGTGGAGAGGATGTTTTTCAGTTTTTTACAATTTTTTTTAATTATATTTTTTGAATGGTCTGGAAATGTGGTTTATCTCCATTTGTCTATTGATAACAGATACTGAAAATCTCTCTGAAGGGGGCACAGGAACCATTGAGGATCTAAACTCACATTTATAAATACCTGGAGACAATAAAAGCACCTTTCAAAATGCAATTTCATTTTGTGTTCTGTGGTATCATTATGGAGTCTCTAAAGTCAACTCGTCCTCTTGAGGCTTAGCCTTGTTGAAGAGTTTTTCTATTTTGTAGCATGTTCCTGATGCCTTTTTCTTATGATATGGCTGCATCAATCACATCATCACAGTAGTATAGTGTTATTCCACAATGAATGGAATAGCCTGCCTGCACTCAATACACTTTGAACAAAGATCAGAGAGAAATAAGCCACTCTTCCAAACCTTTAGAGTGGATTGAAAAAAAATGAAATGGCGACTTCCGGTGGCTCCGCGTTCGTTGAAGACACCTAGGATTAGGTGCCCGCTTCCTGGTTTCGTAAGAACCCCTGAACAGCTGTTCAGCGCTGTCGGGAGGTTCAAAAAGGTTCTCCCCGGGCAAAGGGGAGACCGAAGAGCAGGCTGGTGGGGGTAGAGCTCCTCAAAGCCCCCCAGGAAAAATCCTGGGGTGCGAAGAAGAGGAGCTCCCCAGAAGCCAGCCAAGCAGCTCCAGACCTGGAACGCCTCTGCTGATGCAGAGTGAAACGGCGCGACCACACCAAGCAACTAAAAACATTCGGGGTAATATTCTAAGATTCTGGATTTTGAATTTTTTTTTTCTACTTTCTGAATTGGAATCATGAAGCTGGCTAAGCAGAGCAGGAGAGTGTAAATTGGGACTGTTTAATCTTTAACTCCAGGTAAACTGTTAGAAAAAAAATGGCGTCTAGTGAAAGTGATTGTTAGAGCCTGTTACATTTGTAGCAGACAAAGACCTACAGAAAAACGTTTAGACTGGAGCTGGAATGGAAGTAAAAGCTGAAATAATGGCTGAAGCTGGACTTTTAAAAATAAAAGATATTCGAATTGAAATTGCAAAGATTTTTAAAGAACTTTCAGACACTATTATTTTTAATTTGTTGGTTTTAAATGAACAGAAGTCTGATAATGAAATGTTGCTGGGGAATCCACAAGATATTATACAGCAGAATTTACAGATTGAAATACAAGTTGCAGGGATCTGTATGCTGGGAGACTTGGTACAAATGGAAGTTGTGGTGGATATTTTACATTTTTCTTTGGAAGAACAGCAACTGAATAAATTATTACAAGAGGAGGATTTATTTGCTAATTTGAGGTCTGCCACACAAAGGAAGGATCTGCTGGACTATATAAGGAAGAAATGGTGGAATCAGGGCTACAGAGGTCTGCTGGATTATACAAGCAAGAAATGGTGGAAACAGGACTATACATTCAAGCTAAGGGACAAGACAACAAACTTGAAGGGATTTTTTATGATATTTCAACCTCAGGACAATTTTAAGAAATTGTCAGGAGAGTCAGAAGGAAGGGGGACAGAATTGTGGCTAACAAGAGACTGGAAGAAATTTAAGAAAAAGGAAAAATTGCAAGACTTTTATTTTTGATGGTTTTAAAGGTTATGGATGTTTCATAGGTATAAAGGATAATGTTTTTTTTTCTCTCTTTTCCTTATTATTATAGTGGTTAAATTAAAGAATGTTGGTTACCCTCCGGAAGCTTGGGGATTTACATTTATAATGATTTAAGAAGTTTTATTGATTTTTTTTCTTTTTAAAAGAAAAGAAATTAGAGAAAAGAAAAAAAGAGAAAAAAGATAATAATAATAATATGAGATATAGGGTGTAAGGGGTTTGTCTCTTTTCATTTTCTTTTGGGAAAAATGTTGAACTCTAATAAGTTAAGGAGATGATTAATAATTTTAGCTTTATTATTGTTAGAAATGTAAAATAGTAAATGTATAATTTTAAAGTTACTCTTTTAAAAGGTTTAAGGGATTTGTTTGGGTTTTTTTTCCTTTTCTGGTAAAAAATGTTTAATTTTGACAAGTTAAAAAAAATGGATACTTTTTTTATTGTTGGAAATGTATAATTTTAAAGTTATTTAAAAAATCCTAACAATTACCGTATATACTCGTGTATAAGCCGACCCCCCCCAATTTTTACCCCCCCAAAACTGGGAAAACTTGTTGACTCGCGTATAAGCCGGGGGTGGAAAATGCAGTGGCTACTGGTAAATTTCAAAATAAAAAAAGACTGGTCAAAAGTGCGAGGACCTCTCAGAAATCACTTTTTTCAGCCCTCTGGGTAGTCCTTTTGTGCACATGGACTACTCAGAGGGCTGAAAAAGTAATTTTTGACTGGTCCTCGCACTTGTGACCAGTCCTCAAACTTACGACCGTCCTCACATTTTACGTTTTTGCCCTATCTTGTCACCATGGTGAAGAGAAGCAGTTGTGAAATGAGTGACATGGTTTTAAGAATGCTGCACGGGCATTTTGCATGGTGACAAGATAGGGCCAAAACGTAAAATGTGAGGACAGTCGTAAGTTCAAGGACTGGTCACAAGTGCGAGGACCAGTCAAAAATAACTTTTTGAGCCCTCTGAGTAGTCCATGTGCATAAAAGGAGAACAAATATGAATAAATAGCAATAATTAGAAACACACATACAAACATACAATGTATTTTCTTTGACTATTGAATATTCCAATTATTTCCATGCAATCCAATTTCTTACAAATCAATTAATTATATTTACCAATAATAATAAACCAAATAATTTCCCCCAATATTCTTCCAAACCACAACTTAACCATTTCTGCTTTCAACACAATATACAATTAATAATATCTCAATTATTACAATTCCCTATTTAAATAGAGCTTTTTTTTCTTTTGTGTTTTAAAATCTTGAACTCCCCTCTTTTGCCATTTGCCATAAATTTCCCATTGTTTGCACCAACCTTTTTTGATGAGGAAAAAAGAAATCAAATCTGCCTTAGCAAACAGCAAAGCCAACAAGCTGTTTTAGTTTCGCTTTGGGTTTCAGCAGGAGAAAAAAATGTGCTCTTTGCAGAAGGCACCTTTTTTAAAAAAATGTGCTCTTTGCAGCAGGCACCTTTTTTAAAAAAATATGCTCTTTGCAGAAGGCACCTTTTTAAAAAAATGTGCTCTTTGCAGCAGGCACCTTTTTAAAAAAAAATGTGCTCTTTGCAGAAGGCACCTTTTTGCAGCCGGCACCGATCTTCTCATTTGTTTTTTTTTAACCCTGATCAGCTGTAGGGGGGGGCCTTTGAAGCCCCAGGGCAAGAATTTAAAGTGTTTTTCTTCCCTCTAGCCATCAGCTGGAGCTCAGGAGGCAGTCCCAATAGATTGGGAGCCGACGGGGTAAGCAAACCCCGTTCTCCCGCTGTTTCCTAGCTTGCAGGGAAAGTCATTTTTTTCGTGACCTGCGTATAAGCGAGGGGGCGTTTTTCAGGCTGAAAAATGGGCTGAAAAACTCGGCTTATACACGAGTATATACGGTATAAGGGTTTAAGGGGGGTTGCTTTTTCCTTCCTTTTTCCTTTTGTTTTTTCTTTAGTAAGAAATGTTTAAGTTAAAAAGAGGGATAATAACTTTAGTTGTATTACTGTTGTAAATGAATAATTTTGAACTTATTCAAATATATATACATATATATATATATATGTACATATTTGCATAACTTTAACAAGTATAAAGAATGATTAAAAATTAAGGCTTTAATATAGAAGTTGAAAATAAGGTGTGGGAGGAAGGCAGGAAATTTGTTTAGGATTTTGTTTTTGGTTCTTATTCTTTTTTTTCCTTTTTTTTATTGGTGTTTTTTTTTCTTCTCTTTTTTTTGTTATTTGTATTTCCAGGGAGGTTAATAAAATTTAATTAGGGGAGTTAAACGAGTTTTGGGTAATTTTGAATTTTTTTTTTAGTATGTTAGCTTATTTTAGTATATGTTTATGTTTGTTTGTAATACTCTGCTACTGCTTTGGGAAGTCAAGGGAGGGGTGGGAGGGGTTGGGTGTGTGGGGGGAAAGATTTTATATAATGTAAACATAATTGAGAAGTTGGGGTTGTTTAAATATCACTTTAAATTGTATTTAAACACAGGGGTAAAATTTGGAATGTTAAAGTGATGTAAATGTGTTTTATTAAAAATATGAAAGGGGGTGGGGGGAGGGGGGAAAATGTTTAAATTTGTTTGTAAAACTTTTTAATTAAAAAAATGAAATGGCTTCATAATGTTTGGCAGAGCATTTATTAAGAGTTTAAACAAGTCTAGGATTCAGTGGTGGGTTGCTACTGGTTTGCACCGTGCGTACGAGTGAACTGGTAGCAATGGGATTTGGAATCCACTCCTGCTAGGATTGTTCTGTATTAGAACTTAAACCACTGAAATATCATCAAATATAGTCTTCATGTTTCCAGTCAATGGTGTTTTATATTACATATGGAAAATTCTGGAATCAGGTTCATCTGTTCAGAATCTACAGAGCTAGTCAATAAATTATTTATAAATATCAATTTTCCTACCTTTCTCTCTCAATACCTTTACCAGATGGAAATATTCACACCAGATGGCATGTATCTTAATACAGATCTCTTTTAGACTGCAATTCACTTGTTTATTTGCGTCTGTGCTTTATCTGAGAATGAAATTTTGATATACCATGTCTAAATCTGTAAAAAAAAAATATGAAAGGTATGTTTTTATTTTTTTAGTAACATTTAATTTTCTATGTATAACATGCTAAATCTACAAAGATCAGTATTTTCTTTTGGCTTTGTTCTCACAGTATTTGCTAAGTCAAATGATTATTACTCATCCACAAAGTAACATTCTTTATGAAACAGGTGCCACAAAAGTAATTCCACCTTAACACAGAAGAATGATCATCCTTTTCCAGTTGATGCTTTATCTGTGGCCAACCAACAGTGCTATAGATGAAAGACTTTCAAAGCCCAACATCATCTTGTTCATGGTTGATGACCTTGGCATTGGAGACTTGGGATGCTATGGAAATACAAGTCTAAGGTTTCATATCATTCTTAGTGATTTATCTGTGTTATTTATTTAAATAAATAATTTACAACACTCTAGTTATTTTGATTGATGCATGCAAGTGCCCACAAATATCTCTACTGCATGGTGGATTTGCTGTGCTTAAAACGATACAATGTGAAAATCACAATAGCATAATCAACAAGTAGTTGATGTTGCTTTTTCTTTTTAATTTTAATATTTGAGACAAAATATATGTATCTATTACAAACTCAATTTATTAAAATGTGGTTTGTGAAATAATAGATTCCTTTTTTCATTTTTACCACAATGAATTTATTTCTAATACATTTAACATGTATTTGTAACATATGTAATGTATTTCACAAATTACATATGTTACAAATACATGTTAAATGTATTAGAAATAAATTCATTGTGATAAAAATGAAAAAAGGAATCTATTCAATTCATTATAATATTGCTGAGAAGAGACAGGAAGGAAGGAAGGAAGGAAGGAAGGAAGGAAGGAAGGAAAGAAAGAAAGAAAGAAAGAAAGAAAGAAAGAAAGAAAGAAAGAAAGAAAGAAAGAAAGAAAGAAAGAAAGAAAGGATGTTTATATAGCCCCACAGAGCAAACAAAGTGCACAGTCACTATGGATCTTTACTGCTTAACTATTTAACTGTAACAGGAAACTCAGAACAAAAAAACAGAGTATATACATAGATTATACCTAGCAAATTTACAAACACTGCCATCTACTGACTGAATACTTTTGTAGTTGCAAATTATACATTCTAACAATGTATTCCAACTTCCCCACTCAACAACTACTCCTTATATTAATCTCATTTTGGATGTTTGTTCTATAAATCTATTTCTTGTACTTCTTGGCCTTCTTTTCCATCTTCTTGGTGTCCTGGCTATCCACAGAGCTGTTGCTGTTGCTGCTGCTGCGGCTTCAGTCTTGACTCTCTGAGGGACTGGCGCTAGAGCTACTGGGGCTCTGGGCTCCAGCTGGGCTAGGGGACCAGGGTGATAGCTGCAGTCTCTTTCGGCTTCTCCTTCCCATCTCTGGGTTTTAATGCTCACAAGCAACATTGAAGAGATGTTTCACTGGCATGCCTTTATTTCTTCTGGTGGCTCTGATTGAATTCTGACTGAAACCTCTTGTGGCCTGATTTCTTCTTTTACAGCATCTGGGTAGTCTGCTTTGATTTCTATTTCCATTTCATTTTTGTTTCTTATCTTCATGTGACACTGATGTGGAATTTCCCTCAGTTTGCAGCACTTGTGTTACTTCATGAAATTTTGAATACGCTGAAGTTTCATCAACAATTACATTTCTACTGATGGTTACCTTGTTTGTGTCTTGATGTAGAATTCTGTATCCCTTTTGAGATTCACTGTATTCCACAAGTACACCTTCCTTTGCGCAAGTATCCAATTTTCTACCCTTTTCTTTTGGAATGTGCACATAGATTTTGCTTTAAAAAAATTTATATGCCTTAAATTTAGGGATTTTCCATTCCACAGTTGATATGGAGTTTTCTCAGTTGATTTTCCTGGTAGTCAATTTTGGAGATAGCATGCAGTCATAGTTGCATCCCTTCAGTATGTAGATGGCGTATCTTCCTCAAACAGCATGGTTCTTCCATTCTCACATAGAGTACTGTTCATTCTTTCTACAACTCCATGTTGTTCTGGGTTGAATGGTAAAGTGGTTTGAAATATTATGCCATGATTTCTGAGAATCTGTGTGTTCTCACCTGTATATTCAGTTCAATTAGCTGTGCAGCACTTGGCATTTTGCCAAATTTGTTGTTTAGTATGTTTACTTAAGCTAGATACTGTTCAAGTTTCTTTGGTACTTCACTTTTCTTCACAGATACAGTGTAGTATACCAGGAATAATCATCTATAAAAGTGAGAAAATTCTCTTCTGTTTTCATTGGACCTCAAAGATCTGGCTGCATTAACTCCAGAGGGATTTTTTAGTTTTGCTTTTACTCCACTTTGGAAAGGCTTTTCTTGTCATTTTTCCTTTTATGCAGCTGATGCATTTCATTAATTTTTATTCCACTTGCATAGTCATTCTCGGTTAATTTATTTATTATGTCAGGACTTCTATGTCCAAGTCGTCTGTGCCATGTGTGAATGCAGTTTGAATGTTTTTTCTCCTTGGCTGTATTAACCATCTGATTGCAGTTCAGCTGATACAGTTCATCTGTAATTTTAGCCTCTGCAAGTAAGATATCCACTTTTCTGACAACACAACTATCTCCTTTGAAGGTCACTACATTGCCTTGTTTTGTGAGTTTCTTCACTGACAAAAGATTTGTTTCAAGAGCAGGGACAGACATGACGTTTTTCACAAGAGTGAGAAATAGGACAGTAAAGGAAACCATCTCCTATTTCTTCTGATTCTGTTATTTATCCAATAGTTGTGGTGATTTTTTCTGTTTTATTCTGGCCAAGGTGAATAAAGAAATTTCTGTCATTTGTCATGTGACTCATAGCTCCTGAATTAACACACCAGGCTTACAAAGGTGAGGTGCAATTTTTGGATTGAAAAACATATCCATTATCTGAAACAAAATCAATTTCTTCCTTCACATTTTTGGCCTTTTGTAGTTGAGGCATTCTAGCTTTCCAGATTCTGCCATCTGCTTTTAAATTATGCTTTTTCTTGCACACAAAGCATTTACATGTTTCTTGCTTCATGTAACTGTTTTTTTTTTCTATTTTTCATCTTTAAAGTAGATTCTGTGACAGAAGCACCATCACTATTAATGCTTTCTGTTTTACGCTTATATTCATCTATAAGCTTGCCCATAACATATTCCAATGCATGTCCAGGTGATGAACTGACTGTACACTTTGTTCTGTAGTGACATATATAAACAGAATTTCTAAGAGACAGATGGAAAGAAAGAAGAGAGAGAGAGAGAGAGAGAGAGAGAGGGAGGGAGAGAGAGAGAGAAAGAAAGGAAGGAAGGAAGGAAGGAAGGAAGGAAGGAAGGAAGGAAGGAAGGTAAGAATCTTTTAGTGTGACTTATGGTGACATTTTCAAGCAATAGGATTATATTTATAATAAATCTCAGAAATCAGCTCCTTATCCATAAATAAATGAGCTTCATATAGCTAAAATAAGTTTAAAAATAAAAGCAAAAATCTAGTATACAGTACAGTTGAAAAATAGATATGGCTGTAACTTCAGAATTGCTTGAAAGAAACTGTTAAATAACATTATGGTGAATCTGGTTAACTATTTGGAAGGACTGATTCTCCAGCAATATAAACAAGAGTTTAAAAACTTTTAAAACATGTGACATATTTTAAGTCTTGGGGGACTTATGTACCTTAAGATATCTTCAGTGTCTATAGAGATTCTCAGTCATCTAGATCATGGTTGTCCCAAAGGTGCTTTTTCAAGAGGCACCTGGACTTTCTGGTTTTTCTTTGAATTCAGAAAGTCCAGTTACCTCTTCAAAAAGCACCTTTGGGACTTAAGACATCTTCTGTATGTCTAGAAATACTAGGTATGTACTGAACAACACATGTTTTGGCAATTAAGCAGTAAAAAATATGGATTGCTGATTTTATAAATATAGAAACCAAAATTTGATTTCTTATGTAGAATCAAAAGTTAATAATCATGTTTGGCACAATACTTTAAACACCCCTACTTGAATGCTGTTTGTATTGGGATCTGTGGTTCAGAACTCTTTTCAAATATTTTTTCTCAGATGATGTTAGATTTCAAATTTCATAATTTACTTTTCATCATCGTCAAATAATACAAGAATTGAATTCTAGCACAACTAGAAATCACTGTATTTACAAGTGTGATTTGAAACCCTATTCATTAAAAGTAAAATATTTCATGGAGTCATAGTGAAAATAACAAAGCCTTCATGTATTTTGGACATATTGAACTTTTCCAGTTTTTAAAGGCAGCTCCATATAATCTAACCTGGAATTATATTTCCATTCATCTATCCATCCCACTTGTATATTGTATGATTCTCTTTCTGGCACTAATTATAATTGTGGTACATACCATATTCCTTTGTTTATGATGTATTTTCCCAGTATTACCCATGTTTTCCCCAAAGTAAGACCGAGTCTTATATTTTGGGGGGCTTCAAAATAAGCACTAGGGCTTATTTTGGGGGGAGTCTTATTTTTTTTGCCCATTTACTGGAGTCCCACTTTTTCTGCTTGCTCATGGCAGCTCCACTGTGAGGCAAGGGAGGGTGGGGCTGCCCCACAGCCAGGCCGTCCATGTTCTGACACTTCCCTCAGCTCATGTAGGCAGCTCTAGCATCCCCATCCAGCAAGACTCCACGTGGCCACCGGCCAACGTCTTCAGCTTGTTTGCGGCCACAACAGAGCAGGCAAGCCCAGATATGGTGGGACGGAGTGAGCAGGTAGCTGCAGGAGGCTTGTCTTCATGTCTCTCAGCTTCCCAGTAGGCTGTGCAGTGCATTGGGATCGCCTGCCTTCTCCTCGAGCCTTTTCCTCCATCTGCTGCTGAGACCACCACACAAAGGCGAGCCTCCCACAGTTGCCTGCCCGCTCCAGTCCACTGACTCTCAGCTGTCCCGCACCCTGCACGATGTATCCAGATCACGTGCCTCCCCCTGCCTCTTCCTCCACCTGCTGCTTGGACAGGTAATCAACTCACTTGTGCTCACAGGTTACAGCTGCTGCTGGACACTGTAGGCCCCCTTGCCCTCGCTGCCTCCAGTGCTGGCCATGTCTTCACCACTGATGATGACCTTAACTAAGGCTTATTTTTGGAGTAGGGCTTATATTAGGAGCATGCTAAAAATCAGGCTAGGGCTTATTTTCAGAATAGGTCTTATTTTTGAGAAAAAAAGTTATATATAATATAACTTTCCAACTCTCCAGAATTTAATCACAAATTAAAATAGTGCTGGAAAATTTGCTATATGAGTATATGACCAACAGATGTTTTAAAATATGTATTATTTCAGTAGTTTCTGCTTCTAATGCAGACACACATCTACAAACCCCTATATTAACCCAATGATTAATATAAATATAAATCCACAGGGTTTTAATTTGCTAATTAAAATAAACAGTATCTAAGGTTACTTAGATTATTAAACTATTAATCAAAGTTTAAAAGTCTCATAGGCAATCTTTGTTAGCCTGGGCTTAGGCTATGCATCCAGGTCATACTTAATTCTAATGCAGCTTATTCAGACTACATATGGTTGATCTTGAATAATAAGGAGCCTGGTTTAGTTCAGCAGACAAAAAGCATAGTGATTTAAACCAGCTGTCTGCAATTACTGTAAGTTTGAATCTCATCAGGCTCAAGGTTGACTCAGCCTTCCATCCTTTCTAAGGTAGGTAAAATGAGGACCCAGTTTGTGGGGGCAATAAGCTGACTTTGTATAAATATACAAAAGTATGAAGGCTATTGCTTAACGCATTGTAAGCTGCCCTGAGTCTCCGGAGAAGGGTGGCATATAAATCAAATTTAAAAAAATAAAAAAAAATAAATTTATTTAAACATTTATTTAAAAAATTAATTCTGTAATATAATATAGTTACCTTGACTATGAACAGTTTGAACTAATTTATTCCAACAGATATTATATTGTCAAATTTCGATTTGTAATATTTATTTAGTATTTGGTTCAGTTGAGATTTTTTTTTCTTGTTGCATTAAGTTTTACATATAAAGGAACTAAAAAGTTTAAAGAATGTAAGATCAGAAAATATAAGATCACATGATTCTGCTCCAGAAAGGACCTAGTTTTTAAAAAACCATGCAGCAGCATGCAAGTTGCAATAACTAGACTGTTACTATTTTCTTTTTAAAAACTATTTTATTCATTTGGTATACATTGTTGTTGCATTTTCATGCTTTTTCATCCATGCTTTATTTTGCTTACTTATTAAAAGAGAATGTTTTCATAAATAAGGCTGAAAAGATGATCCATTTATCAATGTGCTTGACCATTTTCAAATAAATATACTGCTTTGATGTTGAATGTTATTCACATAAAGTAAGAGAAAATACTCTATTAAGCTCTCTGAATATGTTTTTTTCTCTTCAGTTTGTATTTGATAGGGTAGTAGCAGAGATAGAAGAATGTTTTTAAGTAGCCTGAATTCAAACTTTATGTACTGTCAATGCACATGTTTTTCTTCCAGAACTCCCAATATTGACAATTTAGCTAAAGGAGGCATAAAACTAACTCATCATGTAGCAGCTTCCCCATTATGTACACCAAGTAGGGCAGCATTCTTGACAGGCCGATATCCTATCAGATCAGGTAACTAAATTGTTTATATGTTTACTTTTAAATATGAAAAAAGATTGTATTGTTTTAATTTACAATTACTGTGTGAGTGTGGACTCCTCAAAGAAAATACACTGTATGTTATATTTATCACTCACAGTACTTAGTGAGATTGCTGACTCTAGTAATTATTAGATGAGACAGGTGCTCTATTCTGCATCTGAAAGTTTTGGAACCAAAGGAGTGTTAGTGTGAACCAGACACTTCCTTTAAAGTGTTGATGTTACAAGACTGAATATTTCTCTTTTTGGGAATATACATATACAGTACCTGCACCACTTCCACTAGAAAGTACAACACTTTTGTAACACTTCATTCAGAAAAAGCTGGGCAACAGAATAACAGAATCGGAAGGGACCTTGGAGGCCTTCTAGTTCAACCCTCTGTTCAAGCAGGAGACCCTATATCCATGATGGCAAACCTATGGCACGCGTGCCACAGGTGGCACACGGAGCCATATCTGTGGGCACGCAAGCATTGCCCTAGCTCAGCTCCAGTGTGCATGTGCACGCTGGCCAGCTGATTTTTGGGCCTTCCGGGCCCACCGGAAGTTGGGAAACAGGTCATTTCCGGCCTCAGAAGGGCCTCCAGGGGGGGAGGCCATTTCCGGCCTCTGTTTTCACCCTTCCCAGGCTCCAAGAAAGCCTCTGGAGCACGGGAAGGGTGAAAAACGGGCCTACCGGCCCCACCATGCCATCATGTGCCAAAAGCAGGAGGAGCATGGGGGGGGTCACATGTGCATGCATGGGGGGGTGGGGCGCATTGAATTATGGGTGTGGGCACACAGACACACAACCCCCCCCACGCTTCCCCCACTTTTTGGCACACGACAGCAAAAAGGTTAGCCATCACTGCCCTATACCATTTCAGACAAATGTCTGTCCAATCTTTTCTTGAAAACCTTCAGTGATGGAGCACCACCCTGATTAATTGTTCTAACTGAGAGAAAATTTTTTCCTTGTTTCTAGGTTGGTTATCCCCTTTATTAGTTTTCATCCATTGCTTCTTATTCTGCCTTTTTCTTTGTGGCAGCCCCCTCAAATATTAGAACACTGCTATCATGTCACGCCTAGCCCTTTTTTTCATTAGACTAAAATACCCAATTCCTGCAACTGTTCTTCATATGTTTTAACCTCCAGTCCCTTAATCATATGTACACATATTCTATATTCTCAGCATCTTTTTATATCATGGCAACCAAAACTGGATACAATATTCCAAGTGTGGTCTTACCAAGGCATTATAAGGCAGTACTAACACATCATGTGAACTTGATTCTGTCCCTCTATAAATTTAGCCTAGGACCGTGTGGTAGCTGCAGCACACTGGTGGCTCATATTTAAGTAGTTGTCAACTAAAATTCCTAGATTCCTCTTGCAGTTACTGCTATTAAGCCAGGTACCACCTGTTTTATATCTGTGTATTTGGATTTTTGTTTTTTTTTGCCGAAGTGCAAAACTTTACTTTTATCACCATTGAATTTAATTTTATTAGATAGGGCACCATATTCAAGTCTGTCTAGATCTGTCTGGATTTTAAGCCTATCTTCTGGGCTGTTGGCTATTCCTGCCAGCTTGGTATTGTCTGAAAATTGGATGGGTTCCCTTCTATCCTCTCATCTAAATCATTGATGAAGATGTTGAAGAGTACTGGGCCTAAGACAGAATCTTGGATACCCTGTTTCATATTTCTCTCCATATAAATGTAGTTCTATTGAGGACTAAATGTTGAGTGCAGTTTGTCAGCCACTTACGAATCCATCTGGTAGTGATGCAGTCTATCCCATATTTGCCTATCTTACCAAAAAATAGTTTATAGGCCTGCAAACTGATAGAGAAAGCCTACCTTAATGCAACAGGGATTGATTGATTATGTGCCATCAAGTTATTTTTTATTCCTAACAACCACGAAGATAGATTTTCCCCAAGATCATCTATTCCTAATCTGTTTTCAGTTTTTCCGACAGTGCACTGGTTGCCACTTTCACTGAGTTCATCCACCTTGCTGTTGATTGTCCTCTTTTTCTCTTTTCTTACAAACAATTTAGAGAGGGGTACCTTATTTGCACTAATGCTCTTTACAAAACATCTCTTTTGAATGTTTTGCTCTTTTCTATGTGGAAGATGGAAAAAAAGAAATATGTGTTTAGGCAAGATCCCATTTTTTTTTTCTCACAGATAATGATGATTTCATTTCGATTGCAGTTGCTGAAAAAGCTAATCCCTTTCCCAAACAAACTGTATATTTTAGTAAATCCCTAGATGAATAGATTCCCTAAATTTAAAGCTTTAAATTATAATTGATCAGAAACAATTGTTTTATTTTTTAAAAAGTAATTTTTATTGAGTATTTTACTTTTTAAAACCAAACACACAATAGCAAAAGAAGTCAAGAGACAAAAACAAAAAACAAAAACACACGCACATCAGACGTTAAAATACAATACTAACAATAAATATATACAATTTTACAACTTTCTGCATCAACTTTGTCTTTACTCTTAGCTTTTATCCTTATTAATACTAATAATCAAACAACAGACTTACAGACTTAGCAATCTTGACTAGTCACTTTGAGTTGGAGGGTAATGTATACATTGCATAATACAAGCAACCCAATTGCACAAAAACAATTTTCATCAGAGTAGAAAGAACCTTAACAGAAAGATAATGGGAATAAATGCATCTCTAGGGCTTTTTTGAATGGATGGCATGACCAGCCTGTCACATCTCAGTGACAAAGAGTTCCCCAAATATGTTGCCATCGCTTATTGTCTTGATCCACTAATCTGATGGATCTCAGAGACAGAAAAACAAAAGGATCAGCAGGACCAGCACTTAAATGTAATTCATAACATAGCTGTTTCCATACAACATTCCCATTCATACAAGGGAAGGCAACTTTTCCTATATGAGGTTTCGATATAATGAGAAAAGTTGAGAAGTAGAGTAAAAATTCTGAATTAAAATTAAGAATAAAGGCATTCAGAATAGGATATTTTCAGGCTGTACCAAATATCAGGCCCCAAAAGCCAATCATAACTTTTTTTCCTCCAATGAAAATTTTACTGTGCTTGGGTATGTTCAAGGTTGAAAGTATCCTAAAATCCTTGCTTTGCAGATTTACCCATCTTGCTGGCTATTTTTCTTCTTTTTAGATGTCCCACTGATTAGAAAATAAGAGCTACATTGTTGCTTTTTTCAAAAGGTTAACAACAATAGTAAACATCTGGAGCAACACTTGAACATCATTGGCATTGACATAATCATGGTCAATCGCAAAAAGCAGCTTTATTTGGAACAGCTTAAATACTGTGACAATGCCTTTAATAAATAGAATAGAATATTCTTTATTGTTAAGTGTGATTGAATGCACAAGGAATTTATCTCTGGTGCATAAGTTCCCACCATATATACAAACAACAAAGTAACATAATCATAAGATATTAATAATAGAAAACAATAGGAAAGACTAAGGGAGTTGGGAGTGGGAGGCACCGTGTTACGGTGGTTCTCATCCTATCTCGCTGGTAGGTCACAGTCAGTGTTGGTAGGAGGACAGAGGTTGACCCCTAGGCCCCTCGTTTGCTGGGTGCCTCAGGACTTGGTCCTCTCTCCCCTCCTATTTAACATCTACATGAAGCCGCTGGGTGAGATCATCCGATGATACGGGTTGAGATATCAGCAATACGCTGATGATACCCAGCTGTATATCTCTACCCCATGTCAATTCAGTGATGCAGTGGATGTGATGTGCCGGTGCTTTGAGGGTCTGGATGGGAGTCAACAGGCTCAGACTTAACCTAGACAAGACCGAGTGGTTGTGGGTATTGCCTCCTAAACTATGTTAATTGTCCATCCTTGATTCTGGGGGGGGGGGAGAAATTGTCCCCCTAGAACGAGCTCGCAATTTGGGTGTCCTCCTAGACTCACAGCTAAGATTAGAGCAACATCTGACAGCTGTGGCTAGGGGGACCTTTGCACTGGTTCACCTGGTGCATCAATTGCAACCCTACTTGGATCAGGAGGCTCTCCTCACAGTCACTCATGCCCTTGTCACCTCACGGTTAGATTATTGCAATGCGCTCTACATGGGGCTACCCTTGAAAAGTGTTCGGAGACTACAGTCCAGAATGCAGCCACACGAGCTGTCGTGGGTGCACCTAGGTACACCCACATTACACCAATTCTCTGTGAGCTGCACTGGCTCCCTATTGGTCTCCGGGCACAATTCAAGGTGTTGGTTATTACCTTTAAAGCCCTACATGGATCAGGGCCAGGTTATCTTCAAGACCTCCTTCTACCGCATAGCTGCCAGCGACCGGTAAGATCCCACAGAGTTGGTGTCCTCTGGATCCCATCAGCTAAACAATGCCGGCTGATGGGCCCATGGGGGAGGGCCTTCTCTGTGGCTCCCCCAGCTCTCTGGAACCAGTTACCTCCTGAGGTCCAGACCGCCCCCACCCTATTGGCTTCCGAAAAGCAGTGAAGACCTGGCTTTTCCAGCAGGCCTGGAGCCATTGATCTCGCTGTTGTGATCTCGCGAGATCCGGCCATGAATGGTGTGAATGGGTTTTAATGTTTTCATTTTTAAATTTTTTTATAATGGTTTTTCTTTTAAATGCATTGTAAGCCACCCTGAGTCTTCGGAGAAAGGTGGCATATAAATTGAACTAATAAATAAATAATAAATAAAGATGAGAAAGATGTTATTAAATAATAACATCTGCCTATCTCAGGTCTTTGGGAAGGACTCAGTAAGTGTATGAAAATGCCACCTACTGTCTAAACATTTGGCTAATCATCATCATAATGGAATGGTGGTAAAAGTATATATGTTAGCATGTTGTCCTCTCCTATCAGGCTTTAATCACCTTTTTCCTGCCCATATCTTCTTTTTCAAATAGAGCTTATAATGCTATGGATCACAGAATCTGCTCCTCAATCACAAAATTGGTTATCAGGTTATCTGAGAGACTGTCTCTTGCTGGTCACATCTACCTGACCCATCAGAGCGGGGAGGCAGGGAATGCTGCAGGTCCCATCCCTGAGGGAGATACACCTGGTGGGACCCAGAAGAAGGGCCTTCTCCATGGTGGCTCACTCTCTCTGGAACATCATTCCCCCAGAGATTAGAATGGTCCCCACTCTAATTCTCTTCTGGAAGGCGCTGAAGACCTGGTTCTGCCAGCAGGCCTGGGGAACCCAGAGCAGGATAGAGCCCATTAAATGGCTCGTGTAACTGTCACTGGGGCGGGGTGGGGTGGGGCGGATTTTATTACATTAATTTATTTGATTTTTTTATGAGTTTTATTGTTTTTTAAATGTGGTTTTTATATTCTGTAAGCCGCCTTGAGTCTCCATGGGCAAATAGGTGGCAATATAAAATAAATAAATAAATAAATAAATAAGTAAATAAATAAATAAATAGATGCTCAATCATTCTTTACAGCAATACCTAGATATGGGTGAACTTCTTTTTGCTCTCATCCTAATAAAAACAGCCAAGCTCCAGTGTTATATCAATATGCCATCTATTTTTCATAGATAATCTGATAAAATGTTCTTCTACTGTTGCTTTATTTATATATATATTTTCTCTTAATCAAAATGATTTCTTTTATCTTCAAATACTTAATTTTGTTAGGAATGGCAAGTCTGAATCGGCTTGGAGTCTTCTTATTTTCAGCCTCTTCAGGGGGTCTCCCTGCTGAAGAAATAACATTTGCAAAGCTTCTTCAACAGGAAGGCTATTCTACAGGTCTTATAGGTAAGAGTGATCAATGCATGTTTTTCTCTGTGTTTCCATTAAAAAATGTGTGCTTATCTTTAAATTGGTTTCAAAATGATTTACTAGTTAACATTAGAATATTGGCAACATTCATACACACACACACACACACACAACAAAAAAAAACTTCCAAATATAATATGTTCGTGAAAAACTACAAAGATTCGTGAAATAATGCAATTGTCTGATCTATTTTTTTTAATTTTTCACCCAATTTATGGATCACAATTTAAGTGACTATATGGTCCAATATCATATAAAAAAAGTCTATAGGTGCCTTTAGTTAGTTAATGGGTTTCTGATGCCTGTGGTGAACATAAATATAGTATAAACATGCCACATTAATAGCAAAAAATTTTGATAGCCTTTAATTCCATCCCAACTCATTTTAGTTCCTATTGGTCCACTATTAAGTAAGATTTGCTTATCATCAGAAAAGTTGAGAAAAAAGCAAGTCCAGATTCATAATAAAGGCTAAACTGATCTTTCTACTTTTACAGTAAGAATGCTTATTCACACATGCCCAAAATGTGCATCCAAATAGAAATGTATAGTGGCACATTTTTCAGAGAAAGTAAAAAAATAAATAAATTGTGAAATCAAGTGAAAAGGATTGTGGTTTTCTTAGATAAGACTCTAAGAAAGACTATTTCAAAATTTTTCAGATGATCCACCTAACAAAGGGTGTTAGGGATGAATATTCCCTATTTTATTTATTTGTTAGTTTAAGTAATGTATTAGAAACGGGGATATTTTTGCTCAGTTTCCACTTTTTCTAGACTTTAAAACTGCTTTTCTTTTTCTCACTTCTGTTGAAATACTTCTGTTTATAAATTATTCAAAATAATTTATTTACATATCGTTTATAATATGGAAACACAGTAATACGTTTTGTATACAGTTTTGCATTAAAAAGTTGCTTTTTTCACATTGCATTACTTTATTCATGTATATATTTTGGAAATAGGATTTTGGTACCTTCATATTAAAATGTAAATATGCATTTTTACAATCTTTATTGAGGGTTAACATATGATCTGAAATCTATGTTCTTTTTTTTCATCTAGGCAAATGGCATCTTGGTCTAAATTGTAACAGCAGTCATGATTTCTGCCACCATCCATTAAATCATGGATTTGATCATTTCTATGGAATTCCTCTGAATAATATTAGAGACTGCAGACCTGGGGATGGAAGTGTTTTAATCAAAGGAATTAAAATGTATATTCCCTCAACCCTTCAGATCACTGGAATTGCTCTAATAACTTTGGAAGTTATGCATTATATTGGCTTTTTCAGAATTCCACATAGAATGGTAGGCTACTTTTTTTTGTTGGTTGTTACATTGGTGGCAATCATATTCCTCTTCTTTAACAACTTTCGGCATCTAAATTGCTTCCTGATGAGAAATTACACTATTACCCAGCAACCATGGATTTATGAAAACCTAACCCAGAGATTTACAGAAGATGCCAAGCATTTTATAAGAAGGTAGGTATAGTTTAAGGCATTGGAATATTACTCTGAACTTGGTATTTGTTTGTGAAAGAAAACGAAAATACATACATTTATAGAACTGGGGATTTATAAGTTTCACTCATTTTTGGTAAATGATGCTGGTGCTTTGGAGCTAGCACTGTCTACATTATCTAAGGCCCTGTTCAATGTAGCTTTAATTGTTGATAAATATGAACAATTGTTACAAACTGTGTACAATTTTCAAGAGAATTTATATGATTCACTTAAACATAAAAAAGTCAATAAAATTCATTCACAATGTTTGGCCAATTTTCAGCATTAACATGAAATGAGAATGTATGAGGAAAAGTCAGGTTGAAATAGAAGAATAAAACTACAGAATCCATGCCACATAGAGACATGCATACCTGAAACCTCTATGCTAGGAATTTCTAGATATTTCTGTTATCTGTTATATTCTGAAATCATCCTGTTATCACATCTATGAGCACTTTTTTGTTATTATTATAGGTGTTCAATATGATAGTCTACTACACCATCATACAAAGTCTATAGCTGTAAATGCCTGTATAACTGGGTGGGTTTCCCTGATGACAGGGCCAGAAGCTATGGCATGTAGCCTTTAGTAGCTTTAATAACTTTAAGTTAAGTTTCTATGATTGATGAAACAACTTCTGCTCAGATCCTTAGGGAGTTACTATAGTTGCTGTGCTGAGTTCCTTTCCTGGATTTTTTTGCTCTTGTTTTTCAACTCGGCTATGACTAAATCAGGATAAACTTCAAGTTCTGTTCTTCTTTAAAGCTTCAACTCTGAGTCTACTTAGAAAGATGAACACACAACATGTTAGACACAATAAAATCAATTAGCTGCATGTGGAATGTTATCAGAGATTTATATTTTGCTAACTAGTACCTCAAAAATAAAGCTTGCCAAGTACTAACAGAATGAAGCATATAGGTGGTGATTTTCCTTGTTGGACCATTGCTAAGAAAGTTCTGAGATACATGGACAACTGTATTGTACAGAACAATTTATAAATCTATGAAATCAAGTGTTGACTAGTACCAAATCTCTAAGATCTCAGGCAAAAACATTTGCCACTACCTAATCTTTTTTTGATATAAGAGACCCTGAAGGCAGAATTTTATAACTCATGTATTCTATCACTGTGTTGACAATTAATCTAAAAAGTCTTGCTAATTCAGATTATTACTCTGAATGATTAGTAATAAGTGAGATGATTAACAACTACTGGGGAGAAGGTGAGAGAAATCACTATATTAAAAAAATAAAGTGATACATCAAACCCACACTGAACTTGGGTTGAGGCCTGACATACCATTCTTGAACTATGCAATCCCAAGAGGTGCTACTATCTTCTGGCTCTAAGAAATGTGCTCAATCTAATGGTCAGGAGTATGCCCAGCCTGCCATTCATATTTCCAACATACACATCTTGTACAAGAAAACGATGCTTGTGTTTTACTAATAGAATTCAAGGTTGTGGGGCTTCAGAAAACTATGTAGCTCTCATGAAATTGTTCAAGTCACAGCATTTTGTTTGCAGTTCAGCTGAGGTTGAGTTTTTGTAGTCCAGAACTTTGGGGCTGGTGAAGAGCAATCACACTACTTTCCGGAATTCTGCAAACTACTTCGCCCAAGGCCTGTTTCAGCCTTGCTGTGTATTCTCACCTGAAATGATACTTAAAATCTAATCCTTGGTGGGTATCTGCAGCATATCTGGTACCATCCATGCATTGGAGAAGGGAAGGAAATCTGTAACAGCTTTCTCAGACAAGACTTTACATTATCCAGTTACATGAATAGTGAAAATTCAGTTTTATATCTTCCGTTTTTACGTCTGGAGAAAGAACATAGCAAACTGGACATGAGTAGAACAGTGTTCAGTATCTATATTGCATCCTATATTTATTCATGGTTAAATTAGTTATACGTTACAAAATTAACCCAGCTATATTAATTTGCACAAAAGAATCAAAATCTAAATATCTGACTCAGATCTCTACTACATATTTTATTGCAAACTAGCCAACCAAATTTTAGTTTATTCTGTTATACAAACACAGACTTTTTCTTCTTAGTGAGGAAAATTTGATTATGCCTGAAAATAAGTTTTTGTTTTCTATTGTCAATCCCAATTACTAGATTTTTGTGTTTGGAAAACTATTTATATTCTTTTAGTCTCATGGAAAGTAAAATACCTAACATTTTCTATTGCTGTTTATTTAAGATTCATGAAAGGAAGTGTTTGAAGTATTTAGCAATGTTTCTGTATAGGAAGCTAATCTTTACAATGATGATTATATGCAGCTTTAAAAGACAACCAAATTCTTTTTTTAAATGAGAAAAAAACATTACCTTGTTCTTGTTCTAGCTACTTTAGGTATTTACATTTCAAGTCATTTTAAAATTTGTCCAGAGTACTTTAATCTTAATACCTAATTATAAAGGGTCAATTGTACCTACTCTTTATTCTGTAACAACATAAACTCCTTTCAGGTTTACATAATATTATACAATTCCCATCACTGCCAATCCCATGAGCAACTTTCTCACAAGCCACTTGTCAGGCTTGTGATTGCTATAATCAGAATGAGTGATCGAGCCATTTTTCCTCTTCCTTGCACTCTTATTAATGTTCCATCCATGTGTTTACGATTTCATGCCCAGCTTGCTTCTTGCATTGGCACATTGACTCCATAGATTGTCTTGGGAATAAGTGTGTTGGCACTTATTCTGAAGCAGAGCTTTGTCTGAGGAATGCAATTTCTGTTCCAGGCATAAGGCTGTCTAGTTCAAAGCTTTCTTTATCTGAAATTCAGAGTCCTCAACCATCTTTGCTCTGGGGACTTCAATTTTACTTTAGGACACACTCCTGAAGCTTTCTGCTATAGATGAAGGATTCTGGAAACATGACATGCATGGCTGCTTATTCATAGTCTTTTTTTATTTTTTTTAAATACCAGTAAACACTAAGGAATAGCAAGTAGTAGCAGGAGCTTCACACCCCTCCTTCTTTTAAAGGAAGTTGTTAATGCAGTTCAGAGGAAAAAGAAAAAACAGCAGCACAGGAAATGATCTTACAGGCAGATAGTCAGTGACCAAAATCCTTCCCAAGGGGGAAAAAAAGGGCAATTAGCATAGTACTATACATGTTTCATACATCAGAAATGCACAGGCTATTTTTACATTTGTGAAGTTGTCCAGGGACTTCCATATATTGCTACCAACTTGTAATTTTTAATAGGACAGAAGGCGAATAAGAATTATTAATGTAGTGTATTACCTTGCAATATTGCATATTTGGCTGACTTATGTCTCTCAGCCTTGTAAGCTTAATTTTAATTAAATGACACTTTCAGAATATTAGAATTGATTGTCTGTACCTTTAAACATATATTTATTTTAAGTGATAAAGACTTAAAGCAACTTATGTTAAAGAACTCTGCTTTTGGACCCCAAGCATTAGAAGAAAGAACATTCCTTACTTTGAATTATGATCTATTAGGGTTATTAGAGATTTTTCATTCCTCTTAAGTAAGATACTCATGGAATAGTTTAAAATGAGTTATATCCTTTGTATTTAAATACAAAGGAACGTTTTAGAGGGATAATTGGCCATCATCAAAGAGAAGGATGTGCATGTTTCATTGCCAAGTAAATGAATTTAAATATATATGCAAACACAGAGTTTGCTTTATTGCTCTTTCAGTGAAAAACACTGAATTGTTAAGAAAGCAAGACCTTTATTAAAATTTAATAATTTTAAATTGCTTTTAACTTTTATATTGTTGGTTTTATCTTGGCTGTACACCGCCCTGAGTCCCCTGGGAGAAGGGCGGTATAAAAATTTAATAAAACTGAAACTGAAACTGAAACTGCTTGGATAAATTGCATAGAATGGAATGGTAGTAAAATTTTAGAGGAAATGAATTGCTTCAGTTAATAAAACAGTATCTTAACTGTTATTGTCAACTCTCCCTCCCTCTTAGAAGCTGATCTGCCATTCCATTTTCAAGGTCACAGGAGTCACTCACTTTTCAACCCTCACCCAAATCTACAAGAAAATTTGATGAAAGAAAAATAATTATCTGTGATTTTATACTCTTAAGGATATTAATTGCTAGGATTCTTTATCTAAGCTTGCTGTCAATCAGGTGGACTTAAAAAGAAAATCCTCAAATAACATTATGCCCATGTGTATGAACTATTTATTAGATATGTTCTGGGCAGTGGTAGGTTTCAAAACTTTTTCTACTGGTTCTGTGGGTGTGGCTTGGGTGTGGCAGGGGAAGGATACTGTAAAATCTCCATTCCCTCCCCACTCCAGGGGAAGGTTACTGCAAAATCCCCATTTCCTCCTGATCAGCTGGGACTTGGAAGGCAGAGAATAGATAAGAGGCCAGTCAGAATTTTAACTACCGGTTCTCTGAACTACTCAAAATTTCCGCTACCGGTTCTCCAGAACTGGTGAGAACCTGCTGAAACCCACCTCTGCTTCTGGACCGAAAATTCTTGTGTTGCAGTACATCCCTGATATTGCCCCAGGAACTGTCATCTCCTGAAAATAGGCATTGTAAGTGATGACTTCTATCTTCCTGTATTTATCATTGTAGCCCTATGTTCCCAGATATAGATAGATGATAAATGATAGATAGATAGATAGATAGATAGATAGATAGATAGATAGATAATAGATAGATAGTGAGATACTGAAACACTGAGATAGATAGATATCACTCTTTTTAATCAATCTGCCTTAGTAATATTGTTGTATTGTAAAATTCAGCTACATATGTTCAGTTTTAGGCTGGAATTAAGATCTATCTTTGATTTGTTACTGATACTTGAGTGAAGTAAGCATTTCCACTGCCAGACACAGCTTCCAGGAGAACTAAAAAACAGAAACTTTCCTAAAGGATATATGCAGGAAGCATAAATACAGTTGTGAATACTATTTTAAAACACACAGAATTAACAGAATAACAGAGTTGGAAGGGACCTTGAAGGTCTTCTAGTCCAATCCCCGGCTCAGGCAGGAAACATTATGCCATTTCAGACAAATGGTTGCCCAATCTATTCTTTAAAAATTTCCAGTGTTGGACCATTCACAACTTGTGAATGAATAGAATAGAATAACAGAGTTGGAAGGGATCTTGGAGGTCTTCTAGTCCAATGAGGCAAATTGTTCCGCTGATTAATTATTCTAACTGTCAGTAAATTTTTCCTTAGTTCTAGTTTGCTTCTCTTCTTGATTAGTTTATGTCCATTGCTTCTTGTCCTGACTTCAGGTGCTTTGGAGAATAGCTTGACTCTCTCCTCCTACCCCTGATATATTGGAACACTTCTATCATGTCACCCCAAGTCCTTCTTTTCCCTAGACTAGCCATACCCAATCCCAGCAACCGTTCTTTACAGTATATGTTTTAATCATGTAATTATTTTTATTGATTTCTCTGCTCTGTTTCTAGAGTCTCAATATCTTTTTTACATTGTGGCAACCAAAGCTGAATGTAGTATTCCAAGTGTGCTCTTACCAAAGTATTATAAAGTGGTATTAACACTTCATGTGATCTTGATTCTATCCCTTTGTTAATGCAGCCTAGGACTGCATTGGCTTATTTTGGCAGTTGTAGCACATTCCTGGTTCGTATTTAAGTGATTGTCCACTAGGACTCCAAGATCCCTCTCACAGTTACTACTATTGAGCCAGGTACCACCTATACCAGTGGTTCCCAACCTTTTTTTGGCAATGCCCCACCTAAGCATCTCTAAAATCCTGATCCCCCCCAGTGACATATAATTCTTACTATTCAAAAAGTGAACGCCTACTCACGCAGAGGAAGCCTAAAAGACCATTAATTTGGTTTAAACTAGGTTCCAAAGAACATGGCATCCATGAAAGAGAAAAATAAAAGAACGAAAGACAGTAGAAGTACTGAAGAACTTAAAAAATAATAGTATGAAGGGATATGAAAAAAAGCAAATAAAGTTTCAAAACATATAATAGAGAACTGACATGCATAAATATAATTTTAATGAAAGCGTTTTCTGTAGTACTTTAATCATATTAATTACTATACATATTAAAATAAAGGTACCTAACAAATTCAAAATACAATTTGAGCTCACCTCAAGATCATATTTACAACGCAATCCTATGCATGCCTACTCAGAAGTAAGTACCATTGTCTTCAAGTAGTATTGCAACTTTAGTCTACTTAAGTTAGTGAGATGCTGCAGAGATTTTATATTAGGCTCCAATTTAGTCAGCTTCATTCTCAAGTCTCCTCGTTCAGTAATATCCAGTCGCTTTCTTTTCTTCAGTAGCAAATCATTTACAGCACTAAAGCCACATTCAGCTAAATATGAAGATGGGAACGGTAACAGCAGTTTTCTTGCAAAGTAGGTTGAATTTGGGTATTTTGTTTCTGTCTCATCACAAAGCCATGCCATTGCTATTGAATAAAGTTTTAAGTGACTTATCATTTTGCATTTCTGAGAAGATGGCACAGAAAGAGGAAAATTAAAAAAAACACACTTAGCTTAATTTATGAATAATAAGACTGTCATGAATTACTGCTCTATTCGTCCACTTGGTTTGAACCTGCAGCTTAGTGGGGAAATGCTTTGGTACAGTGGTGGGTTCCTCCTGGTTTGGCCCGGTTCTCCCGAGCCGGTAGCGGTGACGATATGACATCACTGAACTGGTTCTGCACCCTCCCCACCCACTCCCCGCATTATTCTTACCTTTTATTTGGCCCCACCCCCAATCTATTGCTGCCTCCTGAGTCCCAGCTGATGGTTAGAGGGAAAAAAACTGTTTAAACTCTTGCCCTGGGGCTTCAAAGGGCTGCCCTACAGCTGATCAGTGTTAAAAGAAAACAAATGAGTAGACTGGTGCCTGCAAAAATGCATGAGTAGATCAGTGCCTGCAAAAATAAATTGGTAGACCTGTGCCTGCAAAAATACATAGTAGATCAGTGCCTGCAAAACCGCATAGTAGATCAGTGCCTGCAAAAATGCACGAGTAGATCAGTGCCTGAAAAAATAAATTGGTAGACCAGTGCCTGCAAAAAATAAATGGATAGGTTGGTACAGCTCTGCAAGCAGTTAAAAGCCTGGTAGACCAATACCTCTGCTACATACTAAATAATTGTCATAAAGTAGGAAATGCGGGTCCAGCTAGATGACCACTGAAGGGCCCTCTCTAATAATAATGATGATGATTAATGCGGGACCTACTAAATGACCACTGGACATCTTTCTAGTATTCATTTCCAAGTGTATCCAGTGGATAAGTAAAACAGCCAGCCACATTCCTTTGAAGCTATCAGAAGAAGAAACATTTTGGTAACATACAATTTGAAGGTTAGGATGTCTACACAGACTAGAGGTCTCTATCAACACGTGATAAGTAGAATACATCGTCCAGTGAATACAGAAAGCTTATGATTGTTTGCCAAGAATAAAGTAACAAACTTAGAATATGCCAACTGATGTAACAAATGTTTCTAAATGAAAATCACTGAATTCACAGAATCCTTTGTTTGAAACTGTATAAAGACCAGGGTCCCCGACCCATAAGCTGTTCAGACTTCCAGGTACGAATCGGACTCTGAACCTATTGCAATAAATCTGATTCTGTTTGCCCTATGGGATGTTTCTCAATCTCGTCATTCCATAACAGTCACATGACCATCAAGCCACGCCCACAAAATAAGCCACCCCCACAGAACCGGTAGTAAAAAAATGTAGAACCCACGCCTGCTTTGGTAGTTCAGTAGGTGGAGGTGAATCACATAGGCCTGGCAAGGCCTACACATGTGTGGCCCAGCCCAAGATTGCTCTGAGAGGAAAAATCTTGTAAAACACGGCCTGGGAAAACACAGACTAAAAATAACTGTACATCTAACGATTTCTTACTTAAACTTGGGTCCTGGTTCTGTATCCTCATTTCCCCAGCAGCCATCCACTCTGTCTCCCCACAGAGCAGCTCCCCCTGCAACCACCCATCAGGAAAGCCCACAGGAAAGAGAGAGACTCTGCCAGTTCCATAATCCTTAGTGGGAACACATCTGATTGGCTGGCAGTTGCTCCTTCCTCTTCCCAGCTGAGATATCCTTTTCAGACCAGGCTCTAGGAAATGAACTTTACCAAAAACAACAATAGGTAGATGAAATACATCTGTTTCATCACAAATATATAAGAACAATTAGTGGGCTTTCAAAAATTCAGTTAATAGCTCATTTTCAAATTTCCCCCATTAAAAATCAAATTGCTCCCCTGTGGGGTGTGGGCCCCGTGTTGGGAACCACTGACCTATACTATACCTGTGCATTTGGTTTTTCTTGTCTCAGTGAAGAATCTTATTTTTTTCACCATTGAATTTTATTTTGTTAGATAGCATCGAATGTTCAAGTCTCTCAAGATTCTTCTGTATCTTAAGCCTATCTTCTGGAGTGTTGGCTATTACTGCCAGCTTGGTGTCGTCTGCAAATATGATGAGTTCCCCATCTCTCCCCTCATCCAAATGATTGGATGAAGATGTTGAAGAGTACTGGGCCAAAGACAGTGTCTTGGGGTACCCCACTGGTCTGTAGTTTCCTGGATCTAGTTTTTCTTTCTTTTTTTGAAGATGGGCCTTTTCCAGTCTTCTGGTAATCAAGAAAAATCCATTGTCAAGGCTGACTTGCTCTGCACGCTTTTTTTCCTTTTTCAAAGATGGGAAGTACATCAGCTCTTTTCCAGTCCTCTGGTAGTTCCCCAGTGCTTCAGGATCATTGAAATATACAGTTCAGTGGTTCTGTGATCACATCTGCCAGTTCCTTCAGAACCTTGGGGTGTAATCCATCAGGTCCTGGTGATTTGAACTCATCTAGAGTGGACAGGTGCACTCTTACCATTTCCTTGCCTTTTTTAACTGGTATATTTAGTCCTTTTTTTTTCAGTACTGCTTTTGATAGGTTGGACTGTTTTTTCCTTTTGTGTAAAGACAGATGCAAGAAATGAATTAAGCAGTTCTACTTTCTCCCTGTTGCCCGTCACCTTCTTGCCATTTTCTTCCATTAATGGACCAATAGTTTCCTTGACTTTTTTCTTGTTTTTTACAGGTTGAAAGAAGCTTGTTGTTGTTGTTGTTGTTGTTGTTGTTGTTGACTTTTGTCACAAGACTTAGTTCATTTTGAGCCTTAGCTTTCCTGACTTCATCTTTGTAGGCTCATGCTATTTGTTGATATTCTGCCTTAGTTATGCGCCCCACTTTCCACTTTTTATACTTGTCCTTCTTGCCTTTCAATTTATCAGAGAGTTATTTGTCAAACTTGCTGGTTTCTTTTGAGAGCTGTTATTTTTCTTCTTCATTGGTATTGTGCTAGACTGGGCTTTCATAATTTCACTTTTCAAAATTTCTTAAGCTTCTTGGATTGTTTTCCCCTTGAGAATTTTCATCCATGGAATCCTTTCCAAGTTATCTCTAAGTTTATTTAAATTGGCTCTCTTAAAATCCAAGACTCTAGTTTGACTTTGTCCTCTTGCTTGTGCTTGCATAATGTTGAATTCCAATGTTTCATGATCATTCCCCCACAAGGTTCCTGTAGCTTCAACATCTTCTATCATTTCATCTCTGTTATTGAGAATTAAATCCAATATGGTTGATCCACTAGTTTTCTTCTCTACTTTTTATTATTCCTGTAGTAGTTTATTAATCCATTTTATGCCATTTTATTATACTATTATATTGTATGGGTCAGAAATTGTCCTTCATTGAGATAATAAAAGTGTCCTAATGTATCAAATTTCACTGTAAAATGTTGATAGATTTTGAACACAACTTCTCTATTTTATTGCTTTGAAATAAATGGAAATAACAAGCATTCTAAGAACTTACTTGAATTGCCATCCTGATTTCTGTTTGGTGGGTTACTAAGATTTTCTCAATATGGCAAGCTCAGGTTATCTAGTAAAATTCCTAAATTCCTGAACGTTAGATTGGCTGGAAACATGTAAGATTACTTCTGAAACATTTGAAGGAATTATTACTGAATAAATCGTGTGACCAAGAAAGAATTTATATGAAAATGGTAATATATTATGCATTCCCTAGCATTCTGATTTATATTATCTATTTCAGGAATATTGATAAACCATTTCTCCTATTCCTATCATACCCTCAAGTCCATACAGCTCTTTATGCATCACTAGCTTTTAGAGGAAAGAGCAAGCATGGCTTATATGGGGATGCTGTGGAAGAAATGGATTGGAGTGTAGGTACGTATGTATGTCTGATCATTCAAAAGTGTTACCTGTCTTGGAATAATGATTCAGGTAAGTCCTTGACTTATGACCATATTGAGCCCACAATTTATGTTGCTAAGTGAAAAATTTGTTAAGTGAGTTTTGCCCACTTGATAACTGTTCTTGCCACTTTTGTTAAGTGAATCACTGCAATTGTTAAGTTAGTAACATGGTTGTTAAGTGAATGTGGCTTCTCCATTGACTTTGCTTGTCAGAAGGTTGCAAAAGATGATCATATGACCCCGAGACACTGCAACCATCATAAATATGAGTCAGTTGCCAAGCATCTGAATTGTAATTACATGACCATGGATATGCTGCAATGGCCATTAGTGTGAAAAACAGTCTTAAGTCCCTTTTTTTAGTATTGTTGTAACATTGAGCAGTCACTAAATGAACTGTTGTAAGTCGAGGAATACCTGTACTTTAGAAACTGAGCCTTATACAGGGTTTATTTTGACATATAAAGATAAAAGTTATTATCTCAAATCATTCTTTCAGGAATATATCTGAAGAGATGCAGGTTTTTTTCTGAAAACTTAATCTTTGGTGCAATCTTAGGTAATTGGTAAATGATTGTTAAAGCAAGTGCGTGTTTTTCTTATTCTGAACTGAATTAAGTTCTTAATTGATATGAATTATTTTGTAAACCTATTTTAGAAAGTAACAAGAATTTATATTGCGGTAATAGGGGAAAAAAACATTTGGACTAAAAGATAAAATTAAATGTAGCCATAAGGAAGAAGTGTTCACCACTGTATGGCATGTGTTTAAACATTCACAGTATATCATGACTTTCTGCCAAAATGATACTTGATGAAATGATTTTTCATTCCTCTACACACAATGTGAGGAGCATTGTATCAGCAGAATATTAGGGCAATATATCATAGCTCATTAGTAAGAATAGGCAAAGAGACATACAGTGGTGACGGTGGCGTGTTATTTTTTTTTTTAAAAAATCTAATCATGTTATTTATTTATTTGTTCATTTATCTATTTGTTGTCCTTCTTGTAATGAAGTGACTCTGAGCAGCTTTCAGCATTCAAACATTAAAATCCTAACAAATAAATATCTCTAAAACAATAAAAATAGAAATCCCAATCAAGATAAAATTATAGTTAGTTAAAAGTTAGGCAAGCAGGGAACAGAATGCAGTGGGGAAGGTGGGATTACCGCTTAATTCATCAATCACTTCCAAAGTGATGCTTTCCCTGTTAGGTGTGCTGCTTCCCCCTACAGAGAGTCACAAGAGTGGGAGACAATCATATATCAGAGGGTAAAATGTTCCAAAGGGCAGGAGCTATGGTAGAGAAGACCCTTCTCCTGGACCATGGGTCCTCAAACTACAGCCTGTGGGCCGGATGCAGCCTGCTGAAGCAATTAATCTGGCCCATGGAGCACCACCAGGTTGCCCCACCCACCCTTTAGCAGAGCGCAGGACTTGCCTTCGGGAGCCCTGCAGGCTGGAATCGAAAGGTAAGCGCAACAATTTTGGCCTGCAGAATGCTTTTGGAGATGGGGGTGTGTGAAAGGAGGCAAAAAAACAGGCAAAAACAGCCCATTTTTGGCCAAAAAATGAGGCATTTTTGCCTGGTTTTAGACTGCAGAATGCTTGGGGGGGAGGGGGGGAGGCAAAGAAACCAGGTAAAACCATCCTATTTTTCACCTTCCCCGCCTCCAGAAGATAGAGAGAGGGGGTGGGGAAGAGAGAGAGAGAGGGAGAGAGAGACAGAAAGAGAGAAAAAGAGAGAGGGAGGGAGGGAGAGAAGGAAAGAGAGAGGGAAAGAGAGAAAGAAAGAGAGAAAAGAGAGAGAGAGGAAGAAAAAGAAAGAGAGAAGGAGAGAGAAAGAAAGAGAGGGGGAGAGAGAGGGGGAGAGAGACAAAGAAAGAGAGACAGACAGACAATGGGTCCCGAAGCATGCCTCCTCTGCTGGCACAGGTTCTAATTGTGACCATAAATTTACTGTGTATTAATCCTATCCACTCTGAAACACAGGAGTGATCCAATGTCTTTTCCTCCAAAGAAAAAGCTATTGTATGCAGAAGGACATTGTCCTTTTTTCTTTTTTGGGAAGAGGTACTATAGAATTCATGGACATGAATAAGACATACATGGCTGAATCTCTGGGCGATAGGAAGACTATATAAGAAACACCCTTAGAACATTTCATGTGGCAACTTGTGAATACAATAAAAGTTTTTTTAAAAAGTTTGAGTGAAAATAGAACAACTTTTCCTTCTTCGTGATCTGCTGAGATCATGAGATTGAAAAAATGTGAATACATGATTGAATACTTTTGAAACTGGCTTGACTAACATCATGTCAATGTGTACACCAGGTAACAGATTCTAATAAAGGGAGAGGAGACATGGAAGTTAGATGATGTTGATTATATTACAACCTGGAATTTGAGCTGGTTTGTTATGCACAAACAAATGTTCTAAGCTGTAAGTAGAAAACAATTTAAACCAGGTTTCCCTCCCTCCATGCATTTATTTTGTACTGGGTTTCAAACAAAATTCAAAGAAGCTGCTGCCTGCCATTTTGTAGCTTGTTTTATAATTCTGTTAGATCATAAATAGGGGCATCCTCTAAATTCCTCCACAGGATTGAGAGAACCCTAGTTAACTCTTTACCTGATTTTTAGGGGGAGGGAACTAGGGTGATGGGATTACTGAAGAATTTAAATTAATTTTTTTGCGGGTCAGATACTCAGCTAGTATAAGAAAGACAGTGTTTGTGTATATGTGGAAACCTGACACCATGGAAAAAATATTCACCAGCATCTGCTTGTATCGGCAGCATTTAAATTCACTGTCAACTTCTGATAACAGTGTAATATAAAGGGAATTAGGTTTCTTTTAGATTGTTCCTATTAATTAATGGTAAGTATTAATAGTTTGAAGACAAAACTGAGGAAGAAATTGCACAGAGCGCCTCACAAAGTGTCTCCTCTCAAAGTGTGCTAATTTATCAGGTTTTGCAAAATAGCATATTATCGGCGGGAATATTGGAATGACTCTTCATTTCTAGAGGTAATCATCTGTGAAATCAAGTTGCACTTGAAACAATCAAGCTGAAATGCCATAGCAACATAAGATAATATTCCCTTTTCATTCCTTCTGCACATTAGCTTCCAATATATTTCTGATTTCTATCAAGCAAGGTACAACATTACTTTCAGTAAATAATATATATATTAAAGTATCAAAAACTGATTTTCACCTCTGCAGCAGAAGCATGATGTGTAATTGAAAGAGAATGCTCTGACTGCAAACACAGAGAGTTCAATTTCATTCACTTTTTAGTATACATTTAGCAATGAAATTTATGAATTTCAAAAGCAACAAGATCAAGGCAAAAGAGATTATTTAAGAAATATATGCATCTTCACTTCGAATTGCAAGATGGGCAGCAAATAAATTTGATAATAATCATTTTCATAGAAACAAGTCTTCTAAAATAGTTTTTAAAATGGAAAACAATTGTCAGTTCTGTGGCAATTCATAAATTTCCTCACAAGCTTGACTTATTGACTTTCAGAAATGGTTCTTTTAGCCAAGAAGTATTGCATCACCAATGCTAGTGCATTAGAAGCAGCATGGAGCCAACATAATAAACAGCATAACACCTATGTCATTTTTATATCGAGATTGTAATTTGGAATAAAATTGAACAAAGTTTATTAGTGTGAGGCACCAGAACATGAACTGGATAGCTATATCCAGTTTTAGCACAATTGCTACAGGGGCAGAAAATTCACTATACCGCACCTTTAGCCAATTGTATAATATTGCCTTCCTGTTTGATCATATATCTGTGTGCCAGACCAAGTCTTTACCAGCAGGTCTAGCACCAGCTAGGATTGTACTACCACATGAAGCATCATTGTTTTTCTCACTGAAGTGGTACCTATTTATCTACTTGCACATAGCAAGTCAAACTGAAGCCGAGGCAAATGATGAGTGCCTATTGCCTCACACAGTGCTAGGATTTGAACTGCTAGAGTAGAGACCATCTCCAGCATCTTTAAGCGACCTTAGTCGCATATCATGTTAGACTTGTGTAAATTTGGAAAATCCTACTATCACCTTCTCTTTCTATCTACTTTTCTACTTGCTCCTTGAAAAGTGCATTCCCTGTTCCACAAAACAGGAACAATACCATAGCTCTGACGTATCAGTTTGCAGTACTTTTCAGTCAAAATAATTTTCATGGCTATTTTATAATCCTACTGTCAAATCTTAAACTGTTGTGATTTGTATGAATTCTTTTCATATATACTTTTTGCATGTGTTCTCAGATTCTACATTTGGATTAAGTAATGGTCATAAACCATATTAATTAACGATTATAATTAGCAACTTATTTGCAAAATATAAACATCACTTAGACCTATCTGTGGAGAGTCTCAAATCCAGGTGATGGTTGTCCCAAAGGTGCTTTTCAAAGGCAACTGAACCTTCTTGGTTTTTTCCTTGAAAATGTTTTGCTTCTTATCAGAACTGAAGAAGTTATTTGATTGAGAAGCAAAACGTCTTTAAGGGGAAAAAAAACCCAAGGAAGTCCAGTTGCCTTTTGAAAAGCACCTTTGGATCATTTAGACCTGTTCTGCACAAAATGCTTACATCCACATAAACTGGTTGGGATTCTACTTAACATTGAAACAGTGATATAGTACTTCAAGAGTATTTTGCCATAAGATGTTTTGTCTTGCTTTTACTCCAATGATTCCTAGCTGATATAGTATTTCCTTCAAAAGCCTTGTTGAACTCAGAAAATAAATCCATCATTATGTCAGTACCTTTAAGTTTTCAGATGTTTATTTCTTTTTCTTGTTTTCTGTAAGAACATAAGTCATGTTAATACTGGCCAATATCACACAATAAAATGTTCTCTAACACAGGAATTTGTTTAACGGTTATAAATTCTTATTGAGTTCAGGACCTTAGGAAGTCACTGTAAGATGTTAGTTTTGTGGAACTGGCCGTACTTAATTTTTAAAAAGTTAATTACTCCTCTAAAATAAAGCCATGCAGCTTCTCACCAAGCATTAAGCATTTAGAAGGCTTCATTTAAATAATACACAGTGTGAGAGGATCCAAGTGGATCCAACTGCTGGGAGTTTCAAAGAAGTTTCAGGCAAAATAATAAATCACAACATGTGTGAACCACTTATGGATTTACAGTAGTTCACTAGTTCATCAAATTTAATCTCAACAGTATTGATTAGCAGTAAGTCTTCAGTTTTCAGGAACTCTTTCCAGGTTTCATTTCACTCAGTATTTAAGACTTTTTGCATAAAAACATAAATATCTATTACAACGTACAATGATGACAAAACTGTATTGATTGTGCCAGGACATCATAATACATAAAATGTGACTTACATGATGATAGCAATATCATCTATTATTCTTCTGTGGAAACCCTTTTACAGAAATTATGTGATTTACTATCCAGTATAGTCTGGATTAAGTTCATTAAGTCGAATATTAAATTGACAACAATTTAGTGCTCAGTGATAGTGCACATGATTTTCATGCAGAAAAGTCCCAGGTTCAATATTTAGCATAGTTTGATAGCATGGAAATATTTCTGTCTGAAACTCTAAAGAAGTACTGTAAACCATGTTAAGTATCCTCATCAAATGGACTTCCTATAAAATATTTCCTATCTACCTTTAAAAACTTTCCTATGTTTAAAAACTTTCTATCCAGAGTTTTCCAAACTTTACAAAGTTTGTAATCTCATGGAAAAGACTGAGAGATTTCAGACTACAATGCAATTTCTATATTGCTATTATCAGTTCAATAAGATTATTTTTCCTGCCCTTTCATTTTGAATCTTAATCCCTTTATTTCTAAACAAACAAATAGAGGGGAGACACAAACTGCCACCTCCCACCCACCCCATAATATTAATTAATTAGTATCAAGAACATCACCTAATGAGAAGGAAGGACTCACTGGAGAAAAGGCTAATCCCGGGAAAGATTGAGGGCAATAGAAAAAGGAGATGGCAGAGAACGAGGTGGCTGGATGGAGTCACTGAAGCAGTAGGTGTGAGCTTAAATAGACTCCAGAGGGTGGTAGAAGACAGGAAGGCCTGGAGGAACATTGTCCATGGGTTACACAGGAGACTCTTGTCTAGGTAGGCAAGCTACTGCTCTAAACTGTTCATAAGTTATATACCATAAATGAGTAATACACATCAAAGCTCCACATTATTCAGTCACTATTTCTTGGTTTTGTTAATTATGGGGTACAGCCAGAGCAGTTATCCATCTTCTGAGAGGTGAGAAACACATTATGTGTTTCACACTGATATGCCGCTAAAATTGCAACACAATATGTATATGTTTGACATTCCCATGCCTTTCATTCTTCCATGCTGAAATTCTATCCATTTAATCAGCAAAGTGTTTATCACAGAATGAAAAGTAGTTAATGTCACTGTAAAAGTCTGTGAATTTAATAGAAAATGACACTCCCTGTTCACTTAGCCATGTTGGAAACTTAGATATGTTGCAAACATGAGCACAAAATAGAAAAGGTGTTTTATTTCAAACTTCAGTTAAACAAACCATTTTAGACTGTTCCAAGCAAGTTCTCTCAAAACAAAATTACAATTTTACAAAAGTTTTTCTGAACACAGTAGAACATTTTTAATTTTCTACCACAGGGAATAACAGGGAAAAGGTTCTCTGCCACAACTGTAGATGGAATGTTTGTCCATGTGGTCTGATACCTACTATTTGTCCTACAGAAAAGAAATGATTACTTTTAAAATGAAAATATGGTTTAAATTCTCATAGGAAATCACTTAAGCATAGTTTTCTCCCAGCTCATCTACTTAATGGCCACAGAAGTCCAGCAAAGACCACAATCAATAGATCACAAGAACAAGAATAGTTATTGTCTTCTATTGGCTTTGAGTTTTCTATTTTATTAGTGAATAGTGCATAATGATACATTTTACAGAAATCCAATAACATTCTATCCAATAAAAACAGCATACTTTTCAATAGAACAGATCACCTGAAAACTCAACATCAATATGCGTATGCAAACAGTGCATACAATAACATTGCATAGACTTTGCATTTACTTAGTGTCAAGATAATACAAAATAGCATATGGCAGCACATACCAAACAATGCTCCTAAAATCTAATTTTCCTTCAGCAAAAGTTTTTAGTGCTGGTTTCTTAACTATACTTATTTGGCAAGCTACCAAGCAGCTGAAAATCACTTCTGCCTGCTTTTTTCCCCTCATGCATTTCTCAGCCAGTAGGACTAAGAAACTTATCTGTCCTACTTTTAGTGGCTTGGATGAAAAGATTATATAAAAATATTGAAAAGAAACCGTCTAAATATGTCCATTTTGTCTAGTATTCAGAAGAGACACATTTTATTCTGAAGTTAGGACATACTGTAACTCTCAAAATACAGTTTTCAGAATATTCTGAAGTGTCTGACTTCAGATGTGTCAAATTGGGGAGAATTTGCACTTCCCTACTTTTTAATGATAGGATGTATGCTAGTGCTCTTCTATGTTAAACAAGCAAAAATCCTCTTCCTTGCCACTTAATGGTTTGTTTTGTTTAAGTCTGGTAAATCTCATTGATGGACTGACCTGTGCTTTCATGTTATTCTCTGAGCTGAGAACTGTAGCCCTTCTTTTCAAATCTTTCTTTTGTCGTTTTCTAAAATCCCCATGCTACTTTTGAATTTAAAGCAATTCTTCTGTGCTTCTGCTCTGGTATAGCTATTTCAGCAGACAAACAGGTTATTTGGTTATTTATGCAAAGGAATCTACAGGGTTGTCCTTCTAAATACTGTACAGAAAAAAATACAGAAAAAGTCAGAGCACACAAATTGTTTAAGCTTTCATAAGCATAAAAAGGGTCCTAAAGGGACTTGTCTAAAATTCATTGTAGCATAAACTTTTGCAGATTACAGTTTAATGCATCGAATGAATAAGCCTCTAGTTCCTAGTTATTTCTGTGATAAAACTTAAGATGCTCCAAGACTTCTCAAAGAATAGAATAGAGAATGGAATGGAATGGAATGGAATGGAATGGAATGGAATGGAACGGAATGAAACGGAACGGAACAGAATAGAATAACAGAGTTGGAAGGACCTTGGAGGTCTTCTAGTCTAACCCACTGCTCAGGCAAGAAACCTTATACCATTTCAGACAAATGGTTATCCAATTCTTCTTAAAAACTTCCAACGTCGGAGCCTTCACAACTTTTGGAGGCAAGTTGCTCCACTGATTAATTATTCTGTAGGAAATTTCTCCTTAGTTCTATGTTGCTTCTCTCCTTGATTAATTTCCATCCGTTACTTGGATAAAAATAAAAATACCTTGTAGGCTTCCTTAACCAACATAAATAAAGAGATAGAGCTCCCTGTATGACTGATCAGCCTCTGCTTTAAGATCTCCAGGAAGAGAAAGCCCATTGTGTATCTAGGTAATAACTTCCATTATCAGAAATGTTAATTTGTTTCTTCAATAAGTATATGTTCCTGTAACTTAAACCCTATTAGATCCCATCATAGATCCCTTCTGAATTTGATTGTCCAAGTGAGGAGAATTGTCAGATTTTTCCTTATTCAGGTTAAGCATACTATTTTTTCAAATGTTATTCATTTATATATCTGCCCATCTATATATGAAATTCTAAGCAGCAAAGTAAAACATAAAATGTTCCATTAAAAAAAAACAACCCCCCGAACCCAACCAATTCAATAACATCTCAGTAAGTGTGAGTCTTCTCTCAGTCATGGAGCTTCTGGTGAGAATTCATAGAGACCTAGACAGCCTTGAAAGAGTGGAGACAATACTGTTGCAAAAATTGGCAGCCAGGTGTTAAATTCTGGCCACTGCAATCTTTTGGGGAAAAGGAAAGATTGTGAGATCACTGAGTTGCATTCTAGGCAGCTGCTCCTTGTTAGTAGACTACAGGTTTTTGTGGTCAGCTCATGGGTTGAACAGCTGGGAGGAAGTGCACTACTGACTATGGATATAAGGTTTTCACAAGCCTAAATTCTTTTTTAAAAAATATTTATTTATTTTTTAATATAATACACACCATGCATAGTTTGTGGACAGTGTTTTGACTGGGTCAAATCTTTTTTAACCAATGCTAACAGTAATAATACAAATAAGTATGCATAATCCTGATCTTCCAACTTCAACAGTACCATTCTCTCTTTATAATTCTTTATCATTTTTTCTATTAATTCATTTAAACATAAATAACATTTCTTTGCGCCACATATTTGTTATCCCCTACTAAGTTACTAATATTTAATATTTTGAAAATTATTCATTATTCCACCATAATTTCAATATCCCAAATATCTAGGTCTACTAATAAGGCCAAATATTAACAAAATTTAATCAATCCTGGAAATATATCTCAAAATCCCCACAATTTCTAATCCTTAAATTCACACTATTAATATTAATAATACAATTAGATTACCTAATCCTAAACTTCCACCTACTAAGTTTGTCTTATTTTTAATTATAATAGATTCTATTATCTGTTAATATGTATGTTACTATTTTCCCTATTTGTATTTTTTATTTTTTTATTTTTATTAATATATTTCATCATTATCCATCATCTCATAACCTTTTTGGAGTTCCATCATTTATTGACTTTTTAATCACCCTTTTATTTCTCTCTCTTGGATTTTATAACTCTTTTTGATATTTTTATACCTACTGAACATACCCTTCAGGTTGCCCTTTATCTCTTTCTGCTGTATTATTTGAACACACATCAATACACACATCTTTTTTTTTAAAGAGATTTTTCTTTTTTCCCTCTAAACCTTTCTCTTTTTGGGGGAAGATATTTTCCTTATTTTTTCGGTTCTATTATAAGCTTTTAAGGAATTATCTGATTGATTCCTACTTATTAATTCTTTCTCTTCATTATCTTTATCTTCTTGCATCTTGTTTTGATTTTTTCTTTCCATTGCTTCTTCTAATTTCTCATCTATTTCTGAATATCATGTTCATCTTTTTCCCCCAATTATTGAGTGACTTCTACACTCATTTCTTTATCTTTAGACCATCCCCTTGTCTCCTTATTGTTCTTTATAGTTTCATGCATGTTTTTGAGCATCAAAATTATTTCTTCATTTGCCTCTTTATCCCTTGTAGATCTATTTTGTAACAATTTAATAGATTACTCAGTATACCTCTTTGGTTTCAATGTCTCAATATTTAAAAACTCCAACTTAATAAAATTCAATCAATCCCATAGTTATGCCTCAAAATCCCTTAAATTTATAATATTTATTTATTTGTTTGTTTGTTTGTTTGTTTGTTTGTTTATTTATTTATTTATTGTTTCTATTTATATGCCGCCCTTCTCCGGAGACTCAGGGCGACTTACAATGCGTTAAGCAATAGCCTTCATACTTTTGTATATACCTGCTTAGTAGGGCTACCCCCCCCCCAAGCGGTGTTCTTTTTTTTATACAAAGTCAACTTACTGCCCCCACAATCCGGGTCCTCATTTTACCTACCATGAAAGGATGGAAGGCTGAGTCAACTTTGAGCCTGGTGAGATTCGAACTTGCAGTAATTGCAGGCAGGTGGTGCTACTTAACAGCACTTTATTCTGCTGTGCCATCAAGGCTTTACAATTCTTTAGTGGTTTACAGCCTTGTGATTTTCCAATTACATATCTTACTAATTGTCCAAATTTTAAAGTCTTCTTTAACTTTTCTTCTTTTCTCTTTTCTTCTATCACCTTTCTTTTTTTGTCTCATAAAATCTTCGGTCAAATAGCCTTAATAATCCAAATCCAAATTAATCCACCAGGTTCCTCCAATCTTTGAAATCCATAATCCAATAGCCAGTTTCAATAAAATGTGGTTATTTACTGAGTTGAATAAATGTATTGGTAAAGCGGCCACCACATTTTCCAAACTTACAAAGAGAGTATGACTTAATAAGAAGCTGATGGAACATACAAAGATCCAGGTCTATAGAGCCTGCATCCTGAGCACATTCTTGTACTGCAGTGAGTCTTGGACCCTCTATGCACAGCAGGAGAGAAAGTTGAACACCTTTCATATGCGCTGTCTCCGATGAATTCTTGGCATCACCTGGCAGGACAAAGTTCCAAATAGCACAGTCTTGGAACGTGCTGGAATTTCTAGCATGTATACACTATTGAAACAGTGACATCTATGCTGTCTGGGGCATGTTGTGAGAATGGCTGATGGTCAGATTTTGAAAGATCTCCTGTATGGAGAATTAGTGCAGGGAAAGCACCTCAGAGGGAGACCACAGCTGCGGTATAAGGATATCTGCAAGAGGGACCTAAAGGCCCTGGGAATGGACATTAACAACTGGGAAACCTTGACCTCCGATTGTTCAACTTGGAGGCTAAAGACACAGCATGGCCTTCTCCAATTCGAAGAGAGACTTGTTCAGCAGGCTGAGGCAAAGAGGCAGTCCCGGAACCAGCGAAATCTGGGGGCTGGGTCCAGCTGGAGAAGGGCGATATACAAATTAAAAATAAATAAATAAATAAATAAATAAATAATAAAAATAAAAAAATAAAAAAATTTAAATGATTTAAAATCTCTGTAAAGCAAGAATCTCAAAATATCAAACAAATTAATAACAAAGTAGAAATTCTGGAGAATAAGACAGAAGTTATAAACTAGCAGTTTATGTAAAAAATAAAACAAATACAAGAGACACCCATTTTGGGTGAAAGTGCTTTTGAATAAATTGGAATTAAAATAAATAAACTGGACCTTTTGTAGGAGATTTCCAGGATAAGCCTGAGGAAGGGATCAAGTGCATCATCAGTCTCAAGTCCCTTCATGCCGACAAGAGATCTAAGACCAGCCTACCTTGAACTGTGTTGACTCTTATCTACCTCCTTGCTTTGACCATTAGTAGTTCAGGTTCTTGTAGAGAGTGTTAGCATGCAATGAACCTGTAATTGTTTGAACCGCCTTGCTTCCTGATTTCTTGCATCTCACACCTTTATTGGAATGCTTTTGTTTACTCTTAAAGCATACAGACAATTTGTGGATTTTTTTTTTAAAAAAGAGGTAAAGCTATTATGCATTAGATTGTGTTGCTGATTGAAACTGTGGAGATACTGACTGTGATCCAACTACTATCATGGGATGCCACTTGAGTCAAAAGTATTAAGGGCACAGAAAGACAAAATAGAAAAAAGGAGAGTGAAAAAATTTGCCTTTTCTGTTTTCCTTATGATATGTCCATTTTTGGATTATAATACCATAATGGCAATCCCCAGAAAAGCGGAAAAATGGGAGCGAAAGAGGGGATCATTACACCAATCTGAAGAGAGAGGAGTTATACCAGATTTGCCTCACAAAATAATAAAGGAGAATATATGTAGCTCAGGATTGAAATGAAGGGCCCTTGGTGTTCTCTGAACTTAGTTGCAAACATTTCATTATCCAAATTAGGTAACATCAAGTAGCACTGATGATATTGCCTAATTTGGATAATGAAAGAACCAAGGTCAAAGAATACCAAGGATCCTTGCTTCAGAAACTGTTTGAACAACGGCTAGAAAGTTAGCTGAATCACTTGATAATAAATTGACAGTTAATAATTGACAGACAATAAATTGAAAAAAGAATGAATGAAATATTTATAAAGATGAAAGAGGACATGAAAGAAGTTAAGAAGATGGAAAGCTTTGTAAAGCAAGCATCTCAAGATGTAAAGCCAATTAATAACAAAGTAGAAATTTTGGGGGAAAAGACAGACACTATGGACAGAGAATCAAAAAGAGAACTAGGTAATCTGACTCTATTGGTACTGAGGAAGAAGAAATTTTAAAGAAAAGCAAATTTTCAGTTTAGCGATTTTTTTGGGCAGGGGAATTAGGATGAGAATGATACGGAAGCAGAAATTGACATAGTATATAAAATAAATACAAGATTTGCAGGAATAAAAACATTCCAAGAGATGTTTTGTTGTACATTGTCAGAAAGAAAACTAGGGATCAATTTATGTAGCAACATTTTAATAGAAGATTAAAAATTGACAATACAGACGTAGTTGTTGTTTAAAACATTCCTGTTAGAATTTTACATAAAAAAAATAATTTTCTTTTTGGAATGTGAATTTAAAGTAAAATATGATTCCATTGTGATAGGACAAATGGGAAGTTATGGTTTTTACTTTTAAACAGCAGAGTTTTCTGATGAAGATGAGGAAATGTCTACAAAAATTTAAAGAGGAATTGAATTTAAAGAGGAACAAAAACTGCAACAGGTGTAAAAGAAAACTGATAGGGATGATACTGAAGTAGGTGCTACAGATATTTATTTTTCTAAATGTTTGGCTTAATTATGGATTATAAATGCAAAATATAAATGGAGCTAATGCTTCTCAAAGAGAAAAGTATATTTAAAACAATTAGATAATAAATAAATAAATAAACAAACAAACAAATAAATATAGCAAGATATAATTCACCTACATGAGACACAAATTAGGAAAAATGAATGAAAAAATATTTGATTTATTAAAAAATTTAAAAATTGAGCAAATAATTTATTTCAGCAGGAACAAAAAATAAATTGAATTGTTTGTATATAAATCTCCAATTAAAACCAGAACTTGTGCTAATTGATGAGCATGGTAGATTTGTTGACATGGAAGTTCATTTTCATGAGAACTTTGTCTCAAATGAGGATGTAGTATTGTTCTATAAAGCAGGGGTTCCCAACCCCTGGGCTGCAGCCCACTACTGGGCCTGTTTGGAACCAGATCGTGCGAGCAACGAGCTGGTGTGCAGCTTGTGTGCATGACTCAATTTGTGCAACCGGTGAGCCAGCATGCACACATTTATGCGCAGCTTGACTTGTGCTGGCAAGTATGCATATGCGTGCGCAGCTGCACTTGCACAAGTCAAGCTGTGCCCACTACTCGTGCAAGTCAAGGTGCGCATGTGCACTTGTGCACCAGTCACTGCTCATACGACCCAGTTCCCCTACTACTGTCAAGCCACCAAGCCACAAACATTGGGGATCGCTGCTATAAAGGAGTTATAGGGAAGTTAATAGGTTTTTCTTTGAAAACTTGGTGTTTGATTAGAGTTTGGAATGAAGTGATCTCCCCACAACCAGATAAAATTTCTGACAAAAATATTAAAATCATTCAAGGTATATTGCCAAAAGTTTTCTTTGATTTGATGGTCACTTTTCATTGTCCAACCAATCAAAATAACTTTTTAGTGATTTACATTGAGTTACTTTATTTGGAATAAGTTAATTAGTTCAAAAGAGGCCAATAAAGAGCCACAAGATTTGACTTCAACAAGAAACTGTAGGTCAATATCATTATTGAATAATGACTACAAGTTGATCACATCAATTCTAGCTGAAACACTGAAAATAATTTTGCAAGAATTTATTCATGAGGATCAATGTGGATTTTAAATGTAAAAGACAGTTAAAAGACAATGTTTGAAATGTGTTGGATGTTTTGGAATGATGTTTTTCTTTCAAACAATACTTGTTTTTTTTACAACTGAACTTAGGTATTGTTTAAAAAGTGACAGAAGGATATTGTATAAATAAATTTGTGGGGCAGGGGAAAATATGAAAAATGTATATGCATTCTTATCTATTTATCTAATAGTTAGCCTTGCAGTCATTTTCTCCCAATCCTTACCTGATTGACGGGGTAATCTTGCATTTGTTAATAAAAACAAAATGAGGGGTTTTTTTTTAATCGAGATATAGACAGGAAGTCTACATTCCACTGAAAAATATGGAGTCTATGAACATTATCCTGAAGGAAGGGGCTACTAGAATAGGAAATTTTAATTTTTAATTTAATGTAATGTTTAATTTAAATCTTTTAACACTTAATAGGGCTTCTATATCTTCTTTCCTTCCCTGTTTGCTTACACATTTCCATTAAGTTTGGTTTTTCCTTTTCCTTTTCTCTTTTATTCCCTTTGCAACATAGCTCTCCCTTTTCTTCACTCAGTTAATCCACACCTTTGCTTCTGCAGAGAGAAAAGAAATGAATATGTGTTTGCCTTTGTATTTCTGCATTTGTATAAGAGTGATTTCTGTGTAGAAGAGTATCTTATTTTATATGCAGTTTAATTTTAATCAGGAGTGATCATTTTTTCCTCTTCTCTCTGCGCTTGCTTCATATTTTTGAAATGTCACATCTGTTTGGTACATATACAATTCTGGACCAAATATGTATGCAAAAGTTACAGGACTAACCTGTCTCACACAGAGAAAATTTTCATGGAAATTAGTACACTGATACAGCCAGCTGTAGGTGCTCTGAAGGCATTCTGAGGTACCGACTAAGGAAACATTGGTGTAAGGTTACATTGAGGCCAATCTCATATAAGTAAGCTATTACAGAACTCCCCTTAGAGAACAAAAGCTGATTCAGGGAGTACCGCTATAAATAAATTAAAACCTGACCAAAAGATCCACAGAATATGTTTAATCTGTGTGAACTATAAACATAAGAAGGCACTTATACCTTCATGTCTTAATGTTGCTAGGGGTTGTGCAGCTAGATGAGTAGCAAAGCTTAGATGTTTTAAATGCAAGATAATTTTTCAAGTGTTTTTAATGTATAAATCCACTTCTAACTTTCATTTAGATATCTGTTAAGAAATGTCTTATCTTCTAAGAAGTGTCCTTCCCCACAAAGATTTTCAATTTTTTTTTAAAAAAAATATTCTCTAGGTGCTTGAATTTTCTTTTGAATTTCTCTTGATAGTATTTGTCAAGACTGGTGTCAGAGGGTGCTATTACTCACTGTTTTCTGATATTTCCTTCATTTCCTCTTATGGAAAAACAAAACAAAAATGGTGTCAGAGGGACAAAGCTGACTCACTTTCATTGTTGCCTGCATCAGCTTTCAGCTTGCAGTTTGCCAGACAGAAATGGGAAGGGGGTTGGTAAATTCCTAGGGAAGAGGGAGAGCTAAGGAATGTATGAGAGACACCCACCAAGGCCAAATTCTTGGAACTACCAGCTAAAGCAGACACTTTTCCCAAAACAAAAGCACTAAGTGTAATTGGTGGACAATGAACTGTGGGTGGCCCAGGGGCTTTTACCTATGTGGGTTTTCTCAGGAAAACTTCAGAGTTTGCTTTGCTTCTGCTGTGCCTAAATGAATCTTTCAATAAAGCTTTACTCTTGGTAGTTCCTACATGCCAGGAGTTTCTTTTTTTTGGATGTGTCAAATGGGACGGTTGACAAACAACTATAATGGGAATAACCTATTTAATAATATTATTGTGTTCATTTTCTTCCAAAAGTTCAAGCTAACATCAGAAACTAGCCAGCCCCAGTGATGGCAAAATAATGAAATATGTGTCATGTCTCAACTTTCATATATGCCTTGTGATGTTCCACATAGGTACATGTGAGGCAAAATTTGCATTACAATGGCACAATGTATGTTTTATCACTTAGCACTTCTATGATTGCCCATGGCCAGAAGTATCACTGGGGGGGGGGGATCAAGGACAGGCAATGAAAACAGTGTAGGGATATAATCTCCAACCGTTGAATGTGCATTGTTTTATTTCATACAGATATACTGTATGAAAGACAGAGAGTTTGTGTAGCAATTATACAACATTGTTTTGGTCATTCTAATTAAATCTTTGGATTTGGTTCACACTTCTGGGTTCAGAAAACTACAAGGAACTAAAGCCAAGATTTTTACATATGGGTGCCTTTTCAAATAAAGAATTCCACAAGATTTTTCGTATTCCAAGTTGCATATTCTAGGATGGATCACTGACATTTGACCCATGATGGATACTTTTATCTTTATTTCTTCCTTTCTACGTGTATGTGTGTGTGTACGCGTGCTTGCTTTCCAGCTATACATGGGTGTACTATACTAAAGAGGAAATATTCTCCAAGCCACCTGGAAAGCTGTTTAGATTTTAACACACCACATTTGTTTGTACTGCAAATGAATGATATCCAGACATAACAAGGGTTTTCATGAAATAGAAGTTGCAGATCTGCCACTACATAATCGCAGTAAGATGGGATATTATTAACCCAATATATTTTGTCTTACAAGAAGAAGGGGCAAGCAAAGAACATGCTGGTTTGATAACATCAAATCTGATACAAAATTAAACATCCAACAATTGAAAGAAGTTGTGCTTGACAGGGAATTGGTCATGACTAAATGATTAAAACAACAACAAATATTTTGTCTTAGGCACTTTGAGAAAAGAGCTAGGTGGATTTTCAAACCTATTACTAATGTCAAAAAAAAACCAACTGTTAATATATTTGTTTATGTTTCAAATAAAATGAAGTAGGTGGATTTCTGGATAAGCAATAGAGGACTGAACATGGCTGCACAGATAATGGAGCTGGTTGTTATAGTGCAAAGAGGGCCCAGTAAAGGGATTGACTGTCTAATGTCTTCTCCAGATCAAGGAGAGGACCAGGATTTCTCACAAGGGCTCCTTACAGAGATTCTCTGCAAAGAGACTATAAAACAATGTTCTTCAATGGGGTTTAGAGCTCTGGAGGCCACATTTCATTACTGGAAGTCACTTTTTGGATTTTAAGAACATTCAGAAGAGTGTTCCTCCTTCAATCTTCAGGGAAAATTTTTTCATGTAAGTCTAAAACCTTAAACAAAAAAATAAGTACTGAAATAAACAGCAGAAGGGTGGTTAGAATGTTGAAATTAAAAAATCACAAATGGACTAAAAGGCTAGATCAGGGCTATCAAACTATCGGCCCGCGGGCCAGATATGTCACACACACGCCATGGAGTCTCCTAGGATTTTCTATGGAGTTTTTGCTTATACATGGTGATATTATAAATATAACTTTCCTTTTCAAAAGTTGTACTGTATTTTGAAAAAAAACATTTTCTTCTTTTCATCATATATTTTACAGGACAGATTCTCCAAGTATTAGATCAATGGAACTTAAGCCCGCATACTCTTGTATATTTCACTTCAGATCAAGGAGCACATCTTGAAGAAATATCAGACAATGGAGAAGTCCATGGTGGTTATAATGGGATATTTAAGGGTACAAACCAGCTTTTTACTATTGTGTTTTACAAATTCTGTTCAATTGTCCTTATAGTTGGAGTAACCTATATTTTAAGAAAGTGGATATATATTTAGGAGACAGATATGAATACAGTTCTTTTGTTGGAACATTTTAGTCATATCAGTAGGGCCAGACCTGTCATTAGACGATGAGGAACAGCAAGAAGTAATGATGTGATTAAACATGCCATTATCTTTGATATGCAAACAGTGATGTTCATAGTTGAGGGAGGGAAGTAAAAATAGTAATGCAACAAATTTGGTGTTTTGAAACAAACATTTTTGTACCTGAGTTATATCACCCATGCACAAAAAAGGTGAGGTTTGCATCACACTTCCATCTTCACCATTTATTTACTTTTACTTTTTTAATATTTCCCCTTCCCCCATGAATATCACAGTGCAGTCCATTTTTATTCCTTGTCCATTTGTGACTCATGTTCTTTGCTCCACACAGCAAAATGCCTTAGATTTTCCTTGCATATATGCATACATTTTAAAACTCCTAATGAATAGGTTTATACAATATTTTTTGTCATGTTGTCCATTTGATCTTTGTGTGTTTGTGTGTGCCTTCAAGTCCCTTTTTGACTTTGCTAATTGCCTGTACTAGACCCTGTAGATTTCTTGGCAAGATTTTTGGAAGAGGTTTATCATTGCCTCCTTCTGAGGGCTGAGAGCGAGTGATTGGCTCAAGGTCATCCAGTTGGCTTTGTATCTAAGATGGGAATACGACTCATAGTCTCCCAGTTTCTAGTTTTATGCCATAACCAATACAACCATTATTCATTTTATCTAGCACTTCTAAAACTTAAATTCAATTTATGAGTGCATAGCAAAACTCATTACATTGTTTACTTCAATACTCAGTAAGCACACATTTATCTCTACATTGTATCATATTTGAAAGCATGAGTAGCAATGATGGACTGTATCTAATGATAATACCACTTGCCTACTAATAAGAACTACATGTACTCTAGATAGAGTATTAAAAAGTGAAAGCAAGTTAACTGCAGAAAAGTCTAGCAAGAAAAGTATCTTAATGATTCAAGTGACATTCATATGAAGCTGGGGTAAGGTACAATGAACAGAAGAAAATGAAGGAAGGTACAATTCTCAGCCCTAAATAATAGCCAGAACCAAATGTTAACAAGACACAGTAACTAAAGTTACTGTAGCAATGAATTCCTTTGAGTTACCCATATTATTTTTATTACATTACAAACTGCATGTCATGCACAGAACTCAGGAACCAGGGTTGTTCAAATGTGTACAGGTTTAGTCCATGCCATCTCTCTACAAGAATCTGAACTATTAATGATCAAAAGGACAGTAGATAAGAGTCAATTGAATTCAAGAAGGGCTGGACTTACATATCTTGTGGGCAAAAAGGGGCGTCAAACTTATGATGCACTTGACCGCTCTCTTGCTCTCGGCCTGGTCATCTCCTATACTGCATGAATCTTTTCAAGACAAACAGTAAACAGAAATGATTGTATTAATTATCAATACAGATAGTCCTCAACTTACAACAATTTGAAAGTTACAACAGCACTAAAAAGGGAGACTTATGATCATTTTTCACACGTATGACTGTTGCAGCATCCCCATGGTCACGGTTTACATTGAGATGCCTGATGACTAACTCACATTTATGACGATTGCAGTGTCCCAGAATCTTCTGAGAAGCAAAGTCAATTAGGAAACCAGATTCACTTAACAACCATGTTACTAATTTAAGAATTGCAGTGATTCACTTAACAAATGTGGCAAGAAAAGACATAAAATGGGACAAAACTCACTTAACAAATTTCTCACTTAGCAACAAATTTTGGGCTCAATTGTCATCATAAGATGAGGACTACCTGTACATTGATTTACAAGCAACCAAAGAATAACAGAATGTGCAATTAAAAGTAAAAAAAAGTTACAGTAACAAGAAAGGATATAAAGCTTCCTCAATTTATCTTAGGAAATTTATGAGCCTGTTAAAAGGTTCACAAGAAATGATCTAATCAAATATTTGGAAGGGGTCCCACATCAAGTTATAGTTGCTTTGCTGTCACCTGAAAAATTAAAAACATACTCCTGGATACTTGTCCATGTTACCTTCAGTACCAGCATCTAGTCCTGTTGCAATGGTTATACTGCTAAGATGAATGAAATACCAGCTTCACCCAATTTAGCACCCTCCTGATGTGATTACAATTAAAGGAGTCAACTAGCATGGCTGAAAGCATTTTTGGTTCTAGATTCACGGAGTCAGTATACTCCCAATAGATGTGATAAGTGATGAGCTGGAAGAGATGGCTGTAAACAAATAGCAAGACAAATTCACTAACTGCTTCATATCTCACATTTTGTAACTCACAAACTACTGTAAGGTTCAAGTTTCATATCACAGAAAACAGTAGCAGTATCAGGTTGTGAAATTAAGTTTCTAATTTGTTTAATAAGCTTCCTGGGCTCAAGAGACAAGAAGACAATCAAATTCTGATTGCTTATGAAATATATCAGGATTTAATTTAAGGGGCAGTGGTGGAATTAAATGAGTGACCAAATGGGTGATTCTATCTTATTAAAAGGTAAATGGGGAAACTGTTTTATTTAGTTTAAGGACAAATAGGGCAGCAAAGAGGCCACTTATTTAGATAATAGATACTATTTCTATTTCCCTACGATTATATAGCAGAGTTTTTGACTCCACCCACTTTTCATTCTGGCTTCACCATTACTTCTAACATGCAAATGTTGCTTCCTCATTTATCTTTCTCTTTGTTTGCTGTTTCACACTAACTCAACATTCTACTGGAACATAATCTTGGCATGCTTAGATTAAGATATTTTATTTTGCAAAAATATTCATGTTCAGTTAATGTTGAATTGAATGTTGAATTGAATTAACTTTTTTCTTAATGGGAGTCAATGTAGCAGAAGAAATCTCAACATATGAGCCACTGGTGCATTTTGAGAACAACATTAATTAGTTTAACTCATCAATTATTTATGGAAAATGCATAGGTATCAGAAAGTGTGCATAAATATTTAACTAAGTATGCCATGCTTAGTCTTCTTTCTGTTTTTCCTTTTTTTTCTGCACAGTATATACAGTTGAAAAAATAGAATAGGGAAGCTCAATATCAGATGTGTTCTATTCAAGCCTCAGAAAAAAACACAAATAAAAAGGAAATATTATATTTTTGCAACCAAAGACCCTGAAGTTTCAGCAAATGATTACCAGTTTATATAAACAGAAATTAGACTGCAATTTTCAATCACGGTAGCATTTGTGATGAGGGCTCTTTCCAAAATGTATCCTTTGCATATGAGCATGTGATTATGAATCCATCAAATTAACCTTCTCATCTGAGAAGCTAAAATCTACTTAACAGTAATTGCACTAGTCTAGTTTAAAAGCTCTCATCACATCTTCACAATTGAAACTTAGTTGTTTATCTTGTGATATAGTCAGATAATAAGATATAACAATTTCTGAGAACTTAATGGCTGAATTAGAGAATCAATTTGGTGTAGTGGTTAAGAAACCCAGAGACTATGAGTTATAAACCCACCTTGGGCACAAAACCAGCTAGAAAATATTGGGACATTCATTCTTTCTCAGCCCTAGATACTTAGCAGTATCATCTGAGTTGTATCAACTGCAGCAATGGTATCAGATTAATGTGTGGGTAAAATGCAATCTATAATCCTTTGATCCATTTTTTTCAGGCCAAGGACACACTTGGCCTTTGGATAAAGCATGGAGGCATGCACTCCCAAAATAATTTTAATTTATTTTTATAGATGCAATGAGTCTTTTGAAAGGAGGTTGTAATTAAAATGAATATAATTGGAGTTAAATAGATGGACAGTTTTCAATCTATATATTGTTAAAAATATTTACATATCTTGTTAAAAATTGACAACACAGTGTAATAAGACAAGGGTTAGTTTGTGACTTATTTTTCCCCAATATATTTCTACTTTGGTTGTCCAGATGCTTAATCACCTGTCATATATTCTGGAAAGTATCTTTTGCTTCTAAGTTTTCTAACTTTCTCATCTTATAAATGGTATGTGGATACAAAATAAAGATTTCTCTTGATCCAACATTTTTATTTACTGAAAGATATACAACACAATCATTTCATACCAATTTCACATCAAGTTAGTAAAAAAACCAGATTATTGGGCTGATTCTAAATGTAATGTCTGTTATAATGTCTATTCTAGTATCCTATTAAATGTAATATCTATTATATTTTCCTGGTAATTGTTGTTACTACCATCACTTTCATAGAAAGAAATATAATCCTTTAATTTCTAGTCATAATAAATATAACTAACATTTCTTTATATCTATGATTGGGATTTTTCAGTCTAACAAATGCCAAACTATCAGAATTTCTTCTATTCTTGAGTTAATATAAATGAATTGGATTTGGCAATATTTTTGAAATTAGTAATTCACAGTCTTAGATTTAAGAACTGCTTTACTGAATCAGCCTCAAAATCCATTTTTTTTATTCTCACATCGATTGTATCTTGGAAGTTCATTAAGTAAGTCGTGATCCAATGTTTGATGAGAGTACTTTATTCTGTAATAAACTGTGATTAAGCAATCATAGCTAAATCTCATGTTTATAAGTGTTAAGTTATCTTTAAAAAAACTATTTGAGTAGAAGAAGGAAGAACTAATTTCCTTATTTATTCTTTATTTTCTTTATTTGCAAAATGCTGATGATGGTTATAAAAATATTTTACATTGTGTGCTTGGTTATTTGTTTCCAGCAAGAGCAACTTTTTTTTTCTTTCTTTCAAGATGATACAGTATATTACTTCTTATGAGAGAGAAAAAAAGAGAAATGGTTCTTTTAGTATAGTTCTTGATTTCATTAGGTTTTCTTTTAAAAAATATTTACATTAAAATCAATGTTTGTCTTCATTTAATACTTTTGTCTTTATTTTTTTTAAATCTGTCCAATCAACGTACGGTACTTTGTATTTTATTATTTAATGGTTAAGGTACTCAGTTAACCTACTCAGTTAAATATTGATTGTTGTGTTCTACTCCAAAGAATAATAACTTGAAGTTAAATGGGACTTTTTATTTCAGGTGGAAAGGCTACAAACTGGGAAGGAGGGATTCGAGTGCCTGGCCTCCTCTACTGGCCTGACGTTCTTGAGCCTGGAAAACATATTTATGACCCAACAAGTAATATGGATATATTCCCTACCATAATTAAACTTGCTGGAGCATCACTGCCCAATGACCGGTATAGAACATAATTCCATTTGTTGCAGAAGAGGCAACTTAAAAACACATAGCTCTGGCAGTTCTGAAGGAATGATAAGTGTAGACATTATTTATGGGGTAATGTAGTAAGTGCCTTCTGTAGCAACTATAACTCAATCATTACTTGAAGAAATGATATAATCTTCAAGTAATAATTGAGTTATAGTTGCTACAGAATGGCCTTCATACTGTTTCTTGAATTTCTCCATAATTCTGAACAGTCATCTCTGCATACAGCCAGAATCCCCATTTTATCCGATTTGACTAAATCAGTCTCTTGTGTCTTGATCATGAAAGTATCATGAACGAATCAAACATACATAAGAAATAAATATTTTTGATTCATGAAAGAGTTTATTTTCTCATGTAAAGGAACTGTCTGCACATTGACCACTAAGAAGCATGCAGCAGATACATTTTAGTTTCCACATTAATATTTGAACTATATTGCAGGCATTCACTCGGGGCCTTCCCAGCCATGTCTGATGAGAAACAAAAGGCAGGTTTTCCATCCTTAATTTCATAGATAACCATCTCAGTCCTACTTCAACATTGATCCTTCATCTTACAGTAAACTTGTTTGATATTTTCAAGACAGGGTTTTCCCATGAAAAACTGCAATGGATTTATTAATTATCAACATTTTTGCCTGTGGTGGTTGTTTTACTTTGCCTAAAACAAGAACAGTGCTACTTACAAATATGTATATGTTTTAAGTCAATATCAATTTTAGCAACTTTTTTTGCGGAGGGCGAGGGAGAAGGAGAGGGAGAGGTTGGGTGGTCATGTAATATATGGAATTAACTACCAGAGGTATATACAGTGCTAGTGTTCTATTTATCAAAAAATGGAAATGCTTAAGTCGACCAAAAAAACATTGTTTCCGGTCGAACCATTTATGGATTCTACTGATTCTGATATACTGTCTTTTTCAGAATTATTGATGGACATGACTTAATGCCCTTGCTTCAAGGCAATGCTCTCCAATCTGAGCATGAATTTCTCTTTCATTACTGTAATGCATATTTAAATGCAGTTCGGTGGCATCCAAGAAACAGTAAGTAAAATTGTCTGTTTAAATTTAAATATTTTATATAATTTTTATTGCAGTTTGAAATACTTGGGCGAAGAGCTTTGGACTCTGGACATGGAAAAATTATTATTGTAACTCTTGATCTTGGGAGCAGGAACAAAGCAAAGAAATTGTTCTATATAATACAGTTTAATGCAAGACAACAAACGTTTACATTCTCACAGTATTACGTTCATGGAATTATAATACAATATATGTTAAAACTTTAATCTCTCATATTATTAGGGATACATTTTCAAATATAAATATATGGACAATATCAGGTAATCTATATATCTTGTTCCATTTTGTAGTTGCCCAAATGTTTTCTACTTTTGACTATTTTGTTTTACTATATATAATGGATTTTTTTTTTCAATCAGAGCATTATTTGCAATAGGAAAAGAAAGTAGAAAGGAACCAGTAAATTGCCAGACACAAATTTTTTCTAGTTTAATATATTAATGAATGAATAATCATTTTTATGATTATTCTTATATTACCATTCTTATAGTAAATAATCAAAACTTTTCTGAAAATTAGTAAATTTTCCTCCCTCCCTCCCTCCCCAAATCAGTACAGGTAGTCCTCAATTTACAATTGAGTCCAAAATTTCCATTGTTAAACAGGACAGCTGTGAAGTGATTTTTTTTTGCATTTTACAACCTTTTTTGTCACAGTTGTTAAGTGAATCACAGCAGTTTAGTAACACTGTTGTTAAATTAAACTGACTTCCCCATTGATTTTGCTTGTGAGAAGGTTACAAAAGGTGATTATATGATTCCAGGACACTGCAACCATCATATGCAAGTTGCCAATCATCCAAATTTTAACCATGTGACCAAATTTTGATCATGTGGCTGCTGCAATTGTATTAATTGTGAAAAATGGTCATAAGCCACATTTTCAGTGCTGTTGTAACTTCAAACAGCACTGAAAATGTGGCTTATGACCATTTTTCATAATTTTGTTGTGAAACAGTCACTAAACGAATGGTTGTAAGTTGAGGGCCACCTGTAAAATAAACTTTTCTCTCTTCCACCACTGTTCTGCTAGTTCAGTTCCATCAGAGCCGAGATGTCACAGTGGTTTGAATACAGCACTGCAGGCTATTTCAGCTGACTGCTAGCTGCAATTTGGCTGTTCATATCTCACCGGCTCAAGGTTGACTCAGCCTTCCATCTTTCCAAGGTCGTAAAATGAGGACCCAGATTGTTCGGGGCAATATGCTGACTCTGTAAACCGCTTAGAGAGGGCTGTAAAAGCACTATGAAATGGTATATCAGTCTAAGTGCTATTTCTATTGCTATCATAGTCATGATTTTTTAAAGATGATGATAAATAGGCCACTTTACTTAGCTATTATTCAGGATGTGAAACATTAACACTGGAGTTTAAATCAGCTATAAATAGATTTAACTGGAATTGGCATTTCAGAGTTCAAGGTCAGTGCCGTCTCATTGTTATTTGATTAAATAAAATTATCATGTTTCAGTATTATTCTATTATTTCATTTTGTTGCATTGCCTAGCATTCATGAAGATTTGGTAACACATCATCGTCACTGATCAAAGTGCTGAAGACTTTCCCAACTAGAGGCAGGTAGTAAATGGGATACATTTAACTATACTATGGCACATACAATGAAGGAAAAGCTACTGATTAACCTTTATGTAGTTCCTAGAAAATGGGCAATAAATTATAACTTTATTCCAAAATAAGTTCTATTGTGATCAACTTTATTTCCATCATTTTAATGCTGCCTCTACCCTTAGGGATATTAGTTATTAGGGGTTAGTTATTAGGGATTAAAGTTAAAAAGAATAACCGCATAACCTTTTTCAAATTCCATCAGATTTCCTAAGGCTTAAAGATCATTTCTTAACATGAGAACATTGGCTATAACCCCTAGAAATTCATTGGTCATGCTTTATTGTAAAGAATAATTGAATGGTGTTAGCCTAAGAATTTTACAGAACATTAGAAATCATACATGCACACACACTATTGTCCACAAGGCTGCAGAATAATTTTGGATGAAGATCTTCAATGAGACATTTCCAACAAATAAATACGGGTAGAAAAGTGTTTATCCATACTTTCTTTTAAGCAGGGTAGCATGACAAACGTCTATGGAGAGTCTCAATCCAGGTCTGTGGCTGTCCCAAAGGTGGCTGTCCCAAAGGTGCTTTTCAAAAGGAAACTGGACTTTCTTGAGCATGACAAGTTGAAAATTAAACAGCCAAACAGCAGTCATAAAAGCAAGAGGCTTAGTAAGAATTAGTGTATGAGAATAATAAAAACAATAAATGCAGAAGATAGCATATATAATAACACTTAAAAGTCAGGAAACAAAGTTGCTTTTAGCTGGTAGCTAGAAAGTAAAAACATAAAGAAGAGTTTGTGTCCAGAAAACTACACAGGTGGACGTGTAATATACAGTGAAGAATTCTGTCAGTAAGCATTACATCTAAAGAGCCTCTGAGTAGATCTTAATGAAGGCTTATGAAGGAAACAACTCATTAGCCATGCTGCATGAAGCTACAAGTGTTTCAGCTGAATAATGCCTGCAAATCACAAGCTCCACAAATGGAGCTATCACTTACATTCTGAGAATGTGTTTTCTCGGGTATGACTGACAAACTGGGGTGTTTCTAAAGGACAGTAAATAGGATGATACAAAGTCTTGGAGGCAACGGCTGGGGTCATTGGGTATGTTCATCTTGGAAAAAAAAATACTCAGAAATTAGGGATCCCTATGCTGGGAAGTGAATTGAAGAGGATTGTCTCCAACGTCCCTTCCAACCTTTTGATTCTATCACTCAGTGACTGGGCTATCACTTACTTTTGTACCAGGGGTGAAATCTAAAATTTGTTACTACTGGTTCTGTGGGCGTGGCTTGGTGGGGGCGGGGTAATGTGACTAAGTGAGTGTGGTCAATTATTTTTTTACTTTTAAAACCATTTTTTACATATAAAACCATGTAAAAAATGCTTTCAAAAGGCTCTGATGATCCCAGCTGAGTTGCCTGATTGGAGCTTGGATCATCAGAGCCATTTAAAAGAAAAAAAGTTTTTTTCTTTTAAATGGCTTTGGCGATCCAAGCTGAGTTGCCTGATTAGCAGGCAACTCAACTGGGATCGTCAGAGCTTGGATCATCAGAGCTTGGCTGATCGCGCAGCTCAGCTGGGCATGGCGGACGGGGGCAGGGATTTTGTTACCGCTTCTCTGAACTGCCCGCCGCCATCACTACCTACTTGCCCAAGCCAGTCTGAACTGGGAGCATTTCATCCCTGTCTTGTACCCTTTTTTATTTATACTGTATATGACATCCCTTTTTCCTCCTCCTCTTCCTCCTTTCCTTCATATGAAAATCATACAAGAGAAGAGTTGTCTTTAAATGCTGCTGTCTGCTCACTCTAGTCATTTAATCCAGAATGGAACACACACAATTTTCTCTTTTTCCCATAGATATATATACATGAAAAGATACATAAACAAAATATTAAACACACACACACACACACACACACACAGAGTCAACACATATACACCCTCCTTGATTAGTCCATGAGATGAAACTGCACTCCCCCAACAAGATATGTAAATTAGAGTCATTTGAAAAATAAAATAAAATAATGAAATGAAACAAAAGGCAGTGCCTTTCAAATATCCTTTTGACTTTAGTGGGGTATTTGTTGAAATAACATAATGTTCTTTCTTTAGCCTTAGTGGAAAAGTTCTCTTTCTTCGCCATCTTGCAGTTTTTTTAAAGTGTTGGGCAACAACATCTCAGCAGACTTTCTTTTCTAAATATAATTTTATTAAAACTTTTTAAAAAGAAGATAAAAATGAATTGAAATTAATATAAAGCAAGAAAAAGAGGAAAAAAGATCAAAGAAAGAGCTAAGAGTACAAAAGTATCAGTTCTCATAAAAAAACAACAACAGAAGGCTGTTCACATACAAAAAGTTGAATGTACTTTTTCTGTTGATGCCAATTGACTTTTTCTTACATTGTGCAGCCATATGTTGGCCAGATCCTATCCTTGATCTTTTTATGCTATTTTGTTCAGGAAGCCTAGGCGAGGATTCAAACATTGTTCTTGTCTCTTTCATGTGGCTTGTCTCCAGGGACAGCTTGATTGACTGGTCTCTTGACCAGTCCTGATCTTCATAAATACCTTTTAGGTCTTGGCACAATAGAAGAACATTTATAAAGAGTATTCGCAAAGTATCCAAAGGTTCCCTATGTAGCTTATCTCTCTCTTGCACATTACAGTGCATAAAGAAAATGTCTAGGTACTTCTTTTGCTCTTTCCCTCTGATATGTGATCGATGTTATCGGCATAGTATGAGCATTTCAACCAGTATCTCAGTGACAGTTCTGTTGTCATCTGCTTTTCCAGTTTTTTTTTCCTCCCATTCTTCCAAAATATACACCGGGGGATGTAAAATGCCATTGGCAAATTATTATTTTTTTAAAATCACAAAGTGAATTAGGGATATTTGCAAACAGGTAATCTTTGCAAAGTTGTTGAATATAAATCACTTTGTGTGGATGTGACACTAAATATACAGTTGCTATCAGAACAGAAACTGGTAGATCCTCAATTTTTCTAAGAATTGAGTCAGATCAGTGGTGGGTTGATCCCGGTTCTGTCTGGTTCTTGCAAACTGGTAGTAAAAGTGGCGGGAGGATCCGTCCACCTGCCCAGATGTCATAATGGACGATCTATGCATGTGCAGAAGTTTCTGCCCAATCACATAAGCGCATGTGCTCCCATTGCAAACTGGTAGTAAAGGTAAGTAGAACCCAACCCTGAGTCAGATCCTTACATTAATTTGTTCTTTTGAGCATCTCATTTCTAAATAATTCTGCATTATGATATTATTCATCAGTGAACAGAAACATTATGTTAGCGACAGTGAACAAGGGGATATTCAGCTGCATTGTGTTCAGTGCTTTTGTTTTATTATCAGACATACATTTAATGGTTGCTGGGGCATTATTGGTGTTGACATTTGGAAGGCACCAGGTTGCAAAATCTGATTATAGACTTAAAACAGACAAACATTAAATCTCATTTTGATTTTATACCTAATCAATTATTATATATTTATATCAGTTGGAATATTCTACTAAAAGTGGTATTTCAGCTGTTACCAATACGTTCTGGTAAAATAATAAGATTAGTGGCGATAACTCAGACAGAGACAATAAAAAGGAAAATAAAATTTTAAAATAATCAATAACTAAGCTATGAAAATGCCTAAAAGAATAAAATCTACTTCACCTGCAAATCAGTTTAGAAGAAAAATATCTTTACCTAGGACAGGGACAGACAATAGAGATGGAATTAACTTGGGAGAAGCTTCTACAAAGACCTTTCTCATGTTGCTGCCAAATAGGCCAGAACAAAGATAACAATCTCTCCAGAAGCTCTTATACTATTTCATATAACCTAGCCACATGTTGTATGACATATAACAATACCTTGAATTAAGACAAAAACTCTACCTTCAGCCTGTGAAGTTCTCCTAAGAAACAAACTGTTTCCAGTAATTAGCCTTAGTTAATGGTCTACCAGAAAAAAAATGACCCAATGGTCCAACTAATATTCAGCTGCAGCCCAACATGGAGCACATTGCAATAACAGGATGTAATCTTTCTCCTGGCATTCCACAAACATAGAATTCCATTTACCTACATAATCTTAATTTGACCTGTTCCCCAAATATAGAGTCACAGTCTTCACAGGGTTACAATTTGCATGGATTTTCCTCAGTAAAGCCAACAGCTGATACTTCAATATCTGTCCAGAGACTGACCAGTTCAAGAAAGTTGAAGGGCAGCAAGACAGATACCATTCTGGTAGATCTTTGTTCTATTTTAACCATCTACCATAGCTTTATCTGCTCAACCATGAAGGCTGTGGAATGAGAAGTTCCAAGTTAGGAGAACACATATTTAAAAATCCCTGCAATACATCTTCCCACAATTCAGATGTTATTTACACTTTTTAGACAATTTGGCTAAGCAATGGCATATCTTCCATCTCTTCACTCTTGTTACATAGGCCTGTCTGATCCAACTTGCTATTCTTATACAGGAACAAGTACTTGCTGTTGTACTTTTCTTCTAATCATTGGCTGGCAACAGTTGTTCAACCCCCAAGGTTATCTAGATTTTTTTGAATTGTGAGCATTCTTTGAAATCTCTTTCTTATAATAAGGATACTGTCAAGTAAGCATATTTAGGATCAAATGCCCTTAGTATTTTAAATATGATGCCTCATATTCATCATTGATATGGAACATGTAAAAATCTACTTTTTTGATTAAGATTTTACTCCTCCTCCTATATAGTGTAATTAGCAAACATAGTTCAAAAAGTAGATGCATTACATTTACATCAGTAAAATCATATTCTTTAAAAAAAAGACCTGATATATCAGGAGCCTGTCGAAGTTAGGAACTCTACAGCTTGGAAGAAAAAAGGAAAAATGTGTAAAAAAGAGAACATGGATTGTACTGCTAATTTTTGGCCAATTCTTGCTTCAGCTCTATCCACCAGTGGCTACTGGCTCCCATCAGATTATCTGTGAGAAAATTCAGGCCTTGTGAGAACAGATGTTGCTCATCTCTAGTTGAGTTCTACATCTTGTTTTCAGCAATGTTACAATATTTGGGAAAAGCACAAAGGCAACAGCTTTCATCCATTGTTTCTATAATGATTACCTATCTATCCTAAAATGTTTAGGGTTTAATAGGAAGAATTCATTCCTCTATGAATTTGTATGATACCCTTGGAAATCTACTTATTTTATTACTGACTTCTTTTTTTGTCAAGCCCTACACAGTAAGTTCATTTTTTCTTAAGTTATTTTGATTTCATCTTTCTCCAGTATCACCAACAGTTTCTTTTTTTGTCTATTTTCTTAAGAAGTTGGGATTTTCATTCTAATCTCCATCACTTTATGTATACCTGCTTACACTAAAATATATTGGTTATTTTACTACCTATTTATGTAACTCATCTGAAGCTTTAATATTTATCATACTCAGGTTTTCCATCCTGAATAATTTGCTTTATCAAAGTGACAATTTCTACCTCTTCCATGTTTTGATATTTGCCAGATCTGCTTTCAGGCTGTTTTGATTCCCGTGGGAAGCACTAGATTACAACATGTTATAGCAATGAGACCTAGGTGGGCTTAAAGAAAGCCTTGAAAACAAGGATGCTGCTGATACTAATATTTCTTTTTTGATTATGAAGCTGATTGTGTTAGTAATATTTCTGCTTGCTCTATCATTAACAATCATTTGAACATAAAGTTCACTATTTTTTTAAAAAAAATTTATTTATATGCCGCCCTTCTCCGGAGACTCAGGGCGGCTTACAATGTGTTAAGCAATAGCCTTCATACTTTTGTATATTTATACAAAGTCAGCTTATTGCCCCCATAATCTGGGTCCTCATTTTACCTACCTTAGAAACGATGGAAGGCTGAGTCAACCTTGAGCCTGGTGGGATTTGAACTTGCAGTAATTGCAGGCAGAAGATGTTAACTGGATGTTAATGACTGCCTTAGTCTACTAAGCCACCAGAGCTCTTAAAAAAACCTATAGAGATCATCAGTAGAATCCCCTGCTTAGTTTATAGTATCTCTCACAAATGACCATCAAGCCTCTGTTTGAAGACCTCTAGTGAAGGATAACTCAACAAATCATGCAGTAGCATGTTCTAGCGACTGACCTTCAAGAAATTTATCCTGATGTCTAGCCTGAAATGTTACTTGTAATCTTAATTCATTGATTCCGGTGTTGCCTTTGGAAGGTGTGACTAAGAATATTGAAGTTGCTGTTAAGAAAAATCAAGCTTTTGATAGTGTGCCCCATACCATGGGCATTAATCAAACAGATGGTAAAGAAGAAGGGGAACTCAGACACAAAACAGGTTATGCAGAAAACAAACACAGGGTCAGTCAAAAAGAACTCAAATGTCTAAAGTATGAGGAATAAAGAGAATGAACTAGAAATCCATGTACACAAGGGCAGATATGATATTGTTGCCATTACAGAAACCTAGTGTGATGAAACTGATAAATGAATATACATCTAGAGATATTTAAATTGTTTATAAGAAACAGACCTAATAAAAGAGGAGGTAGAGTTGTGCTATAATAAGCAGAACAATGCTGAAAACTGTCTTGAATGCATTTGGAGGAAAAGAATGACATTTCCATAGGTATATACCACAGGCGACCCAATCAAACAGAGGAAATAGATGAACTTTTTGATAGTCAGTTAATTAAGGTATGTAGGAAGCACACCACAACAGTAACTATCCTTTAACTATCCTGACATTGACTGGAAAACTAACTTTGCACCTAGTGGAAGATCAAAGATTGCTGACAAACCTAGTAGACAACTTTGTCTCCCAAAAAGTAGAGAAGGAAACTAGAGGGTGAGCCATACTTAATTCTCACTAACAGAGATGAAATGATAGAAGGCATTGAAGTTACAGGAACCTTGGTGGGAGGGTAAGGAATGACCATGCAATATTGGAATTCAACATTATGCAAGCACAAGCAATAGAACAAAGTCAAACTAGAATCTTGGACTTTAAGAGACCTGATTTCAATAAACTTAGAGAGAGCTTGGGAAGGGTTCCATGGATGAGAAACTTCAAAAGGCTTGAGAAATTTTGAAAAGTGAGATTATAAAAGCCCAGTCTAGCACAATTCCAATGAAGAAAAATAAGAGAACTCAAAAGAAACCAGCATAGTTGCCCAAAGAAATCTCTGATAAATTGAAAACCTTTCTTCTTTTAATGTAGTATTTATTTTGCTCTCAAAATTACAGACTAGTCTTTTGAAATTCCATGAATAAAACTCTTAAGACTTTATTGATTAATGAATCAATATCAATGAATCATATTTATATCACTCAAACTCAAGTGATCATTTAACAATCATTTACACTTGTCAGCAAATGAGTCTATACTCATGTGCTGAAATATATTTTGTAATGTCTATTTTCCTCATGTCAAAATGAAAATAAAAAACAGGGATACTGGATACTTTTAAATAAAAACTTTAATATCTTATAAATATTATTTGTTTAATTAACTTTGTGAAATGCAATCTTATAATCAAATTATAAGGCTGTATCTCACAAAAAATGACTTTGGGCAGTCTACAACATAGTGATAAACATAAAACTGGTAATATTAAAAAGCAGTCATTAAACAATTTAAAAAATAATTCAAGAGATTAGATGTTAACAGCAACAATGGAGCAACCTCAACATCTCATAGTTTTTGAAGAACTATTACATAAAGACCCTATAAGTCTAATATTAACTTAATGCTCTTAATAAAAACATGGCTTTGACAGTAAGAACATTTCAAGGTAATTGTTTTTTACCAGCAGCCATACAGTTCGATTTTATATTATGAATCAAGATTCCTTTTCCCCTAATAAAGCCTTCTCTTTTATTAAAAGAAAAATAAACCATTTATAAATTATATATCTGTTTTATATTTACTTTTAAATAAAAAAAACACTCCATAGAAAATACTAAAAAATAAGCTAAAGTTATGTGATTGCCTGTAGCAACCTGACCATAGCAGGCAGCTTCACCTGCTATTCTGTCTTAATTCCATATTTTTGAACTCCCAAACAGCCCTACAAATTATCTCCTATTTCAGGTCCTCTAAGTGCACCCTTCGTAACTGTAACTGACTCATAAAATTATAGAATCATAGAGTTGCAAGGGACCTGGAAGATCATCAAGTCCAACTCTCTACAAAACTGCAGGATTCATTATACCATCCCTGATAGATGACTAATTCAGCCTCTGTTTGAAAACACCCAGTGGAAGAGAATAAATTATTTCATATGTAAAATGTCAATTGTATCTGTTATGATTATCTTATTGAACAATGCATCTGAACCAGATTTTCTTAATTTATTTTCAGAAAAAAGATCCTCCCCTCCATCTCATCCACCTAAATTAATTTGCATATAAAACCTAATCTCAGTACTGTAGCACTGAACCATTGGGAATAACATGAAATAACATGAAATGTGTGTGTGTGTTTATGTGTATGTATGAAATTTCATTTCATAAACCTACGCACATGTAAAATAGCAAACAAAGTATATAACAAGGCCAGTTAATAGCTGAAGATAAGGATGCAGATTATTGGAGTGATATTCCAAGCCAGAGTTTTGCCCTTGGACTGCAGCAAATCTTTTGGATTTTTTAATTTTTGGCAGATAAATCTTATCAAAGTAGGTATAACTGTTGCAGTATTACTTATTTGGGACATATCCAGTTGTTAGCTGGTTGTATTCTTTCTGGAAATGGAGGAAATGAACAGTTCCAAATGTATAAGGTTTCATTTTTATAGTGCACTCTACCATCCAAACTAGTTGCACCTTTGCCATAATAATGAACTAGAATGAACAGTTCATGAAAACTGATGTTGTGGGCATTCCAGAGAAATGGCTGAATTCAGTTTATTTTATCTTAATTTTAGTTGTAGAGAAAGAATACCACATTGTGCCCACTATGTCCTTTTCTAAACCAGGGGGCCAAGAATGGAACTCATGGATGCTATTTGAATTATCAGTAGGGTGCGTGACCCATGAAGTCATACTATTCTTATGCAATTAGCAATTAGAAAACAGAGAAAGGTGTATGTATAATCCATGGATGAAGATCTTAAGTACGGGAAGAGTAGAATGAAGCAGATATTGTGGAAGATAAAATTTCCCAACTCTGCTAAGACCTATCTAGCAGTGATGTTTTTAAACTGCTGATTTTAAGCTCAGCACTGACTCCATTCCAGATTAAAACACCATATTTTGGTGATTAAAAGTTTAACACAGCTGGGAAGTGTTTTCTTTTTTCTTCATATGTAAAAACTGCTTCTAGCATCTGTTTGAATTAGAGTCAAATTAGGAATGTCTGTAAGGAGAGCATAATGTTGACAGCTCTGAATTATAATATATCAACACAGATGTTTTAAAGAGGCTAATTCACTTTTATTTAAATGTCAGCATTTGCTGTCACATTGTTAAATACATTTGTCACAATTAAAAAAAGACAAGAATTCAATATCTATGTTCTCATATAATTCATACACACATCTTTATTGGAAAGTAATTTATGATTAAATAACATTTAATGTGTACTAGACAACCCAAATCTCTTTCTGTCATTGTTTCATAGATATTTCTATCCTAAGGGGTCCTGGTACTCTCTGAGCTTGATTGTTTTCTTGTAGATATTTTATGACCCAAATTAGGTAAAATCATCACTGCTGATGATGTTACCTAATTTGGATAATGAAACATCTGCAAGAAAACAACCAAACTCAGAGAGCTCCACATTCCCCCCTCATTTCAATCCTGAGCTACAAATATTCTCCTTTATTGATAGTTCTATACTTAAAGATAAAAACAGTATGATCAAAGGTAGGCAAAAAAGCAGTGGGAGCAAGGGTGATTTTGTGCTTCCTGCTGGCTTCCACACTGAGTTTATTTTTGGGAATCTGGTAAGAAGCACTGGAAATCCCTTCCTTCCTTCCTTCCTTCCTTCCTTCCTTCCTTCCTTCCTTCCTTCCTTCCTTCCTTCCTTCCTTCCTTCTCCCTCCCTCCCTCCCTCCCTCCCTCCCTCCCTCCCTCCCTCCCCTTGGCTGGGAATATGATGCATTGCAGAAATCCAACTGGGAGACATGAATGATAAGAAATCCCAATTCAGGAAAGGCACAATTGGTATTCAAGAGAGAGTTATAAAAAGGCCTTCTGTCCACATCTACTGCCTACTCTTGAAACAATGGCATATAAAAGATTGTGACTTGGAACATAAGAAGAGTACAAGACAAAGAACATGACTGAATGAATGATAATTATATGCCCATAAAACTAGGAAAAATGGAATGATATATTAAATCTGAATAAAGATTGATTTTATGGAATGGAATTGATGAATAAGTAGAGGGAAGTAAAGATGCAGTTTTAATTGAAATTATTAATTTAATTGAACAGGCTAATATATATATAAAATATGAATTGGTGTCATATAGATTGTTGTATGTATAAAGCTTGGAATGCATAATTTCATAACGTACTAACTGCTTGGGACGGGGTAAAAATATTTGTTGTAAGGTACTATAGAAATGTGTGGAGTTGTAACAATGGAAAATATTTTAAAAGATGCATGGTGGAATTGTGATATATAAAAAGAGGCAAAAGTCAATATAGAAAAATTCTAACCACAGACCAAAAAGAATAAAAGAAAGTTATTGTATAATGTCTATAAAGAAAACGTTTGTTGCAAAGTCTGCAATTAAAAAAAATAAGTTCAAGTTGAAGGATTGTACAGATTTTTTTTTAAATCTTTGGAAAGGGCTAAATAAGAGTTTCCAACAAAATGAATGAGATTAAACATAAAAGTGAAGATATGTTTTGGGACAAAATTGAAGTGAGGAAATGTTGGAACTTGGAAGGATTATTTAGAGATTTATGTGGGAAAATTAGGGATATAGTAATGAGTGGAGCTGGATACCATAATAGTATAACAGAAAAAGTAGGATGAAAGGGAAGTCATAAATGTCATAAGAACATCAAAAAGGACACTGCAGATGTGGATAGTGTAATTATGGAAATGTTAAGATATGGATGTGGCAGACTGCTAATGGACTAAATGTAAGACTTGTTTAACGTGTTTTTGAAATCTGTATTACTGTCTGACAGTTGAAAGATTGTTGATATTGTTTACCTATACAAAGAACCAGATAGCAAATACAAAAATTGCAGGAAGATTGATAAGGGGAGCTAATTGAAAATGAATGAAAGAGGAATATAAACACAATTTGAGAAGTGCAGTTAGGATTTATGTCAAGCAGATCTGCTGACCACTTATTTAGTTTTCAAAACTAAAAAATATATGAATGTGCACTTGTTGAATTAGGAAATTGTGATTATGTAAGGAATAATGTGACACCTAAAATGAATAGTTTTGAGTGGTCAGAGAAAGTCCAAAGAAAGTTTGGTTGGGGGTAATTGATAAGACCCTCAAAAAGGTGAATTTAATTTAATTTAATTTAATTTAATTTAATTTAATTTAATTTAA
>WNWU01013815.1:19528707-19551910 GCA_012654045.1 Ptyas mucosa
TTAATTTAATTTAATTTAATTTAATTTAATTTAATTTAATTTAATTTTTAAATTTATATACTGCCCTTCTCCCGAAGGACTCAGAGCGGTGAACAGCCAGAAGTAAAAAACATCAAATACAAAATTTAAAAACAATTTAAAAATATATTAAACAATTTGGCCCGACAGTTAAAATCCCCCATTTAAAAGTTCAAATTAAAATTACACAATTGGAGAATTAGGCCAGCCCGGCTTGATGAAATAAAAAAGTTTTGAGGGCCCGACAGAAAGTACGTAAATCTGGAATCATCCATATCTCCGGGGGGGGGGGTCATTCCAGAGGGCAGGTGCTCCCACAGAGAAAGCTCTCCCCCTGGGGGCCGCCAGTCGACATTGTTTGGCTGACGGCACCCGGAGGAGCCCGTCTGTGGGAGCGTACTGGCCGGTGGGAGGCTCTCGGTGGCAGCAGGCGGTCTCATAAATATCCAGGTCCTATAAACTCTAATAAGAGCTTAAAGAACAAAAAAGTAGTATGTGAAGTGTTATCTGGAGATGATAGAAACAACCATGGTTGATGAGGACAACCATTACAGAAGCTGTACTATAATTAATAGTCTTGGTCTAAATTACATTTGTATATCTTTCCTTTTTCTTATAATGCTTTTATTCTTTATTTGTTTTGTTCTTTACTCCCTTTCTTCATTAAAGAAGTGCAGCTTACCATGAAACAGGTGTGGAACAATAGAATACATAAGTACGTACACAAAATGTGTTTTTTTAGCTTTAGATTATTTTAGTGGTCTCTTGGAAGAATCCAAGGCATCCCAGGATTCTGAGGATTTCCCAAACTAAGAGCATTGCATTTTTGAAGCAAACAAGAAAAAAATGCACCAAAAATTAAACATAGATATAAGATCATATTTTTGTGCATCCAATCAGGAAAAATAAGTTATCAATTACCGGTATAACAATTCTCCTCATATCCGTGACATATACCTACAATTCCCAAAGCTCTCAGCTTCCAGGAACAGCTTCTAGTAATGGTTAGGATTCTGTGTAAGGAGACTTGTAGACCTGATCGTCCTGCCAGTGAGGAATCTAGAAATTATATGTACTATATATGTGTGTACAGTAAGTGTGTGTGCATGTATGTATGTGTATGTGTGTGTGTGTGTGTGTGTGTGTGTGCGCTTGTGTGTATAAGTACCTCTCTGTATGCATTATTAGACAGACTCATAATCATGTTGCATCATATGTAATATTGAAAGCTATGAGGTTCTGGGACTTTATCTATCATCCATCCATCCATCCATCCATCCATCCATCCATCCATCCATCCATCCATCCATCCATCCATCTATCTATCTATCTATCTATCTATCTATCTATCTAATACACCATCCTTCTCACTATCCAAGGTGATTCTGGACTACATGTCTAAAGTTTGTGATTGGCACCTTTATGTGAAAGTGCATATTTTGGTCAAAATCTCTGGTTTTACTGCTCACATATATGCACTCTTAGCAGATACAGAAACTGAAGTTCTAAAGCCAATTTTTTCTCAGTGAGAATTCTGAAAAGACATGAATAGGATTTCATGTACATTAATGAGTAGCTTTTAGCCAATATATTGCCTATTTTTTCTAAAATGCTGAAGGAATTCATGAAGATATAAGATAGTTTCTTTCAAGCATTTATGAGATTAAAACGAAATGAAAGAACTCTTTTCTTCAATGCAAGCACTACTTTATCTTCTACCATAAAAGCAAATGAAATATAATAACTTGGGCTTTATTAGAAACTCTTATTCATCTAGACTGAATACTAGGAAATGCATTGTAAGAGTGCAGATAGACTAAGTAAATAGCAGTTTGTTCCAATTTTATGGTTTTATATATTGTATATTACATTGTTGTATTTTATTCATTATATATTTTGATGAGAAATGTAGGAAGAACAGTTAAAAAAAAGATCATAAAAAGTTTGCATTTGAAAGGGCACTGGCAATTTGTGGATCAGCAGATGTTACTGAGCTGATTTCTTATCATACATGGATAATATTGCCAGTCATTATAAATCATAAAAATGCATTTTGATTGCAGAGATTCTCCATTTTGAACTGGATAGACTAAACATCTAATTCAAGATAAGAAAATTTGAGTGTGATCAATCCAGTATTTTAAAGGTACTGCAGTATTATGGCTCCAAGATTGCAGTGATTAGATTCTTTTAATTTGATTGATTAATTTTATTTTAACATTTTAAGTTTTACTGATCAATACTGTATTTTATTTTTTGTTTTCATGGGGTTCAGGCCTACCTTTATGCCCATATCAAATACGCTATAAAATATTCTCATGGCTGAGGAATTGGTCTTCCTGGTCGTAGTCTTAACCACTATACCATATGACTTTTTTAATGTCCACGTGAAACATTTCAGATTTATGGCATAGAGGGCAAAGAGTAACTAAACAGCAAGTAGATCAACTTGTGGACATGTTTGTACACTATTTAGAAAATAATTATACAACTTAAAAGTTTTCTTTATCCTGCATGAGCCCCCCCCCCCCTCTCTCTCTCCACTTTTAACAGCAACAAAAGTCAGAGATAGCATAAATCATACAAGCTTCTGCATTTGTCCCCCACCATTTTGTTTCTTGTCTAAAGAGCTGGAGGATTCAGCATACATAGTACTGCAGCTAACCTCCACCCTCATTATGTCTTTTGTCATTTTAAAGGCCATTGTAGAGTAGTCAGAGAAATAATTCATGTGGCATAATTTGTGTATTTTATTTGCTAAGTGAAAGTACATAATTGTCAAAGGGGAGAAGAGCACTTCTAGTTTAAGCAGATACTGTCATACTATTAACTAGACTCTAAGAAAAATATCTGTTAATCAACTGATGTACACTTCTACTCACACTATTTTCTGTAGAAGAGTGTTTCTCTTGACAGGCATGAAAAACAGCCAGGCAATAGCTTATTGATTCTGCTCTGTGTTATCAGAAACCATGGCATTTGTTAAGTCCTGAAAAAGAATGATTTCCATTTTGACACATCTTGGCCTTATTTGATGGCTGGTGATCTTCCATCTATCTCAGGAAAGTGGCATTTTGAACAAATTAAATTATATTTTTAATAAAATGCATGCCAATTGTATTACCAGTGAAATCCATATGCTAGGCCTGAGGTAAATATATTTTATTATTATATTTAATGCTACTACTTTGCCTTTATGAAAGAGCTCCTTGGAAATTAAAAAAAAATCTTGTTTTAGAGAAAGTTTGGAATATGTAGTACAATTGTTCATTGTACTAGATATGCTAGAGCAGATTAGTTGGCTAGTTCATCCAAGAAGACAATAAGGCCTGCTTGATCTTACATGCCTGTTACTTCAAGCATAATCTGAACTGTTCATTGGATTGAGATACCTGTTCATTTCTGTTGGATTGCTGCTCTTTGGAACATCATTATTGTCTTCAGTTTGATTGGGAACAATAAAACCTCAATGTGTTTTGTACTGACAGAAGAGATATCATAAAGTTGTTCAGGAACTACATAAAAATGTTCACTCAGTGTCCTTATCTCCCCTGCTGCCAGCTAACCTCTACCAGCTACTCTACAATTGTCATCAGTCTTAGTGCCATTTCTCACTATCCACCAATAGTTGGAAAAGAGTCTTTTTCCTCATAGTCCAGCTGCATATCAGTCACCACTTCCATGTCCCAGCACACCATTCTTTAATAGAAAAAACTAATTTTGTGACTTTTTGATAGGAATATCTGGACATTGACCCTATTTCTGGTTTTAGGGCCATTACTGAATATGTTTGGGAATCTTTTGTCTTTTTCAAAAAAAGTAGAAGGGTTTTTCTTTTTATTGCATATTGCAAATACTATTAAAATAACCTTATTCTTTCTTGATGATTGCAGATTTCATTGAAGAACGGCATTTAACTGTTCCGGTATCTAATAAAGCTTCACTCTTACAGGAATTTACCAGAACAAAAGGATTATTAATTGCTGGAAGATTAATTCAATCCTTACAGTGATCTTCTTAAACAATGAAATTATATACCAGCTGGGATATCTAGAGAGAGCAGTCTCCACTTTAATGACCAGTCTTATAACAGTTTATCAAATTTACAGATTACAACTCTGACAGCTCTTTGTGTCTGACAGCATATTATATTGGTCATTCCACTAATGCATTTTACTTTTCTGCAATGATTAGAAATGCAGCCATTAAGGTTCTATGCTGTTGTCAAGCTTTGTAGCAGTAGCTTGCAATAACAGAATGATGGATTATAATACAACCAAGGAACCAACGCTTTTCCCCCCTTCTCAGACCTACCCCTATTAATCTTAGTTTGCTTCTCCTGAATTCACAGATAAAAGATTAGATTGCATTTTTCTTTTTTACTATTCTTAAAAACATCTTCTTCATAATTGTCTACATTTTGAGAATGAAGCCTAAAGAAGAAAAAAACAGAAGTTGAAAAAGGTAATCTTACTACACATATGATAAGTCAGTTTCTCCCAAAGCTATCACAATGTCTTTTTAAATATTCAGCCATATAGTTAAAACAGTTTAGAAAATACAGATGCTATATGTTGCAGTAAACGGTTCCTCAGCATCTCCCATTTTTTCTAAATCCATTTTGTGTGAAGCAAGTGGGTCGTTTGACTTTCTAAAAAGGAGATGTCTGAATCAGGATGGGACAGAAAGAAATAGAGAAGTGGGATATTAAGGAAACTGAAACCATCTAACTAGAAGATAGCTTAGATACCTTGCTTTTTTTCTTGGATGGATCCATGGGTAAGATCTAATATCTCATCTATTCTTTGATAGGATTTACCTGCATATTTAGGAGAAAATGTTGACCACTGGCTCCAAAACAAAAATGCATCTCAATAGACCACTAAATCGTGCCCTCTGGAACGATTTGCCCCCGGAGATATGGAGGATACCAGATCTCCGGGCTTTTTGCCGTGCCCTAAAAACTTTTCTTTTCCAACAAGCAGGGCTGGCGTAACCCCCCCCCCTTTTTTTGAGATATTAGATTTTTAATTGTCTAATGGGTCTTAGTTCTGAGGTTTTTTTAAATTTTTGGCCAAAGTTTATAATTCTTTTAAATTTTTAAATTTTGTATTGGAATGTTTTTTATTTCTGGCTGTGCACCGCCCTGAGTCCAGTAGGAAAAGGGCGGTATATAAATTTAAATAAAATAAATACAAATAAAATAAATAAATAAAATAAAATTATAAACCCTGGTGGTGCAATGGTTAAAATGGAGTATTGCAAGCAAAACTCTTCTTACAACCAGGAGTTTGATTCTGATGGAGCTCAAGGTAGAATCCTTCCATCCTTCCAAGATCAGTAAAATAAGGGGTCCAGATTGTTGGGGGCAATATGGAAACAATCTTTCTACATTGTAAACCAGCAAGAAAGTATTGTAAAGTGTTATGGGGCACTATATAAGTCTAAATGCTATTGCTATTGCTAAAATTCAAGGCACTGTTTTGACACCTCCTTGAAAGCAGTAGCAAAGGGGCCAACTGCATTTCTGGGGCCAGAAGTGCTCTAAATGTTCAGGAAGGACTGCCTTTGGGCTCACGTACCCCTTCTTTTCATAGGACCAGGACTCTACATCCTCTCCACTAATAATTATACAAGATGGGGAGAAACAATTTAGAGGAATCAATTTCTAAAATAACCGAGGGCTGATTTTATAGATTAAATTGTACAGTTCAGTTATAAATAAAGATACTAGCCAAACTTGATATGTTGCCCTTGAGATGTTGAATAGTATATTCCTGATACTGCCAGCTAGCATGATCAATTATATAGATGCCAAGAAAGTTAAACATTCAGTGGCTCCTAGTTTTTCCTTTCACCACAGCATCAAGGTCATTATCTGACCCTGCTACCTTTCTAGCAAATCTTTGATATAGAGAGCACTTAGCTTTTTATATGGCTAATCATTGTGCTCAATAGCCTGGGGAACTCCTTCAGAATGGTAAAACAATATAGAATGTTGGTAATAGCCTTTTTGGTCTAACAGCACACAAGACCTCTGAATACTGATAACTTTAGTTAAAGTTAATGCACCTTAGAATTTTAAAATGCACTTCACTGTCTAACTAGGAATTTTAGTTCCAGAGATCTTCTGCATCTTCAGTGATATAAACTATATTCAGAAGTTATGTGTTGCTCTCTAATCTGTAGCAACCTCAGCTACAAGACTTCACAAATTATTTTATGTTAAGGCAACCAACTAAAAAAAATTCTAAAACCAATTGTTTACCATTTACTAAATAGCTTTCCAAATCTTGGATCACTTATAATAGAATGTGTTTCATTAAAGTGGCAGGGAAATATCCTTTACAATGGGAGGTTGAATGGTATCAAGAGTAGAGCTATCAAGACTTCAAGTAAAATGGAGATCTTCTATTACAAAATTGGTTTTCTGAGAGATGTGGAAATAGTACTGTTTGGACTGTTAAGGAAGAGATCTGGTAAGTGAGTACTAATTATATGTTTATGCCACTTTTGGGAAGATAATATTCCTATAAAACAAGAAGTAGCCTTCTTCTTCTCTGCTGGATCAGCCAAGTTCTGAAAAGCTACCCTACCACTCTGAGCTTCAATTACTGGAGAAAAAAAATGTGGAAGACCTGGGGAGCCTGGCTTTAAGTCAGAAATTAATTACAGCTCCTCATGAAATGGGGATTTTTACTGCAATCAAATCAAATGGTAGATATAGAGAAAATGATTTTAACTTTACATGTTCATTTGAGTTTCTGATATTGTTATGAGAATTAATTGTAGAGGAATATAAGGAAAAAAGAAAGACTGAGAAAAAAAATATGACTTTTTTTGAAAAAGATAAAACAGCCTTGGTTGAATTATATCTGAATTAAGAGTTTTAAGGTGAAACGTGCAGGATAAATAATACTACTGTTGCTGCTGTTGCTGCTGTTGCTTTTGTTTTAGTAAAATGTTTTCAACAGCTCTTAATTTTAGATCATTGCATGGCACTGCTCTTGACACCATCCAGAAACTTCAGTTTGCCCAAAATTCAGTGGTGCGGGTAGTTATAAACACACCTCAAATTGTCCGTATAACACTGTTATTTCATGACCTGCACGGACTTTCATTAGGCTTTTGGATATGATTCAAAGGGCTGGTTATCACTTTGAAAGTCCTATTTAACATAGGATCAGGCTACTTATAAGGCTGTCTTCTCCCAATAATATCTGTCTACCCACAACTTCCAAATGGAAAATGTGCTCCAGTTCCCTTATTTCAAATTTTATCATCTTATAGCGCCGTAATGGCAAAGCTATGGCATGTGTGTTGGAAGTGGCACGGAGAGCCATCTCTCCGGGGAAGCCAGCCATCTCCCGTTGCTCTTCCAGGTTCCAACACACACATGCACGCTGCTCAATTGGCATGTGTGCACCAGGGAACTGCTCTTCTGGTTTCTGGCACTTCTGCACATGCATGCCGGGGAGCTCCTTTCCCACATATGCTTCCATTTCAGTACTTGGTGCTGAAAAGGTTCACCAACACTATTATAGGGGCTAAGGAGGGTGCTTTGAGGGGGGGAGGTTGTACTTTTAGGATCTCCATGCATTTGGGGCCAATTGAGTGACAGCTCCTTTGGATTGTTTTATAATTGTACTTTGTTGCCATTTTTATATTTTGTAATATATATTTATAAATATATTAATATATATATTTAAAGAAAATAGAAACTAGCATAAAGTAAGAAAAGAAAAGAAGGAAATCAAAGAGAAAGCTAACAGTGCAAGAAAGGTAGAAAAGCCAAAGAAAATAGAAAGAAAGGTACAAAGATACAAAGAAGTCATTTTCAATCTTTTTTACAGCAGCTATAAGTACAATTCTAAAAGTATTTCTTACTCTATGGTTACAACATAACTCTATTCTTTCTACACTGGCTAATCATCAATGAGATAAATCATAAGCTCATTTTTTGTTTGTTTTACTCAAAAAGTCTGTAATGAGATTCCAGTCATTTTTGTATTTACCATATTTTCCCGTTCGTCTCGGCTTGGCTCCTGGGCATGGAGAGGTTTAGGGAGTGGCGGCAGTGGCTCCTCACATTGGTGGGGAGTGAAGTCATCTTGAACATTGTCTGCCCTGAGCTGCCTGCTGGGCGGCCAGAGGGGTGACCAGCTGCAAATTGTGGCACCTGCCTTTTCCCCAAAGCTGTCGGGTGGATCCCCCCCCAGACCATCCCAAAGAGGTTTGTTCCTCAGGCTTTGCTTGTCCCTCCCCCAGAGCATGCGAGGGGTCTCTTTGGGGGAAAGGGAGTAGTCTCTGCACGTCTCGCTTGCAGGAGGAGGAGGAGGGCGGCGGTGTAAAGCAGCACCACCTTAAATGCTGGTAGGCAGAGGTAGAAAACGCGGCTCTGAAAATTGGATTGGGGAATCCAGGCAGAGGTGGCTGGGAAGGAGGGGCTCTTTAGGAGTTCTCGGTCAGCTCGCTCGACTCCTGGGCACAGAGAGACGGCAGCTCCTCACATTGCAGGGGAACTGGCTGCCTGCTGCCTGAAACGCAGCTTTGAAAATTGGATTGGGGAATCCAGGCAGTGGTGGCTGGAAAGGAGGGGCATTTTACTTTAGGAGCTCCCATTCATCTCGGCTTGGCTTCTGGGTGTGGAGAGGGTTTAGGCAGCGGTGGTGGCGGCTCCTCACATTGGTGGGGAGTGAAGTCATCGCGAACATTGTCTGCCCTGAGCTGCCCACTGGGTGGCCAGAGGGGTGACCAGCCGCAAATTGTGGCACCTGCCTTTTCCCCGAAGCTGCCAGATGGATTCCCCCCCCCGACCGTCCCGAAGAGGTTTGTTCCTCAGGCTGTGCCCCGACCCAGATCCCTGCCACCTGGAACTGCCCGAAAATGGCCAAAGGGTGGGGGCCGGTGGGTGGGCAGGACTACATTCGGCATATAAGACACACCCAGATTTTCACTCCCTTTTTGGGGGTAAAAAGGTGCGTCTTATACACCGAAAAATATGGTATTGCTTTTATATTGTATATGTTTTAATATTATATGGTTTGTGGGGTGTGGAATTTTAGTTGTTGATTATTTTTTGTGCTGTATATTCCCCAGAGTCACACTGTTTAGATGAACTATAAAAGAAAGATATATGTATAAAAGAAAGATAAATGTATCTTCACCCAAATAAAAAGAGAAGTTATTTATTTGAAACATGTACAGTATATGAGGAAAGACTACAGCCTGTGTCTCTAGGGAGGAAATTGTATGACATTGTCTAAAGTCAGAAAAGAATTTAAAGACATCAGAAATCATATTTTGAAAGTATATTACACTTTAAGGTTGCTTAATTTGTAACTTAATCAATAGCATGCTTTCGTTACTAAATATTCATTCAAGTGTATTAAACAAAACTATTGAGAATAGGAAGGAGAATCTGGTAAACCACTAAATTCTTGACGGAAACAGTAGAATGATAATGCCTACTTTAGAAAGGTATTTGAAATAACACATAGGAACTATACTGATATTAATTCCCAATTTATGGAGTTTTACAAAATCATATTTTGTGAACACAGCTATACCATTGACTAGAATAACAGAGTTGGAAGGGGCGTTGGAAATCTTCTAGTTCAGATGAATATCTTTTTAAATGGAATAAATTTTCCAAACTTTCAGTTGTCTATTCAAAGGATTTAGTTGCACCGTAATTTTAAAAATGAATGTGGAGTTATATAAAAATTGAAAGGAAGGCTTGTCTCTACTTTGTTAGACATATAAAAGAAATATTTTGAAAAGATATACCTTCACCATGTATTGTATTTATATTAGAGCAGAAAGGACCCTACGGATTGTGTAAACTACTGTTTTATTGATGTTGATTGTAACAGTAACTTCAACATGGAGGCTACAAACAGGCTTTCCTTCAATAATTTATCCAGCATAGTCTGCCTTTTTGAAAAGATGTCAACCCTTCAATAATATTAGATTTTTTGGAGATATATTTGCATGATATGCATAAAAAATGAAATAGATGCTTTATAAATAGATCATTAGATGAAGAAAAAAGGTTTTCTTATAAAGTTCTCAGAATACAGTTATAAAGAAAAATGTCTTCCTGTAGAAATTTTGTGCATAAAATTTATTATTTTAATTCTGCTGCAAGGGTAAATACTAGTGGGATTATCTCCTTTGTGATCAAATGGAGAAGTGGAATGCATCAACCCTCATTTTAATTCCTTTAATGTTTAATTTTACAATTAATAATACAATCTACAGAATCTGAGGAAGTCATGGAGCAGAAATAACAAACAATATATGCAGATGATATACGAAGATGAAGATAATGGTTTGCATAATGATAATCAAGATTTGTCAAACTATTACAACAGTAGGAAATACACAATAAATTATAGTAAATCTAATATAATGCCAGTCAGTAAAAGCAGCTATAGATGTTTGTGAAAAATTAGCCTTTGTTTGTTGTCATGGTTCTAAACACCAGGGGATCATTATTTCTAGAAAAGAGTTGTTTAATGAAAATAAATATACAAAATTGTATTATCAAGATAAAAGGGCCATTTTGATGTAAACTAAGGCACAAGACTAACTTATATCAAACTGTTTTTATCATGTGTTAGGTATAATGGAACATTAGTACATGTGCTATTGTCAAACAGTTACTCTTTTTAATAAGCTGTTATTATAATGTTGAATCACATTCTTGAGAAAGCTAAGGTTTAAAGTACTGATGGATTATAGAATTATGTTTCAAATATCTGGAATTTGTCTTTTGAATGAAGAATTTTAAATATATTACACCTAGTTTATTGTAAAAAACAATGACTCTGTACCCTTGGAAGATTAGTGTGTTTTGAATCTGATTATCACAATTATGGAACATCTTCATAACATATATTCAACTTTGTCTTCCTCCTCCATATTTATAGGTAACTCTATTTGGAAGATATTTTACTTCACTCCAAATTTCAGTCCCAAAGAATCTAATGGCTGCCATGATTATCATGTGTGCTTCTGCCATGGACAGTTTGTCACATATCATGATCCACCACTACTTTTTGATCTCTCCAAGGACCCAGAAGAAAACAATCCACTGACACCAGAAACTGAGAGCCACTTCCATGAAGTTCTTCAAGCTATTCACCATGCAGTGGACAATCACGCCAAGTCAATACTTGCTGTTCCCAACCAATTTTCATTGGGACATATCCTATGGAAGCCTTGGCTTCAGCCTTGCTGTTCTTCCTTAATCCAATGGTGTTACTGCAATCATGAGTCATGAGGAAACAAAACTTTATGTAGAGCCTGATATTATCACTGAGAATGGTAAAGAACTCATGTTCTTTAGGAAGAAACACGAACACATTGTAATCATATTTCCTTAATATTTGCATTAATTGTGCTTAATAATAATGTAAGAATTACTAGAACTGTTAAAGTGGGCTCACGTATTCTTGAAGCCCCAGCAAAAGTGGGTGATGGTGAAACCATAGTTTTGCTAGCATTCACAGAGTAATTTTTCTGAATAAAATGGACATCTCTGCAACAAGGAGGCCAGACTTCTAATACAACTAGGCTGTCTCCTTTACCCACAATGCATATGGAAGATGTTATAATTCTAATGTAATATTTTCTCCATGGTGGGATAATATGCTGGCTCATTATTTTGGTTCATAACACAATCAACTATCAAACATCAACATCTGTCTATCCCAGGTCCTTGGGAAGAACTCGATAGATGGATAAAAATGCCAAATCCAGTCTGAACATCTGGCTGACTGTGCAATGAACTATAATTGATTGCCAAATTGTTAAATTTAGTAGTAATTAAACTATCATAAAATTGAGGTTTAGTTAGGGCATCACATATTACTGTACCCAGTGGCACAAATCTAGAGTCCACTAAATACAGCATGGTATATCATTTGAATGCTGAATGGGGTTCATAGATGCAATTTTATTTACGCATATGCTGCAAACTCTTCCTGCCTTATTAGAGCAATATAGTTTCTGGATGCATACTACAGAGATAAGTGACCAATTCTTTACATATTAATTCAAGACTGGGGAAAGTGTAGTCCTGGAAATGCATGTGAGTTCAGCCAGCACAGGCAATGAATAGGAATAGAGATTGTAGTTAAGTGACATTTGAAAAGCCAGTGGCTCTTTATGTCAATAGATAATAAAGCCATGCTACAAAATTTTGATATTTTAGCCTACTCTAAATATAAATATTAGCAAGAATGGATCCTATGCAGGTAGAATCACCTAGGAATCTTCACCCTGATGTGAGTGTAAAACTCTAAGATATGTCAACCTTAATAGAAAGAAGTTGCAAGAAGAGGTTTGGTTCCTACATAGGTGAAAGAGCTGCCCAGAATGCTTTGCTTCAAAGCTCATTTGGATGTTCTGCTTCATAGATTGCATTATCCAAATAGACAGGTTTACCACAGTGTTCTACATTAGCATTGCTATTCAAAGAGAAGATCCATTTTTCATACATATTCACTCCCTTCGCTGATATCATCAGACTGATAAGATTTAATAAATACATCTTTAATTGTGAGTCAACCATAATGAATAATATTATCATCAGTTATTAGGCATAATAGAAAAATGTAACTACTATAGTCCAATCCCATCAAATCACACTACATTACAGAGAAACAGAAAGTTCAGGTCTTCAGATTCCTTCTGTGTCCTCTAGATGCCAAAGCTAAATTTAACTGTTTTTCATCTTGTTTGACATTTGTTGTACAGTTCAAATGATAAATGACTGACTGATAGTTCTAAGTCACCCACACTCTTTAAACCACCTAAAGTGTACTCAGAAAACAATTCCCACTCCACAGTCTTGGAAGGTGGCTCTTCATATGCTACAAAAAGCTTTGCATGGTCCTTAAACTGATTGAAATTGCTTATTCCTACTATATTATTTTCAATAATATATTCCTTTTGCAGAAATGTTTTAAATATTTACAAGAGCTGGGGCAAGGTAATTTTCTGTCCAAAATTAAAGACAGAATGCTCCATACTCATGTATTAAGTGCAAAGAAATTGTCTTCATCCAACCACTTCTGTTGTTTTCAAGGAAGGGAAAGTATTAACATAGGATGACAGTTAATATATTTCATTAGATCAGTGACTCATACTATTACTGCTAATTAATTTAACAATGTTACATTATTGAATCACTTTATGCTGTAGCATGAGACATGCTAAAGTATTAAGTATTGTACATTATCCCTAAAAGTCTAATTGTTTTCAGTCCTCTTAACTGTTAAGTGTAAATCATTTAAAAATGTGGGTCTTATTTATAGTTTTATGGTATTCTTAGAATACTTCCATGCAATCTTGTATGGCTATTCTGAATTTTAAAGGGATTTATGTAATCTACAAAACCATAACTATGTCTGTAAACTGCATCTGTATCATTGACAAAGTATATTATAAAAAAGACTGTAAAATAGAAAAGATTAAATAAGACTATGTACATCAACAATTATTATTCAAATTGAAGAAAGTCAATATCTTATACATTGAGATTGTTGAATTAGCTGTGGAAACAGGAAAGCTCTGATTGTGTGAATGTTCCAGGGAAGAGTATCTGCTGTATTACCAGTCCTCTGGAACATCCTGCCCCCAGAATGAGGCTTGACTCACCCTTCTATCCTTCCTCAAAGACCTGAAGACTGGCTCTGCTGCTTGGCCTAGGGATCTAAAAGGGATGCACCTCCAATGTGGTGCATTTTATCATTAGCTGACCCCACACACCTCTGTGTTTTCTGCTCCCTCTCCACCCATATTTAAATTCATATTATTCTACTTTTATTGTTTATTTTTATTGTTTATTTGTTTTGGTATTGTTATGTATACATTTTGTTTTATCGTTTTTTTCTGTTTTACCAGTATAAGCCAGCAAGAGCAGCTCCACAGCAAATAAGTTTAACTAACAAACAAACAAACAAACAAACAGATTCTGATTGTAAAGAATTATGGAGTTAATCTTGTCAAAGAAATGAAAAAGTGGTTAAGTAAACATTAATTCTGGAAAAGAAGAGAAGGTGAGAAAAAAATCAAATAGCTTTACCTTGATTCTTTTTAGAAGAAGAGGAGGGAATGGAAAATAAGATTTTCAACATTCTGTTACCATAACTCTACAACAGTAGAGTTCTAACAGTACTTTTGGAGTTTGTTTCTGACTTGGCCTACTTGAAGAACTAAAACCAACTGTTGAATTGGTTTGAACTAATATACAGACAGATTGAAAGGGTTAAGGAAAAAATGGTAAATACCTTATAAATCACTTAAACAAGTATCTGTGAAAAAGAGGCTGGTCGGAAAGATAAGAAAATTAAGAAAAATATGTTATTGTACGTACTATATCAGTTTTGACATCCAAATAGTATTTGCAGAGCATCCTAAATCAAACAATACAAATTTTTAAAGGTGAAGAAAATATTTTGAGAATCATAAAATCTTATAAGATTCTAAAGATCATAAGGTATTGCAAGAGCTGAGAATCTTATGTCTCCAAATATTTTTCCTCCCCCTCCTCCTCCTCCTCCTCTTCAATCTAGCTGGAACAGATCAAAGCTGAGATCATCTGGACCAAAGGTAGGTTTCAGCAGGTTCTGACCAGTTCTGGAGAACCGGTAGCAGAAATTTTGAGTAGTTCGGAGAACCGGTAAATACTGACTGGCCCCGCCCCATCTATTCTCTGCCTCCTGAGTTCCAGCTGATCAGGAAGAAATGAGGATTTTGCAATAACCTTCCCCTGGAGTGGGGAGGGAATGGAGATTTTACAGTATCCTCCTCCTGCCACACCCACCAAGCCACACCTACAGAACCAGTAGTAAAAATTTTTGAAACCCATCACTGATCTGGATGGTGGTTACTAGAGGATGACATTTGAGTGGAAAAATTAAAGTACCGTATAATCCGAATAAGATTACCCAGAGAAGAGATCTATATGTAGCCAATAATCAAAGAGCAATAAATAATATAACAATTTTGCATTTTGTGCAATGTTAAACACCATTTTTCTTTTCAAAACTCTAATAAATTTCCTTTTCCTTTTCCCTTTTTAGTGTACTTCTATTCAGTATACTTCTCTTTTTGTTATTCTTTTGAGTTTTTACTCTATGCTTACCACATTGTGCTATAAGAGAATACAAACACACATTTGATATGGCAAAGCTTTGATATTACAAAGCAGTTGCATGAAAATAGTTGTATATTTATAATGCCATTGCAAAGTAGGGTGGTCATTCAGCTTCATTTCCTTGCTTTATTTAATCATGGGATACACTGTATGCTGGGAGTTTGTTTACTCTTCTTGCTAGAACTCTAAGTGCTTTCCTGCTGTTGGTAGTGAATAGGTGCAGTAGATATTTAAAACTGCTTTGTTATCTTCTATACCTTGACTTGTTACCCTTATGTCTAACAAGAGTAAACAAAAATATTTCTTTGAAAAAATTGCTTCTATTTTGAAAACTTGTTGAAGTCACTTATGGAATCACTTTATATTATTTCCTGCTGGGAAATAGATAACAATAGAACATAAAGAGGTTTTTTTTTAAAGTTTCATCATCTCTATCTACTTGAGTGTGTGATCTATTAAAAAAGCATTCTTGTATTGCTGTTTGTATTTGCAGTTTGTTGTTTCAAAGACTCTATAGTGGTAAGACAACTTCATCTTGTTGATTTCAGCCATGTAAATACCTGGCCTCTATGTATTTCCATATTTTTCTTATAAAACCACTGCCAGAATTAGAGGGAAGAGAATAGGAGGAACCTCCAATCTGAATCAATAGTAGCTAGGAAAGAACTGTACCAGATGTGTTGGAGTTGATCTAATGTCTGGGTTCACCTATCACTTTTAGAAAGGGATTTTTTGGTTAGATGTAAAAGGGTATATGTCTTTTTTTCAGGCCTTATCACATAAATAAATGGCAGCACATATGATTTTAATCTGCTATCAATTTTTCCACCCTCCTTCCCTAAAACACTAAATCCACAAAATACGGTATTGCGCTAAGATTTGGCATGTTTGCTATTGGATGCAAAGGGGATTTGTGCTTGTTATAATGAACTGATGGGTTCAGCATGTTATAAAAATGCCCACTCATCTGGATATAGTTTATGGTTACAATCCCAGTAAAAAGTTGGCCAACTGATGACATGCCTAGGTAAGGATCCCTGGAGGGTTTTTCCCTGGACTGTAGCTTTTTCAACTTACTACCACAAGGAACTGACATTCCTTTAATTTATATAACTCTCATGGGAAAAGTCCTAGAATTACCCTACAAGTTCTTTCCATATAACAAAGCTCTGCAAATAGCTTCAGGAGCTGGGCTTTGAAGTAGCCTGCATGGGATGTGTGCAATGAGTTCATTATTGAAGAAGCAGCCATTTTGGAGTTTATTTTTCAAATGGACAGCAAGTTATGCCTTTTATTTCTTAATCATTTTTAAGGACTAATAATTTTTATTAAGCTAAAAGAGGCTTTCTTTAGTCACAATCTGTTATTCCTTTTTGAAGATCTGCACCATTTTGGAAGTTTCTTCCTTGTTAAACAACAAGGAAAGAAGATGCTGAAGGCAAGCTAAAATCAGGAAGTGTGAACTATCTTTAAAAAAAATTGATGGAGAGATATAAGGGCAGAAAGTTGTAGTTCTAGTAAAGCTACCCTTCAACTAAAGAGTGAGTTAAGAAGACGGAGGAGCAAATTATTAGAGATGTATTTGAAAAATCTTTAAATAAAATCCATCAGTTCATAGATCAGCTATGCTCCAAGGATGTTTAAAAAAACTTCTCAAACTACTTCAGGAATTCAGATATGTATAGGAACTTACCAAACCACCAAGGCAATTTCACAAATAGGTGACAATTCAGAGGAGTCAGTTGCAATTTTGGAATATAAACTTGACACCATTTTTTATTATGATGGTTTAAATATAAACCTCCCAACACAATTGAAAAAGGGCTCCAAGAAAATCTGCAACTTTTAAAAGGACAAGTTTGGAACTTTTTCTTCATGGACAAACTTGAGAAATCCTTGGGAAAAAGAGACACTTATAACTACTTGACAAACATTCTAGAAAAGAAAAAGATTTTATTCCATGAAGATAAGCTGGAAGGAGTGACTGAGTCAACTGGAATTTGTTGTTGTTAGTTGTGAGCAGGAGTGGGTTCTAAAGTTTTTTACTACTGGTTCTGTGGGCGTGACTTATTTTGTGGGCGTGGCTTGATGGTCATGTGACAATTTTTTAGGATTTAGCAGAGGTACTGGTCTACCAGGCTTTTAACGGCTTGCAGAGCTGTACCGATCTACCCATTTATTTTTTGCAGGCACTGGTCTACCCATTTATTTTTGCAGGCACTGATCTACTCATGTATTTTTGCAGGCACTGATCTACTCATTTGTTTTCTTTTAACACTGATCAGCTGTAGGGCAGCCCTTTGAAGCCCCATGGCAAGAGTTTAAACAGTTTCTTTCCCTCTAGCCATCAGCTGGGACTCAGGAGGCAGCAATAGATTGGAGGTAAGGCCAAATAAAAGGTAAGAATAACGTGGGGGGGCGCAGGGTGTGGGGGGGCACAGGGGGTCCTGGGGGGGCAGAACCAGTTTGGTGACATTATATCGTCACGCTACTGGCTCGGAAGAACCAGGCCGAACCAGGAGGAACCCACCACTGGTCGTGAGGTTATATTCGACCCATTGCGACCCCATGGACAACGTTCCTCCAGGCTTTTTATCGGTCTTATATTTGTAATTGAGAGGACGTCGTAATCTAAAGTTTGAAAAAAAATCCTTTATATAAAATGTTTAAGTAATTCCTAAAGTTTGTAAAATATTATTGAAAGTGTATTTGAATGTATATGTGTTAAGAGAAAGGGACGTGGTGGCTCAGTGAATAAGACACTGAGCTTGTTGATCGAAAGGTTGGCAGTTCAGTGGTTTGAATCCCTAGTGCTGTGTAATGGGGTGAGCTCCCATTACCTGTCCCAGGTTCTGCCAACCTAGCAGTTCGAAATCAAAGTTAAAGAAAAAGATGTATTAGTTTAAAGAAAAGTTTTAAAAAGAATATACGCAAGAAGAAAAAAATATTCTATAAGGGTAACCTGGACGGAGTGCTCTAAATTTAATGAATTAATTGGAATTTTATTGGTCTGAAAGTGAACTTTAAAGTATATATCTTAATACAAAGTTAAAAAAAGATGTATTAGAATGTTTTGATTTAGAATTTTTTTAAAAAAAAAGTTCAGTGTTTTAAAATGGATGGAAAAAAAGCATTTTTCCCTTTAAGGTTAAAGAATCTGAAAGAATACAGTATATTTTGTTAATATAAATGGTGATAGTTTATAAAGATTATTAAGTGCAAATAGAAATACATATTTCTACAGCAAGGAAGATAAAGCAGAAATGCTTAAATTGATTGTTTTTATTTTGATATCACTTCTGGATTTTGTGCTTGTGATAAAAAATGAAACTTTGACTTTGGTCTTGCCATTTAGATAGATTTGTTGCTATAGAAATGGCTAGTTATATATTAATGTATAAAAGTAGAAAGTTGCGTCTGTAATGTTGTTATCTTGTACCATGTTAAAAAGTTGGAAGTCAACACCCTCATATTTTCTTTTCTCCTCTTTTTCCTTCCCTTAATTTCCTATTTTTATTTTTCTTTGTATTTTATACATTGATAAAACATGATAAAAGTTATGAGATAAAAAAGATATACTCTATAGTATATCTTAATTTGAAGAGTATTTCCCACTGAGCTAACAAAGCTAAGAAAAAACAGCATTATCTTATATTTTTTTAAAGTGTGGGAAAATAAATTATTCATACAGTACGATCAGAAGAATAACTATGGAGGTACCCCTATTCAGCTGCAAAAATAAAAAGTTCATCCCTACAGTTTGATGTCATGTACTAGGCCTTGAACATGCTCCATTTTCATGAGCTGTTTTTATCATCACCATTCTGCAAATATTGGGATTTTCTCTAAATATTCTGAATATCTTTCTTTTTTGCCCTGATAATGATATGTGCTAAAGTTTAACAGCTGAGAAGGTATACATAACTGAATAATGTTCATAAATAATCTAAGTCTTGCTTTTATCATTATTAAAAACATGCCCATAAGGTTTAGTTATGGATTTATAAGGCATTATAAAATATTTCTAATGCAGCATATTTAGTAAGTTGAATGTACACTACTTGTTGTTTGATTTATACAATTCGTTCTAAAATAATATAGACTCTTTTATTTTCTTTATTATAAATCAAAATATTATAGTACTAAAATAAATATAAGCAGACGATCCGAGAGTTCATATGAACTACTTTATAAGCAAGCAATTTAGTTGTGCTGTAGTAATATATTTAAGAGAGTTTGGTAAGAAAATAAGTTTACTTTAGAGCATTCTATAAAATTATTTCACTGTTATCACTATTGTGTTAAACCAAGAATTGCTTTTTTTTAAAAAAAGTGTGCAAATAATTTTTGTTTCATGCTAATAAAAAGAATTTGTAAAGCTGTTTTCTTTATATGAGTAGTTTGCAATCACTTTATTTTCAAAACTTTTTAAAGAATTGTAATAGAGGTTAAGAAAACTAACACTGCATCTATTGCCATTTGACAATGACTTTGCAAAAGTCAATCATAGTTAATAGATTGGCAACATTTGATTAATGGCTTGTCTGGATTAGTTTAAAATTCTAGCGAGATTGTGAGGAATAGGGAATCAAACCTAGAACCTCTCCATCAACCACATATGAAAAGTGCAACAATTCATTGCCACCTCATCATTCATCACACTTTTAAGAAACATTACTTTGTTGAAGGACCACCTTGGGGTTCCAGCCATCTTCATTCAGATGATTGCCAAAATTGAATGCTGGTCGTTTCAGAAGTAATTAGATTTATGCAGTGGAAGAACAATCCTGTTTGATTATCTTTCAGTGAGAAACTGTCATGAGATGGCGACCCTGGAAGCTAGATGGCCTTCTGCCTTTTCTGGAAATTCATGACAATGACAAAAGTGTTTTCCCCAAACTTAAACAACTGTATGCATGGGAATGTGCAAGAAGATTACAATTACCCGTCCTCTCTTTTTGGTTTTAAATAAATCAGCATTGGATCATATCAGGGAACAATGCATTTTTTAAAAAAATATTTGATGTTGTCGCCATCCTTGCTATACCAATCACAAAATTAAAGAAACTACAATTTTTATATTATCAAATATATATACACCTACATGAATATTCACTGAGAATTGTCTGTCTATTTTCCTTTTATTCTTTTGAATTCAGAGAAATTAATTGCATCTCTCCTTTGTTTTGTTTTTTAAATCAGAAACTGTCACATTATATGGTGTTAATGACTATGCCGTATTTGGAGAAAATAAAAAGTGAGCTAGAGGCTGTCCTTTAATAAGTAGGCAGATAATGACAAGGTAGAACCCAACAACTCTGTTTACAACTCACACAGTATAAAATAGTAACATTGGTGTAAATAGCCCTGATCTAGAGTAAATGTACTGTGGATTGTAGAGTACATTTGTAAGAAATTATACTAAGTGGCATGCTCTTGAAAGAATTATGGAATATATTATTGACAGAATTTTGAAGAAGACCTTCAATTATGTAGGTCAAGTAATTCGTTTGTAAGGTCATTGTCATCATTCTGTATGCCAAAAATTTAATTGGGGCATGAAGAGAAGTTATTTTAAACAGCATAGAGTTTGGCCAGTAGTAAATTAAGATTTTCCAAAATTTATATTAGCTGTTAACATTAATTACAAATAGGAGTTATGGGAGAAGGCTTGTCATACTTTTTTTTTCTTCCAATAGTTGCTATAATCCATTCACTCTGACATTTTGCTTGTTAACTATCAATTTAAATTTGTTATAGTTATCACAGAAACAAAGATTTATGTTTCTGGCTATCAAGTAATTGGAAGGTTAGGACTGAAATGAAATTGTGAGTAGTCTATCTTAACAATTTTTTTCTCTTTCACATAGGTACATAGTGTTTCAACAAGGTGAACTGTTATAAAAGAACAAAAGTCAAGGCTGGAACAATTCTACATAATCTGTCTATCATCTCTCTCTCTGAGTCTCTCTTTGTTTCTCTCTCTCTGACTCTGTCTCTGTCTCTGTCTCTGTCTCTGTCTCTGTCTCTGTCTCTGTCTCTGTCTCTCTCCTATCTATCTATGTCTATCTGTCTGTCCGTCCGTCCATCCATCCAACCATCCGTCCACCCACCCACCCATCTGTTGTGGCCTGCCAGCAGAGCTGGTGGCAGACTAGGATGATGAGGAGATTGGGAAAGAACTTGGGCCAGTTCTGGAGCCTGGGGAAGGGTCTGATGGATGCTTAGCATCAGACACAGAGAGAGAGCCAGGGCCGTCCAGCATTTCCCAGCCAGAGAGACAGCTGCCTTTGGAGTCAGAGATGAGTGAGAAGGAGGAAGAACTGGGGCCTGTTCCAGATGTGCGTGTGCACAGAGCAGATAGGAGAGGTGAACAACGGAGGACAAAGAGTCAGCTCAGGAAGCAAAACAAACATAGATGCTGACTCGCCCCTCCTTGACTGGCGAATAAGTAGGAGGAAAGGGAGTGGTTTGGTTGTCACAGACAACCATTCACATTTCTGGAAAGTTTGCTCCTTGTGTGTTTCATGCGACAAAGACTGCCTTGCCAGAACTGAGGTTAGTCTATTTCTCTATTTGTACTGAGAATTTGCAGCTTCCCAGCTGGAAGCTCACACCCTTGTATTTATCATAATGAGCTGATAAGGACTATTGTTTCAGTTAACTTCTTGCCTTGACTTTCTGTTGGTGAATGCAGTTAATTCCCAATGTGTAAATAAAGAAGGATTTTTTTGGTGTGAACAGTCTGTTTCTGTGAAGGCCGGGTCAATCTACCCACCCACCCATCCATCCATCCATCTATCATCTTACTTATGACCATCCATCTAATGGAGCTATTCCATCAAACCATTGCTAGGGTTGTATCACAGTTAGTTTCTTACAACTTTCAAGCATTAGGTCAATTCCAGAGCAGTATCACCTGGCCAGCAAGGTATGGAAATGTATACTGTATACTAATGAAACCACATTAGTATACAGTATATACTGTATACTGTCAGGTAACCTCTCCAACAGTCTCATATATATGTTAAAGAGGAATGAAGAGAGGGTCAAACTATCAGGTACTCCACATTAGAGGAGAGTGGAGATCAAGCTCTGTCCCTTATCAATATCAACCAGAACTGGCCAGAGAAGGAGAACTACTTCAAAATAATGCATCCAACTCCATCCCCTCCACCGAGTCTAGAAGAATACTGTGGCCAATGATCTTGAAAGCCACCAAGAGATTAAAAAGGCAAAGTGCACCACCAGCATTTTGAACCCTCCAGCTGCCATCCACAAATGACTGACCTGACTGGAATAGGTCTAGGTAATCCAGTTCATCCAAGGGTTTCTGAAGCTGTTCGTTAATCATCTTCTCAAAGGCTAGACAAAAGTTATCCAGCACAGTTGGATCCAAAAATGGCCTCTTTAAGAAGGGAACATGCCACCTTCTCCTTTGAGGCAGGTGGCATCACTCCCACCTACAGTTAGTTATTAATCACACCTGGACTGATCCATGTGCCACCTCCTTTACCAGTCATTGGGGCATGTGTCCTTAACACAGATAGAAGTGCTAACAAACCGAAAGACCATTTCCAGTTCTCAAATATCTGAACTCAAAAAACGTCTGTTACCTCCATAAGCTCTGGCTGGCGGAAATTAAAAGTGGATAAACGAATTGTATTTGACACTGTCACTTAAAGTAAAAACTTATTTCTGTGGTCATTTTGTTATTACATACTACCTTGTCAAACATTTGTAATGATGATTCCACCACATTACAAATACCACCACATTTTCCCTTAAATAAACTGTTACTCTCAGTTTTTTTTCCAAAATATTCCTGTAGAAGGTCAAATGGATTATTCAGAATTATTTGCAATTTCAGAGGGCATTTCAATATCCTGTTCCTCACTGAAAGAACTCTCACAACCTTTGCAGGATTGGAGACTGACCTGCCTCTGCTACAATATGTGAAGCCTGCCTGCCTTCCTTCCTTCCTTCCTTCCTTCCTTCCTTCCTTCCTTCCTTCCT
>WNWU01013815.1:19551920-19638462 GCA_012654045.1 Ptyas mucosa
CCTTCCTTCCTTCCTTCCTTCCTTCCTTCCTTCCTTCCTTCCTTCCTTCCTTCCTTCCTTCCTTCCTTCCTTCCTTCCTCCCTCCCTCCCTCCCTCCCTTCCTCCCTCCCTCCCTTGTATCTGTATTAACCCATTGGAGTGAGGTTTTGTATTATCTGTCTTCTTGTGCCTCAGGCCACTAAGAAGACAAACTTCTTCACAGTAGCCCAGGTAGAATCAGAAAGGCTGAAACTGATTATATCAGAAATTTGTCACCACAGACCTGAGACAGTCAATAATAATTTTCAGTACCAAATTATTTGTCTCTCCTTTTATTATTATTCATTTGTAAAGAATGGGAATGGTAGGATTTTTCTTGTTGCAGCAACGGAGAATAGAGCAGAAATTTCCTTATACTTTTTATATTTCAAACCTACATGGCTTACAATACTTGGTTAGGTGATTCAGCTGGTTGAACTGCTTTTCCAGTACATCCCAACTATCTTGTGAGAAAAAGAGAGTGAAAAATGACAGAGGCAGGAAAAGTCACCACGATGTGTCACTTCCTGAATAAGCTTAGCACATACAAACATTTGACTATGATTCTGCTGCTCATACATGATATGACTAAACGGCTCATACATGGGTATGTCAGTCTTAGTAAAGCTAGATGATACTAACCTCTGACTAATGACTTTTTATATGTGTGCTTCTGAGTTAGCATTGATTCCTGGTAATTGCCTAGACCAGTCCCTGAAGTTTCTTGCCAAGATGTGGTTTGCCATTGCCTAGAGCTGAGAAGTTAGAAATCTCATTTATTTATATATCTTAAAGAAATATAGTGTATCAAATGGATACTATTATAAATGTACATGCATCTCTTTCTGGCCAGCTGCATATAGAATTGAGCATGTATTACATACTTCTACAATATTTGTCTAAAATTGCTGTTTAATTATCTTACAGCTATTCAGGGCTACACAGATATATTTAAAGTGCACACATATACACACACATAATAATGGATCACCGCTTTACGTTGGAGTTCACTGCATACAGTATGACATTGTCTTTAGGTGGCTGTATTTTTAAAATAAAGAATGACAACAATTGAAATGTTAAAAGTGCCATAATGAATGACTGAAAAAATTGATATAGAAAATAGCAGTGGTGGCCATCTTTTTTCCCTTTTATAAAATATATTCCTGCAAAATGAAAGCTACAAAAGAAAACCCTGGCTCATCTAAACAAATCATTACACAAGAGAGAGAAAAGTAGCATTAAAAATGAAAAGGCACTTGTTCATACACACCATCAGAAACCTGTTAAGATGAATGTTTGCCAGCATCAGAATAAATCATTGTTCCACAGAAATAAAGCATATTTGACTCTACACTGAATAGATAAATGTGTCAACTTTTCTATCAATATTGGAAAGAGAAAAATATGCTTCTAGATGCAGGTTGTAAAATGACCACATCTAAATAAATAAAAGAGAATGAGAATGAGAACTGCTAGACTAAAAGGCTAAACAGATATGTACAAATGTACATTTGTAGAAAATTATTGAAGGGGAAAAAAACAGAAAATAAGGGGAAGGTTAGTAAAGATGCATCTATTCTGACTTCCTATCAGTTCTTTATTTACTAATTTTATTCTAAATTCCCCAAGTCTTGTTATTAATTGTATTTGCTATTAATTTACTGAGAATTGTAAGAATGAAAAATAGATGCATTGGAAAAGATGCTGATCGATCAACAAAGCAGCCAATTGCTCCTAAATCATCTTCTTGAGACTGAATCAAATGCTGTTTTAAAATCAATATAGACCATGTAGAAGGTGGACACATTGGCTACTATTTAGCCGAATGTTGGAAAATTAAGCAGTAGTGCCCCAAAGAAACCTCTATGAAGACATGGCCACCATCCTTTTTTACTTCCCAACTGTGTATGAGTTTATCTTTACAGGGTCTTGCACCACTGGACAAACTTATCATTACTAAGGAAAAACCACCCCCCAAAAAACCTTACCCATCCCTAAAATTATGGTATTCTCAAAAGAATACCTTTAGCGTAGCAGGCTAATGCCTCCTATTAAGGCAGCATTTAACATCCAGCTGCCTGCAATTACTGCGAGTTCTAATCTCACCAGGCTCAAGGTTGACTCAGCCTTCCATCCTTTCTAAGGTGGGTAAAATGAGGACCCGGTTTGTGGGGGCAATAAGCTGACTTTGTATAAATATACAAAAAGTATGAAGGCTATTGCTTAACACATTGTAAGCCGCCCTGAGTCTCCGGAGAAGGGCGGCATATAAATATAAATTTTTTTTAAAAAGGCTCCTATACTCACTATAGAGAGGACTTCAAAGTGTTTAATATGCTCTTAATATACCATTCTCTATGACTAGCAAGACTTTTCATTTATTTGTAAAATGTAGTTATTTCCTTCCCTTCTGCCTTTCTATTTAATGTTGAAGAAAGACCATGGTTTAGAAACAACTGAAACACACACCATCTCACTATATATGGACAATCCATTCCATGACATTAGAATCACAAAGATCTCTATTTAAAACCATAGGTTATGTTATTTTAGAGCAGTGTTCCTCAACTTTGGAAGCTTGAAGATGGGTGGACTTCAACTCCCAAAATCCCCCAGCCAGCGCTGCTGGCTGGGGGATTCTGGGAGTTGAAGTCCACCCATCTTCAAGCTACCAAGGTTGAGAAACACTGTTTTAGAAGTTACCTTATTCAAATCCCTGCTCATTACAGGAGATATTGTACCTTTTGAAGACTTCCAGCAAGGACCTTCATACAACAGTCTGTAGCACTGACAGACAGTTTGTACGTTCAGGAAACGTTTCTTGACATATGACCTGAACTACGTTCCTTATAGTTTTAATCCACTGGTATTGCCTTTTGAGTTCTGGTATTGCCCTTTGGGACAAAAAGAATAAGTTGTTTATTTGAAATCCTTCTGATATTTGAAGATAGTACCCTATCTCTTCAGTAAAGTAGACATATACATTTCCATTAAGTCTTCCTCATAGAACTTGGTTTCCTGATTCCCTATCATTCTGGTAACAGTTTTCTGAACTTGCTCCTTATCCTGTTATGTAACAAAGATTGTAAACAATGTGAACATTAAATAAGTAAACAAAAATCTGGGTTCAAATGTCATTGCTTTGGAGGATCCTGTTTTGACTTGAATAAGTCATAGATTTGAACCAAAGCAATTTGTTTTGATTGGAACACAGAGTCTTGTCAAATGTGATGCACACATTTAATGTTAACAACATTAACATTAAAGGTTTTTCTGTCCATTGATTCTGGGCACTAACATGAAGGGAGGTAACTATTTCTAAGCACTTTAAGACAGAGACATTATAAGATTTCTGTTTTGACTCTTTGAAAATTACCCTGGTCTTTCATGCTTCTGACAACCATCGCTTGAGGGTTCTATCAGAGATCTAAAGTTTAATTTTGTTCAGTAGGGCTCATACTAGAGAATAAATTGTCATTTTGAAGTAACCTCCTCTGTGTTACAGTTAGAGGGGAATCAAAACATATTTATTTTGCAAAACTTTTTAATGTTCCTGGTTCAGCATTTGTGATTTATACCTGTTAGGATTTAGTGTTGCTTTTTATGGAGGCTATTATATACCACCCAGAGCTGTTTAGTAAGTGAGCACAGTATAATTTTTCTAAATAAAAGCTGTCAATTGAATTTGAAAGGATATTAGCTTGATTCTCATAATAGGTATTTTTTTATTCCAGAAATAGTTCTTAGCAGTTTCATCAAATCAAGGTGACACTGAGGATATTATGGAATTTCTCTTCACTGAATGAATTTCCAATATATCATCCACTTTAATCCTATAAACTACGGTTTCTTTAATAATGTGTACTTAGGAGATTCTGTTACAATAATCATACTTTTCTATCCATTTAAGATATTTTTTTTATTGAAAATAAAAAAAACAAATCCCCCCCCCGGTATTCCCCCGTCCTTTTTCCCTCCCCCCCACCTCCCCAACTTCCCTTCCCACCCTCCCCCCAGACTTCCCAGAGCAAAATACAGGGTATTTCAATTAACAATCATAAGCTAAATTAACCTAACTACCCTTAAACTAACAACCCCCCCACCAGAACTTTAACTCCACTATGGATAACATAATACATCTAAAGTTTAACATTCATTCATAAACTATTTGATATTTTCTTGTCTGATACTTATTTTGTATATAATCAATCCATCTTCTCCATTACGATACGTATCTTTCTTGTGTATAGTCTTTCAGATATGCTGAAATTTTTGCCATTTCCGCTAGGTTAGCTACTTTCAATATCCACTCTTCAATAGTAGGCAAAGAGTCCTTTTTCCAATATTGCGCAACCAACAGCCTAGCTGCCGATATTAAATTTAAGATCAATTTAGTCTCTGATGATGTACAATCCATTATTATACCCAATAAAAATAATTGCAGAGTAAATTTCAACCTTTTTTTCAAGATATTCTGCATCACCCACCAAATTTTTATCCAAAATGCTTTGATTTTCTTACAAGTCCACCATATATGATAATAAGTTGCATCATCACAATCACATCTCCAACATTTAGCTTGCAAGTTTGGATACATACATGATAATTTTTTGGGATCTAAATGCCATCTATAAAACATTTTATAAAAATTTTCTCTTAAATTTTGTGCTTGCGTAAATTTAACATTTCTGACCCAGATCTTTTCCCAAGTTTAAGAGATTTTATCACTAGTCCAAAATTGTCTATAACAATCAGAACTAATTCATGTCTAGAACGGTGGTGAGTTGCTACCATTTGCAAGAACCGATAGTAAAAATTTGTAGTAGTTCGGCGAACCAATAATAACATTGGCTGGCCATGCCCCCGAACCGGTCCCCGGCCCGGTCGCTGCTTGCTTACCCTGCCCACCTCATTAGAGGCTTTTCCCCCTACTTTTAAAAGCATTTTTTCTACAACTTCTTCAGCTGAAAAAATGCTTTTAAAAGTTTTTTAAAAAGCCTCTGATGATCACGCGGCTCAGATGATGATCGTCGGAGGCTTTTAAAAGCATTTTTTTCTGCAACCTCTTCGGCTGAACCAGATTCCTCAGATAGGAAGGATAAGAAGAATTACAAATCAAGTCTTGAAATGGCCCTACTCCAAACTGGGCATCAGCCCAGCCTGTTACTAAACCACTACAATCCAGAATGGAATTTTTGAAGTTGGTCAAGAAGCAGCTGGGAGCAGAGCAGAAAAAAGCAGTTTAACCTACTAATATTACTGTGGAATTGCAGAGATCAATGACAGTTTTAGAGCTAATCAGTGTGCTCTTACTACTGTAGAAAGTTAGCATCCACCCCTCTCCTAGAAGAATGAAATATTCTAGGAAATATTAAAAAGGCAGAATATTATATTTCCCTGGATGACAAATGAAGAAACATGTTTTTTTGAGGCAGGAAGCAGACTCACTCTTAATAGTCCCCCCTCCTCAATAGCCCACAGCAAATGTCAGCACTTAAGAAATAAAGAGTTGGCTAGGTCTATTCATAAGCAAATACCCTCACCTAAGATCCAATAGAGGTAGGATTAGCCCTCAGCCATAATAGGAATTACCCAAAGCCCCTTCATTGTATCACCCAGCAAGATTCAAGCAAGTCTGGGACACAAACAGCCTACAAAGTTAGCTAAGACCCCAGCACAATCCCCTGGGAGTCTGACAACCAATAGGATACATTTCTTGCACAGGAACAGGAAGCTCAAAGGCAAAGCCCAAAAGAAGATATAAATATATATCTCTCTCTCCTCCATGTGGTCATGGAGGACTCAGGACTTCAAACCGATGTGGTCCTATTCACCATTAAACCATCTTTCCAAGCAGCCTCCATGTTTCCAGTGTCTTTCTGGCCACTTGGAACTGAACCCAGATGGACATTTCTTCCAACACTACTTAATAATACTATTTTTTAAATGGTTGTTTCTTGTGAGCTCAGGATACAACTTCTCCAGAGACACAGCACTTCTCTATGTTAGGAAAAATAAACTGCAGTTGAACTGAAAGAGGCAAAACTGTTACTTCAGATTTCAAGATAATATACCTGTGGTGGAATGAGTTTCACTCTGCCTTGAGCAATAAATTTGCAGTTGCTTTTTTTCAAAGGTAGCAGTGAAGAACTTGGGGATAAAGATGGTGAAACTGCATAAGTTCTGATGCATTATTAATTATCTTAACAAAAAATAGCATGTATGTGTCAGGATTCATTTGAAAGTTCAGCAGTGTATTAACTCATTTAACAATTGTCAAACCATGACACTCACCCAGTGTCACTGATGGTTTCCCAAAGATAATTCACTGTCTGCAAGTTCCGCTAATTGCCTTGAATGAAAATCATTTCTAATGTTGAGAGATATAATACATGGATAAGTTGACTCTGTTTCAACATTCATTTACATCTGTTGTTCCTAACTGAAGTTAATTGTCATAAATGTGTCAAAAACTCTTAAAGTAATAAACTGACATCAGCACTACAGATGTATGTATGCTGCCATGAATACATATAAAGTTGCATCTCCTTCATTTTTAACAGGAAACCAGTCTATTATTAGACATTATCATCAGAAACCACATTTGATAATAAGCTAAATTTCTTACAATCTGAAAAAAACAAGAATGAGGTAGAGGTGGTGTCCTAATCTAGTAGTTTCCAGATATGGATTAGATTAATTGCTTTTTGAATAGATGGACAAAAATATCATTTCCTTTAAAAAGATCGTTAGTCTATTAGGAACTATTAAAAACCATTATCCCCTATTTATAGTCTGTGTGAAAAGAGTGATCTCTGTCTCTGTCTCTCTGTCTCTTTCTGTCTCTGTCTCTCTTTTCTTTCATACACACATACACACACGTATCTGTTTACGGGTCTATTTCCCACAGAAGTCATTTGTTAAGAAAGCAATGAAAAAGCAATCTTTATATCAGATATCTCCTCTTCCTCTATCTTCTTCCCACCTTTTTGATGTTTACATAAATGCATTTGAAAACCAATTTATCGTGGTTTATGCTGATAAACCCAGAAAATTTTGATTCATTCAGGAAAACTGCAATTGACTACTGCAACTCTCTCTACCTAGGGCTGCCCTTGAGAACCATCCAGAGGCTTCAGCTGGTACAGAATGCGTGGGTTGTGATGGGTGGTTCCCGATACGCCCATGTTACACCTCTCCTGTGCGACTTGCATTGGTTGCCGGTTGCCCTCTGGGTGAGATTCAAGGTTATATGATCTATAAAACCCTACATGGCTTAGGTCCAGGATATTTGTCGGACCATCTGCAACCAGCAACAGCTCCCCATCGCTCGGTGCATTCTCACAGGGAGGGCCTACTCAGGGTGCCGTCGGCTAGACAGTGTCAACTGGTGACCCCTAGAGGCAGAGCTTTCTCTCTGGGTGCTCCCACCCTCTGGAACCAACTTCCTCTGGGGCTCCCATTGGCCCCTGACCTCTGCACCTTCCGCTGCGACTTAAAGACATGGTTGTTCAGCCTGGACTGGGTGGGGTAACATGTATTTTAACATGCTTTTATTGGATATTTTATTGTTGTGAGCCACCCTGAGTCCTACGGAGATAGGGCGGCAAATAAATTAAATTAAATTAAATAAATAATAAATAAAACTAGTTAAGGAACCCTATCTAAACATTTTTGTGAAACTAGTAATGGTTGCCCTTCAGTTGTATGTACAGCATGGGGATATTCCTACTTGGGGTAACCAAAGGGTATATCAAAGATGTTACCATTTGTTTGTTTGTATGTATGTTAAATTTATATGGCCATCCAACTCGCGCTCAGTGACTCCGGGTGGTTTACAACAATAAAAATCCAATTAAAAAATATATTGTTGCATCATTTTGGGCTCACTGCTTTTTACATGCATTACAGACATGAAATGTGTTAAAAAGGTGGAACTTCAATTTTGTAATTGTAGCTGCCACCTTGATTTTTTTATTTTTGCAGAAATCCGAAATGAAGTTTCTCCTGAAATCAGTAGAAAGCTTTCACCTGAAAGCAGCCTACAACTGTAAACAACTTACAAAAATCTATTATTATTATTATTATTATTATTATTATTATTATTATTATTTAAAAACAAAAACAAAAGAAAAGTTTCCATTTTACAACAGTTCCGTATCGATGTATATCCACAGTTTATGTCCCCCCCCCACATATTCACATATTTATCTTTGTGGTTCCCTTATTCCTTATACTGTATATTGTACATACTACTCCTTACTTATTATACATACTATTATGTCTATATATTATTTTACATGCATTGTATATTTAATATCATTTTATTGATGCTTCCTAATTTCTAGATCTTCTCTATTATATATTTTCTTGCTTATTTTTTCCTGTCCTCTAACCATTTGTACCATTTATTCCATATCAAGTAATATTCCATTTCATCTTTTTCTTTTATTTCTTTTATCAATTTATCCATCTCCGCACAGTCCAAATTTTCCTTATCACCTCTTTGTTTTTTGGTATGATATTATTTTCCAATTTTGTGCACAGGTTATCCTAGCTGCAGTTATAATATGTAGAATTAGATATTGTATTTCTTTATTATAATTTCTTGTAGGTATGCCCAATAAAAACAATTCCAGTTTCCAGTCTATATGTTGTTCAGTTATTTCTTCAAGACACTTTTTAATTTTGGTCCAGTCCACCATAGATGATAATATGTCCCATATGATTTCTTACATTTCCAACAAGTCAGTGATGTGTTTGGGAACATCTTAGCAAGTCTCACTGGGGGAAGGTGCCATACAGGGATGGGTTCCACTTATCTTTACTACCGGTTCGCAGCAGGATCACGCACATGCACAGATAATCCATAATGATATCATGGCAGGTGGGCGGAGCCTCCTGCCGGTTTTACTACCGGTTCTATAGAACTGCTATATCCAAAATTTTTTGCGCAGCTTATGATTGTTTCCTTAACATATTTCTTCCATTTTATATCTCAGTAAATATTTATATATTTTCCTAATCAACTTTTCTTCCATACCTTGTAAAATCCTGTCTAATTACTGCTATTCTTTTTGGAATTCGTATAGTTTTATATCTTTTCTATACCTGGTCTGGATTTGCGTATATGTCCACCAATCTGTGTCTATACCCTGGTCTTTTAATTTTTGTTTGGTTTTCAAATTCCCTTGTTCATTTATCAGATCCTTATACCTTATTAATTTATCTATGTCTGTTAGATTCAGGCATTTCAAGGCTTCCATTGTGGATAACCACTTTGGTATACCATTTTGGTATACTGGTTTTTTTTAATTTTTTGCCAGACCTGTAGTAAAGCATTTCTAATTAAGTGTTTTTGAAAATAACTATGGGATTTATTTTTCCCATCCCATATAAATCTATGCCATCCTAATTGTAGGTCATGCCCTTCTAGTATCAAGATCCTCTTATTTTTTAGCTTAATCCAGTCTTTGATCCATGTTAACGTTATTGCCTGATAATATAATTCTCAATCGGGGAGTGCAAATTTAATTTAATTTAATTTAATTAGTTCAATTTATATGCCGCCTTTCTCCGGAGACTCAGAGCAGCTCCTTTCTCTTTGCTATCCTGTAGTAATTTTAATTTAATCCTTGATTTTTTTCCCTTGCCAAATGTATTTTGTGGCTAATTTATTTAAATCTTCAAAAAAAGTTTTCCCTGGTTTTATTGGTGTAACTTGGAATAGAAATAGTACTCTCGGTAATATGTTCATTTTGATAGAGGCTATCTTTCCAGTAAGTGACAGTTGAAGATTTTTCCAACTTTCTAAGTCTTTTTTTATTTGTTGTATTATTTTGTCATAGTTATCTTCCTTGATTGAGTAGCATTTAGCCAAATTCCTAAATATTCTACTTTCTTACCTTTTTGCATATCTGTTTTTTTTTCCAATTCTCTATCTTGTTTTTTTGTAAGGTTTTTTGTTACTATTTTTGTTTTACTTTTATTGATTTTAAGCCCCGTTACCTCACCAAATTCTTTTACTTTTTGAATTAACTTAGGTCCCTATTCTAATGGTTCTTCTAAAATAAATACTAAATCATCCGTGAATGCTTGGACTTTGTACTCTTCTTTTTTAATTTTTAAGCCTTTCATATCCTGATCCTTTCCAATTTTTATTAAAAGTGTCTCTAAAGTTAGGATAAATAGAAGAGGAGAAAGCGGATATCCTTGTCTTACCCCCTTTTTTATATCAATTTTTTTCTGTGGTATCACCGTTCATTGTCACTTTTGCTGTTTGAATTGAATAATCCTCCCCCCATCTTTATGAATTTCCCCCCAATTTTCATATTTTTTAATTGTGTAACAATAAATTTCCAATTTAAATTATCAAATGCTATTTGGGCATCTAGGAAAACCAGTGCAGCTTGTTTTTCTGGGTCTGCCTCATAATACTCTAACATTTATAATTGTTCTCATGTTATTTTTTTATCTGTAATCTTGGTAAGAAATCATTTTGATCTGGATGGATGTATTCATTTAAGACTCTTTTTGATATTATTGAGGAAAATATTTTGTAATCCGTGTTTAATAATGAGATGGGTCTATAATTTTTGATTTATTGATGATCTGTATCTTCCTTTGGAATGAGAGTAATAAGTGCTTCTTTCCATGTTATTGGTAATTTGGACTCTTCAAGTGCTTTATTAAATATTTCTAGTATTAACCATTCTAATGATTCTTAATAAGGTGCAAAGGAAAGGACGTCATGTTCTACAACTGTAGTAATAAAGCAGCATTGTAGCCCTTTGTCATTTAAATAATCTATTTTGCAGAAGTCTTCAGATAGACTACAGTTGTATTTTTTTCTTTCATACATTTTTCTTCTTCACTGCTTTATCATGCAACTTTCTCTTACATGTTTTCAGCTGATGCGGGTAACCATCAACACCGATGTAGCCATCAATAAATTGTTCAATATCTTTAAATGCATATGGATTGCAAAGATTCAGCAAGTATTTGAAGAGGATTTATTCTTTAAACTTTGTGCTCAGCATGTCAAAAACATTGAGTTCTTTGTAATCAGAATGCCCTAGAAATAGCTTTTGTGCATATGTCGGCAGGATTCAAATTCTTAAAGAACCATAAAAAAGTTAAAGATGATTGATCTGACTTTGCATGGTTGAAATGAAGGGTTCTCTTTGTCATTGTCAGTTTGATAGAACAGGAATGTTGCAGAATTAATGTACCTCAAAGGAGATTTTTCTTACAAAAGAATAGGCAGTAGGCAGAGCACTTTTTCCTATATTTTGGAAATTTCAGGGTTATTTTTGTACAAAATAAATGCCTTCATTATTCTATTATTACTGTACAGTATTCATTCCCCCCCCAAGAAACAGTGTGTTTATCTGTCCTTCCCCCCCACCTTGCAATGGGAATAATAATGACTAATTACATATTGTTGCAAAAGTATTTACTTCCAATGCTCCTTAGTAGATTATAATCTTGCACCATTTATTATAAAAGTCAAGAACTGAAAATATTGATTTTTAAAAGGAAAACAACATTCAACTTTGCTACTGAATGCACCTCACAATCTGCAAGGTTTGCAAACATGATGGAGCTAAACTGTTGCACCACTTACAGGCTACTGAAGACCCCATAATTTAAATTTAAATTAACTGTCCCCCCCAAAATAATGGAGGACATGCTTCAAAGTTAAGGGTTTTTTTCCATGCCTTTTAATAATAAATCAATACAGGAAACATATACAACCAGGGGTGCTATTCAGCAGGTTCTGACAGTTCTGGAGAACAGGTGATGGAAATTTTGAGTAGTTCGGAGAACCAGCAAATACCACCTCCGGCTGGCCCCAGAGTGGGGTGGGAATGGAAATTTTGCAGTATCCTTCCCCTAGAGTGGGATGGGAATGGAGATTTTGCAGTATCCTTCCCCTGCCATGCCCACCAAGCCACGCCCACAGAACCGGTAATAAAAAAAAAATTGAATTCCACCACTATATACAACCTATCTGTGTATATACTTTGGCCATATTGATGTTGTCTTTCTGCAAGTTTAAATGATTTTAGAAGGGAAGGAATGTTTGTTTCCTTACTTTGCATTTAGAATAAAGTCCAGCCTTGTTATAGTTTGCAGCAATCCAACCAGCACACAAGTAAAGGATTTGTTTATAAAAGAAACTTCTTTATATACAACAATATAAAGCATGATACATGTATACAATACCCACGCAGCAGAACTCATGGTCCAGAGTATTTCTCAAGAAGAGTCTACATTCCTCTGCTCATCCCTTATGCCACCAGGCTCGAAATTTTGGGCCTGGACAACCTGGAACGACGCTGCCTACGGTCTAACCCTAAGCCAGTAGTGGGATTCAGCCAGTTCGCACCCCTTCAGGAAAACCAGTTGTTAACTTTCTGAGCTGTTTGGCAAACTGGTTGTTGGAAGAAATCATTAGGGCAGAGAACCGGTTGTTAAATTACTTGAATCCCACCACTGCCCTAAGCATAGTACACAAAATTGTCTGCTACAACATCCTACCTGTCAATGACTACTTTAGCTTCAACCTCAATAATACTTGGGCAAACAATAAATACAAACTCAAGGTAAACCGCTCCAAACTCGATTGCAGAAAATACAACTTCTGAACTCTGTTCAGCAACAGAGTGGTCAACGCCTGGAATGCTCTACCTGACTCTGTTGTTACATCCTCAAACCCCCACAGCTTCAACCTTAAACTGTCTATTGTGGACCTCACCCCATTCCTAAGAGGTCCGTAAAGGGGGCGTGCATAAGCGCACCACCATGCCTACCGTCCCTGTACTACTGTTCCCATTTATTTGTATTCATTTCTTTTGTTCATATCCATGTTTATACTTATACCTGTTAACTTGTACATATTTGACAAATAAAATAAATAAATAAAATAAATAAATTCAGAATCCAGAAGCAAAGAGTCACATATGCACAGAATCACAGAAGCACTTTTATATCTACAATATATATACAGATCAGTCAAGCTAAGCCACGCCCAGGCTCCAAGCCGTCTGACATGGCTCTCAGTTACCAAACAGTTCCCATTGGCTGACTTGTTATTACGGCTATTCCAGCTCATGATTACACTGACAAGCCTGCAATATCAAACTACATCTCTGAGAGAACCAGTTTGATTTCTGATAAGATGCTCCAAAATATTCAGATATTGGACACTAGGATGTCTGCAGTACAGGTACTTCAGAAGGAATTTTACGATTGGAAAGTATGATTTACAACTATACTAGCAAAGACTTTTAAGATGACATAGACAACTAAAATACAGAGTTACAGAGATCAAAGAACACTCAGAGGTCACTAAAAAGCTAAGAACAAAGCTATTGTAGAAGTGCTGCTATCCAACTGAAGAGATTTCACATTGAAATTATTTTCTTGGCTACATTCTTCTATTCTTCTATAAAAACAGATTTTTTTGCACCTTTTTTTATTTGCACCTTTTAAAGTAGTCTATGGAAGTTCTTACTCATCCAGTGCTTTTACTTTAAAGACTACTGGACTTTCTGATTTTTCTTTAAGACTTTTCGCTTTTCATCCAAGAAGCTTCTTCATTTCTAACAGAATGGAAAGGTTTTATACTTTCTGTAATCAGCCAGTTGTTAACATTCTGAGGGTTGTTAATCTATGTCCTCAGGGTCACCCCACCAATTAGTTAGAACTGTTATTCAACATTTTTCCTGTTGTTTAGTAGCTGAGCTAATGTATTCCTAGTTCACTTACAATAGCAATGCCCAAGCATTTTGCCATAAAACCTCCTTTTAATGTAATCTTAATCCAGGGGTGAAATGTAAAATTTGTTACTACCGGTTCTGTGGGTATGGCTTGGTGGTGGGGTAATGTGATTGGGTGGGCATGGCCAACTTGTTTTCTTTTTTTTTTTAACTTTTCAAAGCATTTTTTCTAATGCTTTGAAAAGCCTCTGCCGATTAGGCAACTCAGCTGGGATCATCAGAAACTTTTCAAAGCATTTTTTTAACCACCTCTTCGACCCAGAGGTTGCAGAAAATAAGGCTTTGAAAAGCCTCTGGCGATCCCAGCTGAGCTGCGCGAGAATCAGAGGCTTTTTTTTTACTTTTAAAAGCATTTTTTCATCGGAAGAGGTTGTATAAAAAACACTTTTAAAAGTAAAAAAAAAAGCCTCTGATGATTGTATGGCTCAGCTGGGCATGGTGGGGCGGGGGCGCAGGGATTTTTGCTACCGGTTCTCCGAACCACCCGCCACCATCACTACTGGATTGGGCGATCCGGTCCGAACCGGGAGCATTTCAACCCTGTCTTAATCTATACACCTCCCTAAAATCTAAACACCAAATAAACACAAATGAACAATGAAAACAATACAATGAAACTTTGGGAGTGGTGGATTTATTGAAACAATGTAACAGTAAGTTCTCCACACCACCCCTGGACTCTGTTTGCATCTCTTCAAAGGAGATATAGTACTTCCTGAAACTAGTTTCATCTTTGGATGGACAATGCAGCTGTATATTTTTTCTGCACAAGCCATATAACCATCTGCAGTAATTCTGCCTCAGTCCATGTCTTAGATCCTGACCTTCAGCTATGTTAAAAGATTTTTCATAATGAAAGATAACTTGAGAGCAGTGGTGAAATCCTCTGTCGGTTGCCACCGGTTCGCTACCCGCTCATGCATGCTGCGCACCAAACGTGCGCTGTGAGTGCACATGCACAGTGCGTGCCAAATGCATGCTCTGTGCGCATGCACAATGCACACCAAACATGTGCTTTGTGCAGAAAAAGGAGCCTGTCAGCCTTTCAAGGCTGCCATAAAGAGGAGGAGATGAGGCTTGAACTTTTACCTACTTATTCTTTTTGTAGATAGTGTTGCTTGGAGATGGGATGGGAGGGGGGAATTCCTGGGGTTGGAGGCAGGAGCTGAGAATATTGAGCTGGAAGATGGCCAATAAGAAGATGAGGTTTGGGGGAATGGAAGGGGAAGGTTTTGGGGTCAGAGGGTTAGTATTGGCTACAACGAAGTTGGGACCAGATCTGTCGTTCTCAATAAATGAGATATTTCAGCAAAGACTAATTGCTTGGGAGTGAAATTTATTTGAGATGACATCGGAACCTGACAGAGCCATTTGAAGATAAGTAGAACAGCGAGAGGAGGAGAACAGCTGTGCTGCATGATTTAGATTCGCTAGAAAGCAGGATTTCCTACTTTCTAGAGAATATAAATCGCTCAGCACAGCTGATTGTCATAAATGCGCATTAGGATGAACCGGTAGTTTCTTTTTACTACCTGTTTGCCCAAACTGGTGCAAACCGGTAGCATTTCACCCCTGCTTGAGAGCTTTATCACTTTTTAGCCCTTTCCTCACTTGGATTCTTTAGCAAACAACTAAATAAACATGATGTTATGACATGGGTTGGAATATAAGTAATTTTTGTTTATTTTGCTTGGAGTGGAGATGGGGTACTTTTGTTACTACATGAACTGTGGTACACAAGAATCAGAAAGTAAGTTTTTTTTCCTTGTAAATAGTAGTAAAGAGTGACGCTAATGAGTCATATTGTTCTTGCTTCATCATTCAGTAAGGATGCTACTGGATGATGCTACAGCTGAAATGTTGTATTTACAGCTACATATATCTCAGAACTTTTAAAGAATGTGCTTGATAATCTGAGCCTTTGAACTTAGCCTTTATTTTATTTTGCATATCTGGTTGCCATGACATCTGAATAGCACTGCTTTGTAGGCTTTTCTTGAGGGGCAAGCTGACAATTGTCCTATCTCAAGGCCATCAAGGCATAATATACCTTTGGCATTATAATAAGCAATTCCTTTTCTGATATAACCATAACCATAAAGTTCTAGATATTTTCAAGAATAAAGCATCTTTTGATTACTTGAACTCAAAAAAGCCCCCTTCAATTATAATGTACTGTAAATAGTCAATCTATTACATTCTTATTTCCTGCAGTTCGTAAGCAGGACTTTTCAAGAAACAGAAAAAAAATATTTATCATTAGCAGCAATGTAATAATTACATCTCTAGAGAACAATAGCTACTGGTGAATCATAGTTTTAATAATTATTTAATAACAGTTTTAATACGGCAAATCTAGAATTTAAGCACCACATGAATACATTTCCCCAATGCTTCTGTTTCTTCTTCAGCTACGGAACAGGAGTCTTGATAGCATTGTTCCAATATCTCAGGAGCTGCCACAAAGAAGAGGGTGCTCCAAAGCACCTGAGGGTAGGACAACAAGCAACTGGTGGAAACTAATCAAGGAGAGAAGCAACTTAGAACTAAGGAGAAATTTCCTGACAGTTAGAACAATTAATCAGTGGAACAACTTGCCTGCGGAAGTTGTGAATGCTCCAACACTGGAAGTTTTAAAGAAGATGTTGGATAATCAATTGTCTGAAGTGGTGTAGGGTTTCCTGCCTAAACAGGGGGTTGGACTAGAAGACCCCCAAAGTCCCTTCCAACTCTGTTATTCTGTTGTTGTTGTTGTTAGTTACAAAGTTCATCTATTTCTTCTGATTGGTTAGGTGGCCTGTAATATACACCTATGGCACTGTCACCTTTTTCTCTTTTATATTGACCCATATACATTTGGGAGGGGTTTTATCTTTGATCATGTGCATTTCTGTAGATATGTAGTGATCTCTCACATATAGTGCAACTCCACCTCTTCTTTTTTTGTTGATCTGTTTCTTTTGAATAATTTGTATCCATCCCTCAGTACATTCCAGTCATGGGTTTCATCCAGGGGTGAAATCTAAAAATTTTCGCTATCGATTCTGTGGGCATGGCTTGTTGGTCAGGTTTACACACGCACAACACAACACAACACAACACAACTGGCTCACCCACAATGTAAAAGCAGCTGTGCTAGACCCAAAATGGTCCCTGCCACAAGCAGGAACCTCACACAGCCTGAGAAAGAGCCTGAGTGGCGCAGCAGACTAATGCTATGGTTAAAAGTGGTATTTAGCTTCCAGCTGCCTTCAATTACTGTGAGTTCAATTCTCACCAGGCTCAAGGTTAACTCAGCCTTCCATCCTTTCTAAGGTAGGTAAAATGAGGACCCAGTTTGTGGGGGCAATAAGCTGACTTTGTATAAAATATACAAAAGTATGAAGGGTATTGCTTAACGCATCGTAAGCTGCCCTGAGTCTCCGGAGAAGGGCAGCATATAAATCAAAAAAATTTTTTTTAAAAAGTCCCCAAAACCAACTTTCACACTTCACACACACAAAATTCCACATACAGCTTTGTGAGATTTTGTGTGTTTGTGTAGTTAGACTGAAACACTACAGAAACACACAAAATCTCAGAAAGCTGCACAAATATTATTTTATTTTATTTTTATTTTTATATAAAAGCAGTTAAATTTAAAACTTCCTAAACTTTAAATGGCTAGGTCTAAAAAAAGGACAACTAAAAAAAACCCAATTAACTTTTTTTTTAAAGCTCCCAAAAGGGAAAAAAACTTACCCAACTGAAGGGACAAGGAAGGAAGGCAGGCAGGCAGGCAGATAGAGCTGCTCACCAATGAGCTTGATTTCAGGCAGGGAGATTCAGTTGCTTGCTGATGCAATAGATTGCAGGGATTACAGCAAGCAAAGCAAGGCAGGCATTGCAACCAGCGGTTCGGGATTCGGTCAGAAGAGTGAAAGTAAGCAAGCTGCAGGCTGGGGAGGAAGGTGGGTGGTTAGCTAGGTGGCTTAGCCAGGCCAGGCAGGCAAGCATGGGGATCCGGGGACCAGGGGGATAGCACAAGGCCCACAAATGATTCCCGGTAGCTGCGTGAACTTTGCGAGCCTGGGGATTGGGGGCGGCGCATGCTAGGCCGCAACCGGCAAAACTTACCTTTTTGAGCGAGCAGCAGTCAGCGAGGCATCCGAGCGAGGCGAGGCAAGGTGAGATCCGAGCGGCCAGGTGAACTATTCCTTCTACTTCACCCTGTTTGTTCCCCAAGCTTTGAGCTTTTGTATATAACCATTTATGTCTGTACAAGTATATGGTTCCTGCATCTCCTAATTATTGTTTGAGTTTTTCTTTCCCCCCCCCACATCACTCCCTACCTCATTGTTTGATTTGTTTTCTTGGGATTCATGATTTGTTTTGTGTTCTAGAGATTCTAGAGATTGGTTACCCTCTCCCCTCAATTTTAATTTAAAGCTTAAACTTCTGATGAGTTGGGCCAGTCCAATAATCCATGGCACATGTTGATCTAATGAAAAAAATCTGCATCCTATACACAGCATCGCTGGTGAAATTTAGATTTATCTGTATTTGTTAATTGTTATGCTCACCAGCAATGCAACACTGTTTATTTTGTATTTGGGTTTTTATTGTGTATGTTTCTATTTTCCCCAGTTTCACCATCCTGTTCCATTAATAAAGCATCCAGATCTATGCACATGGTCTGTTTTGTTGGAGGATAGGTGGGTTCAGCTGCATGTCAAGCTGCACACAAAGTAACATGTAGTGAGGACACTGATCGAGTATCTCCTTGATTCAATGGACGATAGTGGACATCAGGAATAGTACTGTTTTACTTGCCTTCCACTTACTGTAATCCCTATAGTATTGCCAAATTAAATTTTTGAGCATGAATGGATATTTTTAATATAGACTGCAACTATTTCCCCCTTTCTGTTGTTTCTGTTCTTTTTCAACAAATTCAAGAGAAATTATTTCAGTTGCTGTCTTTGCCTATAAATTTATACATATTATTTCAGTTGCTGTCTTTGCCTATAAATTTATACATATAAATTTTATCCTTCACTTGTTATACGGGGCTCTTTCCACCAGATTTGTGCTACACTTATTAAATCAAATTGCCTTCCTCTATGTAAGATTTAAATAAGATAAGAGTTATCTTATTTATTTCTTATACTTTGAGCATCAGTGTAGTCCATGAAGGCCATGAACTTTGAGCTATTTTTCTTCCTGATACTTACTTGAGTGATTTAAAAGGCCCATTGCTATTTTCTTCCATTATGCAGAAGTTATTTGAAGTCCTTATTTCAGGATATTTATCTCAAGCCTATACATGATTCCATTTATAGCCTGATTAAAGACACCATTTCTGATGTAACATATTTTTGGTAGTTTTTGTAAGGCACAACCAGCAATCCATCCTCTAAAACTCAAACACTGGATATAGAAATGATATCTTAAGCAGAATTTCACTTGCTGTATTTGTCTTTTTCTTTCTGAATTTTTTTCCATGATGCTGGAAAAATAGAAATATATGTGAGTGCCCAGCATTCAGAACAAGCCACAATGATTTTAAAATGATGACACGTACATCATGATGTCATTGTGCAAATGGCATTATTATGCGAAGAAGCCATGATGTGCCATGGAAGTTCATAAGATTTACTTACTTACTTACTTACTTACTTACTTACTTACTTACTGGATTTATATGACTTCCTATCTGATATGATGGGTCTAGGCAGCTCATAACAATCCACCAAAACCATAGCAATAAGTTATGTTTTTTACATCATGATGTCATGATACATGTGTCACAATTTGCCCTGACTTTGTTTCCCCTATGGATATTCATTCTCCTTCCTAGTTCTTCACAATTGAAGATAATATAGTCATTGCTATTATTTATTCCTGGGTGGTTTAACAGGACATATGATTATATGAGGACTTTAAAATCTTGGAAGTTGTTTTGATATAACTGATCTTTGCTTTTGAGTGTAGCATACATCACAAGCTAATGGGTTCAGCCAACAATTATTGTTTTTTCTCATGTACAGTTGTCTTAATTTCTCATGTACTGTCACAATAATTTTAATTCAGCTACATTCACTCTGTTCTTATTTATTATCCAATCTCTGGTTCTTCAACATTTTCTTTTTTACAAATGAAGATTGTGAACCCATACCTCGTGCAAGAACTGAAAGCTTTTTCTAAACTCTAGAGATACCAGATATTTTTTTAGAATTATTCCTTTATTGAATTTCAATGTTGATATAATTTTGGTACAGATTTGTTGCTTTATTTGATTCTCTTTGCTTTATTTTATTTTCTCTATGCAAAATTCCTCACCTGTCAATTTATTAGAGCACCTTTATTTATTCTGTACAATCTTTTATGTCTCTCATCAGTTGAAGAATAATCAATCTTTTGAATTCTAATTCAAGAATTATTATAAATTTGCATTCCTGCAAGTATTTCCCAGTTTATCCTTATATGCCATTTTACAGGGCTTTACAGCCCTCTCTAAACAGTTTACAGAGTCATCCTATTGCCCCCAACAATCTGGGTACTCATTTTACTGACCTTGGAAGGATGGAAGGCTTTAGTCAACCTTGAGTGGTGAGATTCAACTGCAGTCAGCAGAAATAGGCTGCAGTACTGCATAGTAACCACTGCGCCACCACGGCTCAGATAGATAAATAGTTATATATATATAGTATACATTGTGTCTGACAAAAAAATGGAAACAGCTTGATATCTCATGTTTTAGGAAGACTCAGGAGGAAGAGGAGGATTTAATAAAAGGGAAAATGTATTTCTAAGACAAATTTATTGAAATACACCAATTAATGTAACTTTAGTTTGAGAAGTTCTGGTCATCTCAGTATATCTTGTAGTTGTATTGCTTTCAGTTTCCAGAATCCTTAGGTGTGTTTCAACTTGAAGTCCAACACATCTGGAATTCACCAGTTGGAAGAAAACTCTTATATGAAGATACAGTATTGTGTGAGCTTTAGAGATTGTTAAAAGGAAGGTGAGTTAATCTATCATGGCAAAATACCAAAAGGAGTTTGGTAGCACATTTTCTGACTAACACATTTTATTAAAAGAATAAACATTCTTCTTCATAAGGTGCATAGATTGCCTAGATTGATGTAGTATTTAAACTGGTGTGAGGCCAGAAGAGGAATATGCAGATACATATTAAATGAGAGGCAAATTACAATTATCTTATGAATTAACAAGAATCAGCTTGGTGTAGTGTTTGAAGGTGCTGCGATAAAAAGTAAACTCAGAATTTTTCCCCCTTTTCCCCCCCCCTCCCTAGCCATAAATGTAGAATACATATAAAAAGAATATATAAATCCTTCCCATCCCCACCCTAACCCTCCCCCTCCTCCCTCTTCCCTCCCCCCCTTGACTTCCATTATATGCAATATTAATATTCCCAAACAATATATATATTATTCAAACTTCCATATCTTTTTTTCTATATTTACTAACATACTAACATAATCATCTCAGCTAAAAGCGATATAATATTTTCTAGTCTGATACTTATTCTGTACATACTCAATCCATAATTTCCATTCCTGTATATACTTCTCATGCGTCTGGTCTTTTAAAAAGGCTGAAACCTTTGCCATTTCTGCAAATCCAGCCATCTTCTGGGTCCATTGGTCAACAGTCGGTAAAACATCACTCTTCCAATGTTGGGCAATCAATAACCTAGCTGCTGTCACCATATACAAAATCAATTTAGTTTCACCCAATGTAAAATCTTTAACTATACCCAATAAGAAAAATTGCGGAGAAAATTGTATTTTTTTCTTTAAAACATTTTGCATAACCCACCAGATTTTTATCCAAAAAGCCCTCACTTCCCTGCAAGTCCACCAGATGTGATAATATGTAGCATCTAAACAATCACATCTCCAACATTTTGGCTGCACATTAGGGTACATGCACGACAGTTTCTTGGGATCTAAATGCCATCTATAAAACATTTTATAAAAATTTTCTCGTAAGTTTTGTGACTGTGTAAATTTAACGTTCTGAGCCCATATTTTTTCCCATGTTTCCAACATAACTGGTTGAGAGAAATTTTGTGCCCATTTAATCATACAATCTTTAACTAGCTCATTTTCTGAGTCTCTTTCTAACAAAACATTATAAACTCTCTTAATATGCATTGGACCTATCCGCTTCATCTGTTCAACCAATTCTACTTCATATTCCATTAAACCAGTTTGTTGATCTTCTTTCCATCTCATCTGTAATTGATTGTACTGCAACCAAGTCAACGATTTCCCTTCTTCCAACAGCATATCCAAAGTCTTCAATCGCCACCTGCCCTCTTCAAAGTAAAGTAACTCTTTATATAAAAACCCCCCGAGTGACTTAATATTTGTATTCCACATGGTATCAGCGAGATCCAGCCAAAACGGAATCTTATAATCCCAATTAGTTCGGTGCCTTCTCCAGACTCTCAGCAAGGCATTTCTAAGTAAATGACTGTTAAACACTTTATCCACTTTGGTATCATAAAATAAGTATGCATGCCAACCCCAAACCAGGTCATGGCTTTCTATATTCAACAAGTCAGTCTTAGTTTTCCCAAACCAATCACTTAATTGTATCAATGCAATTGCTTCATAATATAGTCGAAGGTTTGGGAGTTTAAGACCACCTCTCTCACGAGTGTCTTGCATTATTTTCAGTTTGACTCTTGGTTTTTTATCATTCCAAATAAATTTGTTCAGTCCTTTTTGCCATTCTAGCAATGGTTTGTCTGATTTAAGCACCGGTATCATTTGAAATAAAAAGATCAGTCTAGGTAAAACATTCATCTTTACTGCTGATATTCTTCCAAGCAGTGATAACTGCAGTTTCTTCCAGTTTTGCATATCTTTTTGTATCTTTTGCCACAGAACCTCATAGTTATTTTGAAACAGTTTAGCATTGGAGTCTGTGATTTGTACTCCTAAATATTTGACCTTTGAAACAGTCTCGAAGCCTGCCATTCTTTCCAGTTCCTTTTTTTTGCTCTCTGTCAGATTTTTGACAATCATTTTAGTTTTCTTCTGATTCAACCTGAAACCAGATACCATGCCATACTCTTCTATAATATTTTTCATCTGGATTATTGAGTTCATAGGTTGTGATAGGGTAACAACCAGGTCATCTGCAAATGCCTTAGTTCTATAGTCCTTTTGCCTTATAACTATTCCAGTCAAGGAATTCGAGTCCCGTATTGCATTGAGTAAGACTTCTAAAGTTAAAATAAATAATAACGGGGATAATGGACAACCTTGTCTGGTGCCTTTTTGTATGTTAAAATTCGATGTTAAGCATCCATTGATAATAAGTTGTGCATGTTGCTCTTGATAAATTGCACCAATCGCTTGTATAAACCGCTCCCCCAAATCCATTTTTTCCAAAGTCTTAATTATAAAGTTCCAATTCACGCGATCAAAGGCTTTTTCCGCATCCAAAAAAACCAGCACTGCAGAGATCTGTTTATTCTTATCTAGATAGTCCATTAAGTCTATAACTTGCCTAACATTCTCCTTCATATATCTGCCTTCAATAAATCCTGCTTGGTCATGATGAATTATCTTTTGAATAACTGGCATCAATCTGTTGGCTAGTACTTTTGCAAAGATTTTATAGTCTGTGTTTAATAAAGATATTGGTCTATAATTTGTATTGTTAAAACTTTTTCAATAAAAAAAAAAAAGTAAACTCAGAAGACCATGCGTTCTAATCCTGCCTTGGCATGAAACCAAACTCTGTTTCACTCTGTGAAGAAGGCAATAGCAAACTACTTCTGAAAATGCTGCCAGGAAAATGCTGATTAAGAGTCAAGATTAACTTGAAAACATTGAAAAATAGCATTATAAACTCATTCTGCTTGTTGAGACTTTTTGAATTTGCATGAACAGTTTTGATATATGTAAGTGCAACAATATCTCACTCAGTGTTGCTGTTGAGAGTCCCACTTTTCCAAAGCAGGCACTATGAAATCTGCCATGGAGAGTTTAAGTTCCTGGGAAGTTGAAATACTCTGATACTACTCCTTGTTTTATATCCTAATATAAAATTTCTATTCTATTAATTCTTTTCCAAAAAGTAGAAAACAGAGGAGTATTGCTGGCAGACAATGGCATATATTGAAATTCTATTAGAAGAAGAGCATATTAAGCTGCCTCTAATCTTGTATGTGTACTTTTGGGAGCGTGAGATCATACTGATGGTATAAATGTGGAGGCAAAGGAAATATCTGGGTTTGTTGCAGATCTACTTATACTTGGTTGATTGTCTGTATTCAAATATGGGCTTGCTGCCCAGAGCCTAAGAAGCTGCAGTGTCATTATCGACAGTAGCTGATTAAAAATGCATTGACTGGTTTGAGTTGTGAACTATAAGTGACAGCCAGTGGTATTCAGTTCTTTTCACTATGAGCTTTAAAGAGCTTCATGTTTCTTTACTAGTTTTGGTGCAATAGATCAATGAAACAGTCTATTTCCAGACTAACAATGAAGTTAGTTTGAATCATTCAATAATACAATGCGTTTCTGAGATAAGGGACTCCTGCTAATACTGCGTATCATGAAATCAGGAAGAAAAATTTAGAATATTTTGTATTTGGAAAGGGCCTTTCAGACCTCATCCAGTGGAATTCTGTTTATGAGGGAGAACAGAGTGAAAAGGTTTAGATTGGATTGTATTGTATTACCAAATGGAACATGGCTGGGAAAGCTATGCATATAATTACATAAGGAACATATCAGTGTGCAGACCCAGGAATTTAGTATCTTTACATAAGTGAACAAAGGATAGGGAACAAATTAAATCATACTCCCTTCCTGCATTAAGACATAAGATCAGTATGTCTTAATGCAGGAAGGGAGTAAGATTTAGTAGCCATTGCTGAAACTTGGTATTGTTCAATTTTTAGCTGTTTCATAAGGCAAGACCAGAAATAATGGAAATAATTTATAAAGTAGTGAATTTCATTTGGCCATCTAGAAAATATTTCCCCAGGGAATTGCTGTTAAGTAATGCCTTGGGAGATGATAGGCTCTCCATTGTATTTAACAGAAACTGGAGAGCCGTCTATCAGGGATGCTGCAATAATAGACTTCTGCATTGGATAGAGGGTTTTATTAGATGATTTCCTAAATTCAGTTCCATTCTATGCTTCTCATTATTTTGTGGATTTATACTTAGAAGAAATTTATTTGCTGGGCAAAATCTGCTTGGCCTTCAGTGAAGAAAGAGGTTGGCAATTCAGTATCTACTTTAGAAAGACTTGTACTTCATATTTAGTATGACTGTCTTTTGACCATGTCATTTTCATTATAAGTCTTTATAGCTGAATGTATATAAAGCAGATAATTATATTTAAAATATTGCCGGTACCTGATTTATTAAACTGATAGCTTGTGTTTTCCAAAGCCATGCACTGATGAATCAGCTGTGACCTTCTTCCCCAAAAGGACAATTATTTTCTTTAATCAATTAGTGATGACATAATATTTTGCATGTAACAAGGGCATCAGCCAAAGTATTTATCAACTGGAAAACTACTATCTTCAGTCAAGCATAAATGTGCCCTGCACCATGAAAAATAATATACATAGATACCAAAATATGCTTCACTACACACATTACTATTTGGGAAATAAACTGGTATTTCATGCAGAATTCCCTACTATAGAATCATACATCCTATGATTTTTCTGCTTCAGGGGTTGCATATCATGTAAATCAGAGGAATTCAAATTTTTAGGCTGGAGGGTAGATTTAGAATTTTGAGAGCACATCATGAGAATCACCATAAATAGACCTGTTGAGAATGTCCCTTGCCACTTTCCTACATTGTCTTGTAACTTTCTATGCCTACCAAACCTATATTTCCCTGTTTTAATTGGTTAAGTTATTATCACAGCCACATATGCTTTTGAGATGGCTCTGTATGGGGCCTATAGGCATTTTGGAGAAAGATTATGCTTGAAGCTGACATATGGATTTGCAGCAAGCAATTTCCAAGTTATAATTATAATACATTTTAAAAAAAAGGTCTATTGGAAAAGTCATTTATACAGACATCAGTGCTGCTTACCCCTGCACTAAGCTATGGTTTATTAATCAGATTGCTTAAACATTCCTGGGGAAGAAATGGCCAAACTGAAGCATAGCCAAAGAATGAAAAGCCTCTGAGTAGACAGGCTTCTTGTAATTATTTTCCAGCAAGGTGAGGACTTGATATTGTTCCAGATAATTGTTTCTCTAGAAGTTAAAAGAACACTGGGTTTGCATACTTCCTTTCCTGAACCCTTTCAGAAATTGGTTAACTGCTTTTCAGTTATTAGGAACCTTTGGCTCAACAAATGTGAAAACCCAGGAAACGCAGAGTTTCCTTAAATCTTTAACAAAAGAATTTTTAAATAGAAATTTAAGGACTTAATTTTTTTTAATAAGCAGCAAAGAAGTGATTAAAACTATGACTTTTTGATTTCATGCTTTTGGAATTAATTATAAAAATCCTTCCTGGGAGAAAATGCTTATATTTCAATTCTTTTTTAAAAAATGTGATAAGATGGGACTTTGAAGATTGGACACTAGAGGGAACTAGAAGGAACTAAAGATTGCAATTAAAGGAGAAGAACACTTAAATTTGACTTACTAATACAGAATGGAGAAAAATATTTTGACATTGGACATATTAAAGGATATTTTTAAACAACGGAACTAGATATTAATTTTAAGAGTGTCTGCCTCTATAATTATAAATATACTGTGTTTAAAAGATGTTATGGAAATGGAACAAGTTATACTGGAGAAGATTGAGACTGATCTGAAAGTGAAACTGATTTAAAATGATAGACTACAAAAGTGAAATAGAAAAAAAATGCCACACTGAAGAAACCCACATTATAATTAAAAGGATATAGAAATATCAAACGAAGAGAACACCATGGTATATTTTTCTATATTATATTTTTAAAAGTAGGCATTAAAGTTTTAAAGAACTTTGCAAAAATGGACAAAGAAAAAAATGAAAATAAATCAAGTTTTAGGACATTATTTGAAAGGACTAAAGATCATGGTTGTTAAAAATAAAATGAAGGAATATAAAATTGGTTTGTTTGGTCAAGTTTAAAATAGATATGTCGTTATCTCCATTAACCCTAAATGGACTTTTGCAGATCAGAACTGAAATGATGACATTTTAAGGACTTGTTTAGAGATAGAAATGGGATTTGGGGAAAAGAGGTGTTTTTTTTTTTACTTCAGAAAGTCATTTCTTGATCTATTTTCTTTTTTGTACTATGTCCCTATGGTTTTTTTTTTCTTTCCTATTTTTCTCATTTTATTTTTCTTTTCTGCATTTTTTCTGTTTTCTTTTTTTTTAGTTTGTATTAGTTTTTTGTCATTGTGACAATAATTTTAAAAAATACTATAAATCAAATTGGTTGAACGAACTCTAAAATTCTGAGTCTGAATATGATACCAAAGAAGCTGCTCCACAAGTTGTCTCAGTAAGGACAAAGTCAGAACCACATGGAGCTAATCAAACTCAGTAGTATCTAACCAGCAGGAAAACTCAGAGGAGGAGAATGTAAGACTTCTCAGCCCAGGCACCCAACTGGAATGGACGAATTCAGAGCAGAATAAGTCTGTAAGACTCCTTGTAAGCAAAGAAGTAAACCTTCTAATTAGAGACAGCTAGTTGAAGCCTTTAATAAGTAACTGTTCTTCTGCTGCTTTCTTTGTTGGAAACCATGTCTGATGTCTGGCTTATATGTGACTTCTATTTATGAATTCTACTGTTGCCTTTTTGAAATTTGGACTGACATTTATGACTCTTCTGTGCACTTCTGTTTCAAAACAAACTTTTGCTTTGTTGAAATCCCTTGCTTTCTTGTTAACACTTCCGCCTTGAAGTAAAACTGATAATTTCACAAGATAGTGTGTGTGTGTGTGTGTGTGTGTGTGTGTGTGTGTGTGTGACTGAAGTCTGCAGCAGTACAGTCATAGAGCATACTTTAGAAGAATATTGGCTAACATATCACATTAGACCAACATGTCTTTAGCATGAAATAACTGAAGGTTTAAATCCTGTTCCTTCTAGACATCCAGGTAGTTTCTCTATGAAATAGTCTGGTAATTTTTGCCAAACATAAAACTGCATTTTAAAGAAGCTAGCTTTATTTTGTCCTTGGACATACTCAGTTTGTATTCATTTCAGAGTTTACTCTGTTAATTGGAAAGGGTTATAAGATTAATAACTAGCCATCCCTAATGTATGCAATAGACTGTAAGTTGCAGTTGATTTCCCCCCAAAGAGATTTTAATGATTACCTCATACAAATTACAGCCAAGACATCTTTTTCGCCCTTCGACTCCAACATTTATCCTTATGTTACCATATTTAATTTTCAATTAAGTATAGAATAGCAAACAAATTATGGTATTGTAATTTCTAGTGCATGTGAAATTTAATTGTTCAAGGGACTGTTAATATAAACTAAGACATAGAAGGATTACATCTCTCCATAGTATCATTCTATGGTTGGTATGGTAATGGATTTCTCCTTTGTATGTGACAGCCAAAATTGCTGCACTGGAATATATACCCAACGATTTACAAACAATAAGCAATAATAATGAATGAGATATACTTTCAGACACACTTCTATTTTTTCCCAGCTTACCTAATTCATTAAACTGAAGTAGAAGATATTTACCCAGCAACCTTACTCTCGGCCTTTGACAGTCCGCGATCACAGGCACGCCCAAGAAACACGCTCGAGACGCTCAGCCGAGGAGAATCCTGGTTTATTCTGTGACAACAGCTCTTTTCCCAAGCCGGAATGCAAAGCAATTCAAAGACGCGGCTGTTGGGAGGTTAGCCCATCGGGCTTTTATGGGCTAGCAATACGGGCGGGGCTTTCCATGCCTCTTTAAATCCCCCGCCAGTCGTTTCCCGGTCGCATAGTGTCAACGTCATCATCCCGCCTCCCGTTTCCCTCCGGTGTCGCCGTCTTCACGGAGTGCTGGGCAGTTTCTACAGCTGGCGCGACCCCAGTAAACCCCGTGCTCAAAAACTCCTAGTCGCAAGGATCTCTCACCATCACCAGCACCCGTGAGCCCTATAATCCCCCCCCTTTTGTGAAGCGTGGTTTGCACTGGCATTTTCAGGTCTCTGATGTCGAGTGCTGCTTGACGCTCGACAGGCGGCCCCCTCTACCAGGTTTCCGTCTAAAAGAGAAGAATACTTATTAGAGCGGTTATCCATGAGACATCATAAAATGTACAACATTCATCCCCTTAAAGGCCGTGGGTTTTTGGGGTGTTCTTTATGGTATTTTCTAATCAGGCGTGGAGCGTTTATATCCTCTACTGGGACCCACGATGCTTCGGTATCCGGATATCCCACCCACCGGATCAGATATTGTAATCGGCCCCTACGATATCGTGAATCCATTATATCCTGTACTTCATAATGTGACCCTGCCACTGGTCCCGGTGGTGTTTGTGACCGCTGAAAAGCAGTGATGGGTTTTAATAAACTCGAATGGAAAACGGGATGTATTCTGCCGAACAGAGAAGGTAGTTTTAACATTACGGTCACTGGATTTATTACCTTTATTATGGGAAAAGGACCCACATACTTGGGCCCTAGTTTTTTGCTGGGTATTTTTAGTCGGAGGTATTTGGTTGATAGATACACGCGGTCTCCGACTTGGAAAACCGGAGGGGTAGCCCGCGTTTTATCGGCATGTCGTTTATATTCATGTGATGCTTTAGTTAAGGCTTCTTTTACATGGGGCCATATCTTTTGGATTTTACATGACCAGTCGTGAGGAGTAGTTCTTTCTGAGGGTTTTAGGTCGAGTTCGGGGATGGCGGTAAACTCCCTTCCCATCACAACTCGAAACGGGGTATATCCGGTGCTACGGTGAACTGAGTTATTATACGCTGTTTCAGCGAACGTTAGGAACTCTACCCAGTCTTTCTGTTGATACGAAACATATGAACGTAGGTATCGCTCTACCATGGCATTAGCGCGCTCCGCAGCTCCGTTAGTGCTGGGATGATATGCTGAACTCAGCCCTTGTGTTGACCCGATACTACGTAGGAATTCCCGCCAGAATTTAGCTGTGAATTGTACCCCCCTATCCGATATAATTCGTTTGGGTATTCCATGTATACGATAAATATGTTGAAGGAACATCTTCACCAGCCATTGTGCCGATGGGAGTCCTTTACATGGAATAAAATGAGCCTGTTTTGAAAAGAGATCGAGCACAGTCCAGATAACTGTATATCCTCTACTACTTGGGAAGTCTACGATGAAGTCCATGGAAATCTCCTCCCATGGTTTTTCCGGTTCAGCTACTTTTTGTAATAATCCCAATGGTTTCCCGGACATTGGTTTGGAGATGGCACATACATGACAGCTTCGGACATATTCTTCAATGTCTTTTCGCATTTTTGGCCACCAGAATTGCCTTCTGACCAAGTGCAATGTTTTTAGAAATCCAAAATGCCCAGCCATTTTGCTGTCATGGCATTGCGTTAGAACCGGTCGTCGCAACGTAAGAGGAACATATACTTTATCCCCCCACCAGGCTAATTCCTCACGGCAGGTTACGGTTGATCGATTCTTTAGGAACCACTCATCAGTGCTTAGTTCTTTCTTTAGTTTTGTTTTCCAGTCATGGATCTGCCGATGTCCCCTTGCACATGTCTCACTCGACTTGGATGGTAGTAGGGCTTGTAACACTTCGTTTCTTTTACTCTTGTATTGTGGCATGCGTGATAAAGCATCAGCCAAAAACATTTTCCCTGCCGGCTTGTACCTAAGGGTGAAACGAAAACGTTGAAAATATTGTGCCCATCTGACCTGTTTCGGAGACAGTTTGCGGGGCGTTTGCAGGGCCTCTAGATTTTTGTGGTCCGTCCATACCTCAAATGGCTGCGTGGTACCTTCCAATAGATGCCGCCATGTTTGTAAAGCCCATTTGACAGCGAACGCCTCCTTCTCCCAGATAGCCCAATTACGTTCAGTTGTTGTAAATTTTCGGGAGGTGTATGCACAGGGTCTAAGGCTGCCATCCGCATCCTTCTGTAATAAAACAGCGCCAATAGCCACGTCACTAGCGTCGGCTTGTATGACGAACGGCTGTGATGTGTCCGGGTGTTTTAGTATGGGTTCGTTGGCAAATAGATGTTTTAGAGTTTCAAAGGCCTTCTGGCAACTAGGTGTCCAATGTAACACGTGTCCTGGCTTAGGTCGTCCCTTAGAGGTCAAACCTTTTGTGCGTAATAGTTCTGTCAATGGTAATGCTGTTTTTGCAAAAGATGGGATGAAATGACAGTAAAAATTGGCGAACCCTAAAAAACTTTGTAATTGCCGTCGGGTCCGTGGGGCTTGCCAATGGAGCACTGCTTCTACTTTTTTCAGATCCATCTGTATCCCAACGTCACTAATTCGGAAGCCGAGGTAGTCTATCTCCTTCCGGTGGAACTCACACTTCGATAGTTTGACGAACAAGCGAGCCTTCAGTAATTTGGTTAATACCTGCCTAACTAGGTGGACGTGTTCTTCCATGGTATTAGTGTAGATAAGTATATCATCGAGATATACCAAAACACCCCGATATAGATGTTCATGTAACACTCCGTTTATGAGTTGCATGAACACGGCTGGTGCGCCCTGCAACCCAAATGGCATTACTAAGAACTGGTAACTTCCGAGTGGAGTGTTGAATGTGGTCTTCCATTCGTCACCAGGGCGGATACGGATGCGGTAATAGGCCTCTCGGAGGTCCAATTTAGTGAAGAATTTCCCGGTGGCTAGCGTTGTTAGCAGGTCCGTCATCAATGGGAGGGGATACAGGGGTTCAACACACACAGCATTCAAACCTCGGTAGTCAACACAAAGACGTAATCCCCCATCTTTCTTTTCCCGGAACAGGACCGGAGCCGCCATATGTGAACGACTAGGTTGGATAAAACCTCTTGCTAGGTTCGTATCAATGTAGTTTCGCAATTCGTCCAACTCTTTCGGGGTCATTGAGTACATCCGGGGCTTTGGCAACTTAGCCCCGGGGATCAACTCTATACCGCAATCCGTGTCCCGATGTGGTGGTAAAACATTGCACTCATCTTCACTAAACACGCGCGCTAGATCATTGTAGACGTGGGGGTATTTCGGGTCGTTGCTTTCTTCACATTGAGCACCGGGCTCCGGGCCTATTGGCAGTCGCACTTTACGAAAACCCTCCTCCCACCAGATGGTCGGTTGCCATTTGTCTAACCACGCGAGGCCAAGAATGACTGGTTCAATCATCTGCTTGATCACCACAAAACGTATGAGCTCTCGGTGTTCCCCTATGGCTAAAACTACCGGTTCTGTGACCTTCGCAGTCGGCTCCCCCCCCAGCAGTGTTCCATCTACCTGCTCGAACCGGATGGGGGTGTGTAGAGAGACCACACGGAGCCCTAGGTCCTCTGCGATGGACTGGCGAATAAGGCATCTAGTGCACCCAGTGTCGAGTAACGCTTCCTGTGGGCTCTCTTGTTTTGTTGTGGGGTGTTGCAGAGTGATTGGTATTAAGAAAGGGCGGATGGGGTCACTCACCATGGGGTCTTGGACCTCATCTTCATCATCGGTTGTCCCAGTCGGTTCAGGAACCCGAGCTGTGCCAGGTGGCCCATTCACAGTGGAATGTGTCGTAGCATCCAACAGGGACCTCTGGGTCACAGCTCTGGAGCGTTCTGGTGTTCGTACGGGTCGTTCCTTCGGCAGGGTGTTAGTACCCATTGGTCGAGGTGTTGACATACGGGGGGGTGGTAAGGGACAGTCAGCGGCCCTGTGCCCCTCTTGATTACATCTAAAACACCGAAAGGGCCGTCTCCCTGGATCCCCACTCCCGATTCCCGGAATCAGGGCTGGCCGAGCCACATTGCTATTAGCAGACCGCCCCATAACCCCGCGCCTCTGTTGAGTTAGTTGGGATGGTTGACTCCATCCTCGGGGTCTGAACTCTCGTAACCCTATATCTAGATCAACTGCCGCTTTATACCATTCGGATAAACGGGAGCCTAAACCCCGATAAACACAGGCCTGTCTTATCTCTCTATCCAGCCCGGTTTGGAACTGATGTATGAGGAGTCGTTCCGGCCATGACCGGAGCTTCCCGGCGAGGTTCCGGAATTCTCTAACATAATCTTTTGCTGGACGCCCACGTTGCCGTAAGCCGACAAGTTCCCCCTCAATGACCTGAGTCCGGGTTTCATCCTCAAAACGCCCTCTCAGTGCTTCCAGGAAAAGGCCCAGGTCTGTCAATTCGTGGGCGTGCTCACTATGCAGATCGGCCACCCAATCCGCTGCTTCACCCGTGAGCACCGCCGTCACCGCGACAACCATGGACCATTGCGATGGGTATAGCCTGCCATAAAGGTCCATATGGCTAATGACCTGACTAAGAAACAGTGCTACTTTTCCTGACGACCCATCGAAAGCAGCCTGCAAAGGAGGCAGGCCCCACACGTTCTGGGGATGCCATAAACCGGGGCCCCATATCGGGAAAGAGTCTGTTAGGCGGGCCTGCGGTGGTCTATTCCCTATCCTGCTCTGGTCTAACCGATTTCCCGGCCTTTGTTCCCCTCCCTGGCCCTTACATGGCCGCGCTGCTTGCGGGGGTCCACGGTTTCCGTCCCCACCCACAGAGGACGTGGTACCGGTGGCTCCGGAGAATTCTTCCTGTCGCACGTGACTCGCCCGTAGGTCTGGCTTGAACGTGGGGCTAGCGAGCCGGAATTTACTCCCACTTCCTAACATTGCCCCTCCCTGCCAACTGCCGGATGGTTCCATAGGGGGAGCCCATGGCTGCCAGGATGGCACGTCACGAAAGCTAGCCTCCCCGAAACGGTCCCGTAAAATGTTCAGTGTGGTGGCCCCTGGCCCAGTGGAGTAACTCCACTCTCCCTCGTCGTCCTCAGCCCATTGCCTTTCTCTCCAGGCCTGGAATTGTGCACCTACATGGGGTGGAGTCTGTGCTCTTGGCCCCATTAGGGCTGAACTATGCCACCATTGGCCCGTGCCAGCTGGAGCAGACACCCCCAGGCTCTGTGACTCTTTCTCCTCCAGTCCCACCTCTTTCTGAGGCTCCCGTTGTTTTGGCCGCACCACCGCCTGATCGTCCAGGTCAGGCAAATCGGCCATGGCATCCTCCGTCTCGACCTCTGCCTCCGGCACCGCATCCGCTGTCACCCCTTCCGCCATCGTGCCGCGCCCCCACTGCTGCTAGGCTGTAAGGAGGCTGGTTGTGAGAGCCGCGTCTTCCTCTCGGCCTTTGACAGTCCGCGATCACAGGCACGCCCAAGAAACACGCTCGAGATGCTCAGCCGAGGAGAATCCTGGTTTATTCTGTGACAACAGCTCTTTTCCCAAGCCAGAATGCAAAGCAATTCAAAGACGCGGCTGTTGGGAGGTTAGCCCATCGGGCTTTTATGGGCTAGCAACACGGGCGGGGCTTTCCATGCCTCTTTAAATCCCCCGCCAGTCGTTTCCCGGTCGCATAGTGTCAACGTCATCATCCCGCCTCCCGTTTCCCTCCGGTGTTGCCGTCTTCACGGAGTGCTGGGCAGTTTCTACAGCTGGCGCGACCCCAGTAAACCCCGTGCTCAAAAACTCCTAGTCGCAAGGATCTCTCACCATCACCAGCACCCGTGAGCCCTATAATCCCCCCCCTTTTGTGAAGCGTGGTTTGCACTGGCGTTTTCAGGTCTCTGATGTCGAGTGCTGCTTGACGCTCGACACTTACTTGCAAACTTTCAAAGCAAGTTGTGGGCACTCACAAAATGGCTGCCAAGGCTGCCAGAAAATATAACTTATTCAAAGGGCAAATTTCTTAGCTTTTCTAATTTATTTTTATCCAGTGACATCAAAAGACACTTTTCATTTTTACATTCCTCAATGTACTGATGCATGCATAAGGAAATTCTGGGACTTGAAATCCACACATTTTAAAATTAATAGAGTTGAGAAACACTGGTCTAGCTGAATCTTCCTGCATAATCTATGAGTAGATTATGTCCCAGTCTTCAGAAACTATAAAACAGGATCCCAAAAGTATAAACTAATCAAAACCATGAATCCAATTCAAAAAGAACAATGATAACTAATGTGTTTCCTTTTCTTCTTCTTGTGTTTCCCGCCCTCTTTCCGTCCTTCAGCCTTTTCTTTTTCATTTTTATATATAAAAGTAATGTATATGTAAACCTGTTTTTTTTAAAAAAGAAAATATTTTGGTCTGAGTTTTAGACTGTTCAGCCTTGACTAACACAGAATAATACTGAATAGACTTTCCAATATAACAACAGATAATCATCTCATAAACAGAAAGCAAGTAGATATTGGTGATTTACACCTTTCAAATCCTAAAAAAATGGGATTTTTTAAAAATAAAGTGTGCTCCCAGATTCTCAAAATCCATAATTATTACTATAGTAATGATTTCCAAGTGGCTGGTGTACAGTTTAAAAGTATTCATGTCTTTAAGCCGTATTGACTTTTATAATCTCATAACAATCAAACCAAAATGGCAATAACAGGAGAACTCCAATGACTATGTGTTCCTTCACTGAGGTTACAATTCTAACATAATGGGGTTGACAATTCTTTGAAAGTAGTCTCCCGATGTCCACTAGATATGAAAAAGATCATTTTGTTGAATTGATTTTATAAAAATAATAGAAAACACAATAATCTTTATGACCCATATAACCAAGACTGCTTCACTTCATGCATGAGATAATCCAAACCCATTTAGAGACACAAATCAGAAATTTCCTATCAAGTCAACCAAATAGATAAAGTTTAATTAAGCTTAACTAAATTTCAGATAAGGCCAGTTGAATGTGTAAGAAATTGGGTACTCTCCGCTAAACATCTCAGCTGAATACATCTTCTGTCCCTAATTAATTGAATAGTATCAGTATTCACTGAAAAGAGTACAGTTTTACCCACTCCTAAATTTTAATAAATTATATAACTATTAAAATCAAATATGCCTAAACTGGGGGGTGGGGTGGGGGAGAAGACTTGACTACCACTTTTGCTTTTTAAAAGAAACCGGCATTTCCATACGAATTAAGGAATCTAGTTAGGGCAGTCTGCCTGTCTCTTTCACTTTATTGGAGTCCAAACTGATTAGTTATACATTAATTTTCACACCATCTATTTTCATAATTCATACAGCAATTTAAATGTTTCCTTGCATATTTTATTATTGCATTTTTATGTTGCCGCGGCATTCTAAAAAGAAAGATACTATTAAATGATTTCAGATAAACACAAACAGACAGATCACGTTGATCTGCATTCCCATAAGGAACAAACAGAATATTTGGAAACAATGGCATTGATATATTCAGTCCACTTTCTAATTCAAAGCATAGCATGTTTCTAATAAAACCAATGTGACCCAATGAGATTCTTGAATTCATCTGGGCCGTATTTCTATAGGGAAGGAGTGTCATAATAGATCCATCATTCTAGTAGAACAAAAGAGAGCATGTATCTCTAGTTTATTCTCTCTGACAGAAAGATTGCAGATATTTTTATTTATGAAATCTGGTCAAAATGTATAGTGAACTAGTGAACAATGCCAAATTTTTCTGAATGATTTTCTGGTTCTAACTCACTGTTTTTCTTTTTCAATAGCTCTTCTGAATAGCTGGATATATATCCATATATTTAATTTCACATAATACCTCAACCTAATTCTGTTCTTGAGCTCTGTAGGAAATTAAAAGAGCATTACATTTTGGTATCCAGTATTTTCCTACATAAGAAGTGGTTTATCTGAATCTATTTGCTCACAATAAAGAAGAATCTTTGCCATGATCTCCCTTAGTACATGAAGATGTTTGCCTACCTTCAAGAAAATGTAAGTAGTATTCAGCTTCATATTACAGACTTTGTTGTCCTTATGACAGGGCACCAGAGGCATGGCTGCCCTCCCACATAAAAATAGGTTTCAAACTGTATCTAAATACTTGTTTCAAGCATATTGGATAAGCCTGTGTATATCAACATAGCACTTTTCTGCAAGTTATGTTTCATTTCAGTCTTTTGCTTATTTTCCTAGATGTAAAACTCATTGATTTGCCTCATTCTCAAGTACATCAAGGTTTTGATTGCTTTTCATTTATACTTCATGATTACAATATTATGTTAGAGCATCTGAATAAGCAGACTAAATCCAATGAGTTATGAACCTGGAAACATAGTTAATTCAAAACTAGAACAAGCTGAACAAATTGAAATGTATTGAAACAGTTCTCACCATCAGTAAAATACGTTAGAGTTTTCCTTGGCTCCATATACGGCAGTTGCTAAGCAATGTGAATACAGAGCTATTTAATTAGCTCTACACTCTGAATTTCCAGCTGCTAGTACATTTTAGAAAAAGTAACCCCTGATTTATTCCTTGATATGATCCCTTGGTATGATGCCACTGTTACTTCAACAAATTAATCTTGGAGGTAGAAAACTAAACTTCTCACCTCAGGGTTTCAGAAGCACTTAGCTATTCTTCACACTAAGGCAATGGAAAAATAAATTCATGCTTTCTGAAGTTTAAGATAAAATAAAGCTTCTTTTGCTTCATTTATATGAAATTAAAAGACTACTAACTTGTACTGTACAATGGGGGAACTCTGTCAATTGTCTCCTATTATCGTGCCATTATAGTGCTCGGAATTTAATGTCTAAAGTAGCTAGTACAGTATTAAACTATCCCCATTACAGTACTGAACAATATTACAGCTTCACTGAAAGTCAAAGTAACTTTTTCATAAAAGATGAATGTTAGAAATTCAGTATTCATGTAGCCATGTCCCAAATATTTTAAAGTGTCAAATAAAATCAATGAATCAACTATGTCATTCCAATGGTAATCTCCCATCAAAAATTGAGTCTAAAATGTTGATCAGCATAAGCTGTTGTCATCCCAAAGGTGCTTTTTCAAGAGGCAACTGGACTTTCTAGTTTTTCTTTAAAGACATTTCGCTTCTCCTCCAAGAATCAACTCTGATTGGATGGTGGAGAATGGAAGGATTTATACTTCTTGAAGACAGCTGGTCATTTGAATTCTTTTAGCAAGTCATTAAGGCTATCTGGAGGTTTATCTGTGTCATCAGGATCACCTGAGTAGTGCAAATAGTTGTGGAGCCTTCTTGGAACTACTGAAAGGACTGTGCTGTAGACTGGAAATAGATGTCATATCCCTCACCCTCTGTTGAGAGAGGGCTGTTCAATTTTGACATTGATGGCCTCTTTGACCCCCTCTTTCAAACCGCGGGGGTCTCTGTCCAAAATGTGGACTGCTGCCTTCAAAAAAGTGGCCTTTGTCTTTTAAATGCAGATGGATTGCTGAATCTGGTCCTGATGAGTTTGTTCTCCTATGTTGTGCCATGCCCCCCCCAAAAAAAGCTCCTTTGGAACAACCATGACTGGATGACTAAGAATCTCCATAGACATAAAGCATTGTCATTGTTTCCAGTAAAGCTATTCCATTCTGTTATTGTAACTGGTTGAGAAGGAGCATGGTGGCTCACATGGTTAGGATACTGGGTTGGAGGTTAGCAAGCCAATGTTCAAAACCCGAGGGCTGCCATGGGCAGGTGGGCTCTTGTTCTTCGCTCCAGTTCCTGCTGAGGACATGAAAGGAGCCCCCAACTGTGCATCACCAGCTGATCCTTTCAACCCAGAAGCACCTTGATGTTTTCGACAAGAATGTGCTGTGATGCGATTGGTTGAAAAGTATATCTGAATATTCATAGAGCAAAGTTTTTTCCACTAGATATTTAAGAAGCTCAAAGCAATAAAAACTTTATATCCTATAAGAATAATGAGGAAAAGATGCTGAACCAGAGATTACATTTGCTGCTCTTTCACTAGAATGGGCATGTCATGTTCTCAGAGGCCAGAAACAGATAATAACCCATTCTTTATGACTCCCCACCCAACTTTAAAGTGGTCTGAAGGTTTACTTCACTGCTCTGCTTCTGAAGTTCACTCTTTCATGTTATGATACCTCAAATGCTCCTGTTCATTCGGGATAGAAATCTTCAGTTAGATTTCTGATTCCTTCAGTTGTGCTATTGCATATTGTTTTTCAACCTTCTAAAAAAGTACTAATAAACAATTTGACTTTATTGAATTTATTCTTAGAATGCAACAACAAAAAACTTCCCTTGTCTTGTTGATGTAAAATCTTTCCAATTTATTTATATTACCAAAGATAAATATTGGACTAGAAGCCTTTGTGTTTTTAGAACTGAAGGAAATAACAATTTTATTTCCCCCTACTAATAGTATCAACTATCAGATTACATCCAAAACACAAGTCTGCATTTAGTCCCCAATGATCATCTTAATATAACTGCTGACCTCATAGCTGACCTCATAGCTAAGAATCTAGCCTAATTTATAGGCTTTCTTGTTTGTTCCAATGTTTGGTTTTTAAGATCTTAATGGAAAAAATCTGGAAAGTTCAAAATTCTATTTACTCAATATGATGAATTTACTTATGGATTTTGGCGCATACATGTAAATCCACCAATTTTTTGCATTTTGTAGTAGGGTATCCCCAAAGTAGGAAACAAAAGCTTTATCTAACCATGCATCCAACCACATACACACACAAACATTTTCATCAAAATTTTTAAACAAAGAGAAAAGAAATAGAACGAATTTAACACTGAAAAAGGGTAGAAGTGAGCAAAACTACCCCTGGCAGCTTTGCCCATTTCTAAGCATGGAAAGCTAACATTTCAAAGAAACAAATGAAGATGTAAAACACTATGTAAAGACAATTAATTATAAAGGACATTAATGGCAGGTTATATCAGGTTCTGACACTAGATTTCACAAATCACCCAAAAACAAACTGGTACAGACAAACCTTAAAATGCCCTAGAATTCACTCTATTATATGTCTGCCACTGCTGATTTTCAATGTGACAGATTCATTTACTCAGTGCTCCAGGCAATCTTTCTCTGTATCTAAAAATAGCTTTAACAGCTGTACACAAAGAACAGCACTTACAGGGAAATGTACATAAAAGTAAAAGACATCTGAAAAAGGAACTGGAGACAGAGATGTCTTTAATGGTGAGCATCAAATAACTTCTTCTGAATTAAGATATTTGAATCCATTCCTCTTGTTGTGTTTCTCATTTATACACACTAACATGTGTCATGCAGATGAGATAGCCCATAAAGAAACATGTGAGCAGTGGTGGGATTCAAATAAGTTAACAACCGGCTCTCTGCCCTAATGACCATCTAGGTAGGCATGGCTGGGTGGTCATGTGACTGGGTGGGCATGGCCAACTCAACATTACTCACATCAACGGGTGCCTCTCCTTGCACGGCCTCTCGTGACCATGGGGATGCTGCAACGGTTGTAAGTGTGAAAAATGGTCATAAGTCACTTTTTTCAGTGCCATTGTAACCCATCCAATCAGAGCACAGCCAACCTCCCATCCAATCAGAACACAGCCAAGCTCCCACCCAATCAGTTTACACCCCCACTGGCACTTAAAAGGAAGAAACAGCTGCGACCACACATTGCTCCTAAAAGCACGAAGCCGAAGACACCAGCCTCTAGATGATGAATGAGACTTTGTTGAAACATCGCCGAGACACTTCCAATTTTATGCGGGAGAAAACCCGAATAATCAAAGACATATAGAGAGAGTGTGTTTTTAGCAAGGAAAATGACAATACAAGCTCTAAATCTCCTTTATCTCTCTCTGAGTGTAGTTTCTGGGTTTATAACAATAAGTAACATTTGAGATATTAGAAAGACCTTTTTATATATTTCTACATGATACAATTCTTATGATATTTGAAAAGATGGAATGGTTTCTCAAAAATATTCTGATATAACAACCATTGGCATGTACTGGAAATAGGTCTCAATGAATTTTTTTTCAGAGTAGAATAGAATTCTGTATTGGTCAAGTGTGATTGGACACACAAGGAATTTGTCTTTGGTGGATATGCTCTCAGTGTACATAAAGAAAAAATAAAATACATTCGTCAACAATCATAAGATACAACACTTAGTGATAGTCATAGGATACTAATAAGCAATCAAATCATACTAGGAAACAATAAAAACAATGTAAGTTTTAAAGATACAAGCAACATAGATATAGTCATAAGTGGGAAGAGACAGGTACTAGTAAGGATGAGAAGAAGAATAGTAATACAGTGTTAGTAGTTAATTTGAGTGTTGTGGGAATTAGTTTGTTAGCAGAGTGATGGCAGAGTGATGGAAAAATCTATCCTTGTGTCTTGTTCTGGTGTGCAGAGCCCCATAGTGTCGTTTTGAGGGTAGAAGTTGAAACAATTTATGTCCAGGATGCGAGGGGTCTGTAAATATCTTCACAGCCCTCTTTTTGACATGTGCAGTATACAGGTCTTCAATGGAAGGCAGGTTGGTAGCAATTGTTTTTTCTGCAGTTCTAACTATCCGTTGAAGTCTGCGTCTGTCTTGTTTGGTTGCAGAGCCAAACCAGATAGTTATAGAGGTGCAGATGACAAACTCAATAATTCTTCTGTAGAACTGAATCAGCAGCTCATTGGGCAGTTTGAACTTCCTGCGTTGGCACAGAACAAACATTCTTTGTTGTGCTTTTTTGATGATGTTTTTGATGTTAAGTGTCCATTTTAAGTCTTGAGATATGATAGAACCTAGAAACTTGAAGGACTGTACTGTTGATACTGTGTTGTCTAGTATTGTAAGAGATGGTAGTATAGGAGGATTTCTCCTAAAATCTACTACCATTTCTACGGTTTTGAGTGTGTTTAGTTCAAGATTGTTCTGGTTGCATCACAAGGCTAGTTGTTCAACCTCCCGTCTATATGCAGATTCATCGTTGTCTCAAATGAGACCAATCACTGTTGTATCATCTGCAAATTTCAGAACTTTAACAGAGGGATCTTTGAGATGCAGTCATTGGTATCTAGAGAGAAGTGGAGAGAGCATATAGCTTTGTGGGGCTCCTGTGTTAATTGTACAGGCATCAGATGTGATTTTGCCTAGCTTCACCAGCTGCTTCCTGATTGTTAGGAAGCTTATGATCCATTTATAAGTGTGGTCAGGTACAGCTTATTGATTTAGTTTAATTAGAAGAATATCTGGAATGATGGTATTGAATGCTGAGCTAAAGTCTACAAAGAGGACCCTTTTTTGGGAGGCTGCAAATGCAGCCTCCCAAACAGAGAGCCTCTCAAATAGCCTCCAAAAGGTCCATTTGAGAGGCTGCCTTTGCAAAGAGAAGCCCCTTTGCAAATGGAGCTTTTGGAGGCTGCAAACTCAGCCTCTTAAACTGAGAGCCTCTCAAGCAGAATTTTTTTTTCTTATTTTCCTCCTCCCAAAATAAGTTGTGTTGTATACTCCGGAGCATCTTATACTCCAAAAAATATGATATCTCTTTTTTCAAAATGAAATATGCTGGTCAGAGTACTCCCATTTCCTGAGCACTCTTGACCTGTGAAGGTTATCACATGTTTAAAAATATAACTTAATGTGCTAACATTTAACATAACATCCCACATGCATGCAAGTTACCATACCTAGAGCAGAAGACTAAATAAAACACATGCTAGGACCAAGGCATTCTGAGAAAGCCTCATGGTTAGTATGAAGTCATATGATAAGGTATACATGAAAGTTTTGCATTCAGCCCTAGGATATTTTCTCTGAATAGTTCTGTCAGAATCTCTGGATGAAGCTGTAGCTATCCATCTTGCTAAACAGACATGATAGGTGTTGCTCTTCTGCAGATCAGTGTTCCCCACTCCTGACCTAGACCAGAAATAAAGACTATGCTAAAATCAGGTAATGAAGACATAGACCCGTGATGGCGAACCTATGGCACGCGTGCCACAGGTGGCACGCGAAGCCATATCTGTGGGCATGTGAGCGTTGCCCTAGCTCAGCTGCAGCGCTCATGCGCACACCGGCCACCTGATTTTCGGGCCTTCTGGGCCCACTGGAAGTCGGGAAATGGGCTGTTTCCGGCCTCCAGAGGGCCTCCGAGGAGGTGGGAAAGGCCGTTTTCACCCTCCCCAGGCTCCAAGAAAGCCTCTGGAGCCTAGGGAGGCGAAAAATGGGCCTACTGGGCCCTCGCGTGCCAAAAGTGAGGGTTGCACGCAGGGGTCACGTCTGCATGCGTGGGGGTGGGGCCCATTGAATTATGAGTGTGGGCACACACATGCACGATCCCCCTGGGCTCCCCCCACTTTTGGCACACGACGGCAAAAAGGTTAGCCATCACTGACATAGACTGAAGTAAATTTGCTGAGTCAGCCTTCTAAATCAACATTTCACTATATGTTACTTAGCTAAATTAATAAATCACTGTATATACTAACCGAGAATAAACACCGGTCTCTTCTCTAATTCAACCTTCATATAAAAATGATAACTGTAAAGAATTTACCCTAATGTTGGAGGTAGAATAAAAAAAGTAAATAAGTTACTAAGTGACTGTTGAAAGACAGCAGAAATGCATTTTTATGGTTGAAAATGGAAATAATCTATCAACTAAGGCTAGTAAGCAGCTCTCATTAATCCTTTCAATTTAATAAATTAAGATACACAATAGTTTCACTGGGGCACATATAAGAAGTTAAGAAAATAGATACATGTGTCTGTCAGATGAATGACAAATACCATAGTTCCCATGGAAAGAATGTTATATGGTTATCAGTCTCCTTGCTTGTTTACTTCTGTTGCATGTCAATTTAGCAGGGCAAGAAACAAATGTCTCTCCCTTTTCAACCTCAAGCAAGATTTGCAAAAGAACAATCGACACAATAGGGAAAATAACGTCTCATCATTTGATGATTCATCTTGAGAATGACACTATTCACGGAACATTCAATTGCATAGTCTGAAATTCCCTATATCACAAAACTCATATTTTTCTTATATGCCTTACTTCATATATTGTGACACAGGCTGGTTCTCTGCCTATTCATTTTATTTGCATCACATCCTTCATTTAAGGGTCTGATTGATAATTTAGTTTCAGAAAAACCTTGAAAGTTTCTTTAGCTTGAGAAACAATAGCTGGCTTCATATATTTTAAGTTATGTATTTTCAAATCAAAGTTTGTTGACCAGTCATAGTAACCAGTTCACACATCAGATTAAGCATGGGTAGTAGTAGGTTACTGTAAATGTTATGTTTTGAACCTGGAACAATATATTCCAGAACCATGGTTCAGCAGAACTGAAATCAGAATGCTTTGGTTATTTCAGATTTAGGATGAAATAAAATCTGGATGGTACAATAGGACAAAGCTGAGGTGCCTCACTCTCTTTCTCTTCTATACAATATAATGTAAGATATTATATTAACCCAACCACTTCCCAACTTTTCTAGTCCTTTTCTTTCCCTCAGCTGCCATTATCCTTGGATTTCTTCCCCACCCATCATCAAACTACTTCTGCCTAGAACAAAACAGCCTTACTTGATTGTGTACACACCTACCTATCTAGGACATTTTGCTTCTGGCAGAGACAAATCAATTAGCTAGCTTTTCATGACACTTTTTTCACATCTCTGGTACTAAGCCATAAACACATAGTTGATGAACTCCCAAGACTGGTTCCTACACTACATAAGAAATAAAATGAGAGCCAGAGCTGTCAACACCAAGTTGGCAGTTGTGTAAACATTCACCAAGCATTTAGGTCCAGGGCCACCAAGAACTGCACAAAGAGTCTGTTGAATCATAGGAAGAAAAAGTTATAGGTTTGATCCACTTTTGATGTCAGAGCCTTACTGAGCCTTATCCTTACACTGACACTGGGCAATTATCTATTTTGTATGGCTTCATTCTTGTAGCATCTATGAAATTTTTGCCAAATCTTGGCTTAGTGTATAGGTAAGACCAAAAGTCATCACCAAACCCTAGTAAGCAAAGCAGGGGCATTGTGCCAAGCAAACTGTTGCAAGACACTATATGATTTAGTAATGTATGAAATGATCAGTGATTCATTAGCAGTGGTATTATAGGTAATCTATCTGACTACGTGCAATACATATTTTAATTTAGAATATACATATTCCCAAACACCCATCACTATGGAGGAGAATCTTTCTCCATGTGATTCAGTGGTTCTGTATTTGTTTTTTCTGGCTATAACCATCATTATATGAAGAGTTCCCTTTGATGTCTTTCCTTGAGCATTGCCTGTATGTTCTTTAAAACCTCTCCAGTGTATCTCATAAGCTTCTAGAAGATAGAATTTGAGATACACATGGAGAATTCATAGTGCTTGTTATGGTATTTATTTTTGGATACTATAACTAAGTATAAATCTCTCTCTTTCGCAAATGAGATTCCCCATAATTGCTCTGTATGTTGCATTATGTAATCCCCAGAAATACTTTAGGAGATGCACTACTCTCAAAGAAATTTCACTAGCTTTATCACAATGCTAAATTCATCAAATATTTCTCCTATATTGGAAATTTCTTACTTTAAAGCAGTTGCTACTTTAAACCAATCCTCCAAATAACTTGTTCTTTGAAATGCAATTACCCTGTAGAGGAAAAAGAAAGAAAACAAAGTGTTAATTCAGATACATATAGTCCATGGCAAAAATGAATGTTTTTGTCCAAGTATTGTTATGTATCTGGCAACACTACCTCACAGACACCAATGAAAAATAAAGATCACTGTTTTGCAGAAAGGTATCCTGAACCTACGGCATGATTATTCTTAAAAAGCAAATGAAGTTTAATAAGAACATTCAATCAAATAGGCTAAAGTTTGTGTATCCTGCACCTGAGGCAATAAATTTCATTTGTTGACTTTGAGATGCTATTTCTGGAACATTCCCAGTAGAAAAAAAACATCTGGTACTCTAATAGTAAGGTCCTTGATGTTAATGTACCTCCTCAGGCATTTCTAACAAGCAGTAAAACAGGCCAGAAGAGTGTCCTAGTCACAATCAATATACAATGTTTACAACGGCATCTTATTCAAAGCAAACAGCAGTTTCTTGTAAACACAATGGAGGTCTTAGTATATTTACAGATAAAAGAGGTGGGAGTAGAAGAGTAGACTTTATAATAAATCATTTAGAGCTTGTAATTTGTATACTGGAACTATGACCAGAAATATAAAAGACTCAACAGTATCATTTGGGATTATATTGTCAATCGATTTCATGTTACATAAAATGCTACTATAGGAACTTTGGTTTATTTGTGTCCAAAAAGTATTCACTAGTATTCACTTGAATTCACATTCAACTCTACTTGAATGTGGAATGCAAGAACAAAAGAGTTTTTCAAGCATTTTTCAAATTCAAATTGTTTTCACATCCTCATTTTATTCATAGACCACTGATGACATGGCTAGATGATATGATATGTAGTTTTATTTACTGATGCCCATGAAAGCACCTTAAGATCTCTAATTGTAAATCCATCCATATGCCTATTAAGAAATGACAAAAGGCAGAAAATATAATAGAAGTGTAACTATTCGAATAATGTGCATTTGTTGCCGGCAACATAATCTATAACTTTAAAATCTAAATATATAATATATCTCACACTGTCAGACCTCAAAATCAAGAAAGACATCTGGTAATTTTTCCAAGCAGATTTCTTTATTCAGAAACCTATAGACAGAATCTTGCTAAACTGTAGCACTCTATCATCTACAGAAGTTGTAGAATAACAGTGTTATAAGGCACCTTGGAATTTAACCCAGTCTCAAACAGGAGACCCTACACCAGTGATGGCTAACCTTTTTGCTGTTGCGTGCCAAAAGTGGGGAGAGTGTGGGGGGCTGCGGGTGCCCACATCCATAATTCAATGTGCCCCGCTCTCCCGTGCATGAGCACATGACCCCCCACTTCCCCTTGCTTTTGGCACGCGATGGCACAGTTGGCCCAGTATGTCCATTTTCCCCCCTCCCTAGGCTCCAGAGGCTTTCTAGGAGCCTGGGGAGGGCAAAAACAGCCTTCCCCATCCCCCCGCAGGCCTTTCGGAGGTCAGAAACAGCCAGTTTCCCGACTTCCGGTGGGACCGGAAGGCCTGAAAATCAGTTGGCTGGTGCGCGCATGCGTGCTGGAGCTGAGCTAGGGCAACACTCGCGTGCCCACCAATATGGCTCCCCGTGCCACCTGTGGCACCCGTGCCATAGGTTCGCCATCACGGCCCTACACCATTCCAGACACAGGGCTGTTCAATCTCTTCTTAAAAACCACCAGTGATGGACATTCTGGAAAAAATCTGTTCCACTGATTAATTGTTCTCACTGTCAGGAAATTTCTCCTTAATTCTAAGTTGCATCTCTCTTTGCTAAGCTTCCATCTATTACTTCTTGTCCTGCCCTCAGGTCTTTGGAGAATAAATCAACCCCCTCTTCTCTGTGATAGCCCTGAAATATTGGAAAATTGCTATCATGTCACCCTTAGTCCTTCTCATTATTAGAATAGACATCCAGTTCCTGCAACTGTTCATTGTATGCTTTATTCTCCAGGCCCCTAATCATCTTTGTTGTTTTTCTTGGCAGTGGCAGCAGACTATTGGTTCATACTGAAGCAGTTGTTCCCTGGGACACTAGGATCGACATCAAGCATATACTCTGAAAACTATTAGGAGTGGCTGTCTTTACCTCTTTCTCTCACACAAAATATCTTGACTGAGCTGTTTCTTATTGCTTTGGAATGCATCCCCTCCATCCTGGGAATCCAGACTATTATACTTTATCCTACTTACTACCTAATATCAATGAATATTTATCTCTCGAGTTTTCTTTAAAAAAAAACAGGATTTTTAATTTTAACACTTTTACAATTCTGATCTAATCACAGTTTCAAACATTTCTCTGATGTTCCAGTGAATTAATTGTCTGATGTAAGGAATAAGCCATCTGAAAATATTGGTCAAGGTGGTTGAGAATAATTAAATTTAATAAGCAGTTAACGTCTCATTAAATTTTTTGTATTGTCATCCGAAAGATGACCAAATTCTGTACCTTGGCCAATCAATTTCCATGTTGATTTTGCAAGACATCTATCCCTGTCCAAAGGCCTTATTTCCATCATAATGACAGGCAGATGAACGTCTGCCCATGCCATATAAGCACATTACTTAACTTCATACCTTTTGTTAAAAAAAGAAAAACTATCAGGATTAGTCATGTGTTAAGTAGTTTTTCATACACAGGATAAAATCTACAAATATTTGTAGATTGACGGAATATATCGCCTTTGAGGTTCTTTTCCCGAACATGGGACTAAGGTTGTTATTTCTAATTCAACACGTACATGTTCAGTTTTTCCACTGTGATTGTGTTCCAGTTCAGTCTATCACAGTGTAATTGATCTAGTAGTTTGATGGAAAAGGGGAGCTTAGCTATAAAGGTGTTCACCTGCTGTTGTAGGTAGATGGACAGGTGACATGAAGCAAACCTACTATGGTACTGATATGATTTTAAGAGGAACAAAATGTGGAGAGAAAAGGCAGAGAAAGAGGATCAGCATATGAAGCTTTTTGAACATCATTTCCTCTTTAATAAAACACAACACCTTCCTGAAGAAAGGAAAGACATAATAGAAAATAAGATATGTTTGAAGTATCCCCAAATTCTAAGTTCAAGAACAAGCAAATCATGCAAAAGGAAATAAGTGAACTAATAATTAGAAGTTTAGCTTCACAGGTAACTTCACAATGGACACTTGGACATAATTGCTACTGATAAATTATACTATTCAATCTACATAAAAAAGACGATTTTTTTTTCACAAAATAATTGCCTGCAAAGTGGACAGAAGGTTATGTTTATATTTCCTGAGATTACAGCAGGGGAAGAAGGTACAGCTGAACGTGAGTAAATGAGCAAGTGATAGTAAGTGGCTGAAAAAGAGGCTAAGAAGGGAGAAGAGAGGGCCATCACTGGAAGCATTACCTTAACCCTGCTGGTATGGCTGCTATCAATGGAGGCTTTCCAGCAAAAGAATATTCTAGGAAATCAGGAGACTCAGTCAACACACAGCCTACATCAGGGGTCTCCAACCTTGGCAACTTTAAGACTTGTGGACTTTACAAAGCTGGCTGTGGAATTCTGGGAGTTGAAGTCCACAAGTCTTAAAGTTGCCAAGGTTGGAGACCCCTGGCCTATATAGATAGGGGTAACTATGAATATAGAAATGGAAAGAGCGACAGAAGTATTCTTCTTGTTGTCGTTTTTATTGTTCATCACATAGTCAGCCAGATGTTCAGACTGGGTTTGGCATTTTTGTCTCTCTATCGAGTCCTTTCCAAGACTGTGATAGGCAGATCTGGATGTTTGATGGTGTTACAGATATCATCACAAGATGGAACCTGTTTTGTGTAAAGCCGAGTCAATTTTGCAATTGATGGGTGGTGAATTTGTCAATGCTGATGCTGTTCAAGTGGTTCTCCAGTTGTTTTGATATTGCACCCAAGGTGCCTATTGCTATTGGTACCACCTTTGCTTGCTTTTGCCACAGTCATTCTATTTCTATTTGTAGGTCTTTGTATTTTGTTATCTTCTCCAGATTGTTGTTGTTGTTGTTGCTGCTGCTGCTGTTAATTTTTTTTATTTGATTTATATGCCGCCCTTCTCCGGAGACTCAGGGTGGCTTACAATACGTTAAGCAATAGCCTTGATACTTTTGTATATTTATACAAAGTCAGCTTATTGCCCCCACAGTCTGGTCCTCATTTTACCTACCTTTGAAAGGATGGAGGGCTCAGTCAACCTTGAGCCTGGTGAGATCTGAACTTGCAGCAATTGCAGGCAGCTGATGTTAATAACAGTGCTTTAGTCTGCTGCGCCACCAGGGCTCATTTATTTTGCCACCCATCTCTCTACAAGGAGAGAGAGCGAGAGCAAGAGAGAAAAGACAGGCTTATCATATAGATAGGCTGGGCTTCTTCTGATGACTGAACCAGACTAGTGGTAAGGACATTAAATTTGATAGCTCTATCTCTTTCCTGTTTGTAACTTAGTACAAAAGCAATATCAACTTATTTTCTTGTTAAAATATAAAGAAATACCAGCTCTGGGTGCCCTCTTTATATGAACTAAACTAAACCACCCCATCTTGGCAACAGCTTTTGCAGTCTCACCTAGGATTAAAAACCGTCAGACTGGTTTTTGACCCCATTTTGTATTTTCTCAACCTTGATTTTTCTGCATGAGTGTTCATGTGTGCACTTCTTTGACTACATGGGTGTGAGAGAACAGTTCACAAAAAGTGATCACATGACTCTGGGACACTGCAACTGTCATAAATATGAACTCGTTACCAAGTGTCCTCATTTTAATTGTGTGTCTGTGGCGATGCTACAACAATTGTAAGTATGAAAAATGGCCATAAGTCACTTTTTTCAGTGCCATTGTAACTTTGAACAATCACTAAACAAATGGTTGTAAGTTGAAGACTACCTGTACGTTGTTGGCTTGCTATACCACATTGTAACAATAGCATTAGCATCAGTACAATAGCATTAGTATCAGTACAGGGCATCATTTTCTATATGGGTACATCAAACCACACATTTATGAAAATCTTTAAAAAGTGCATATTTGAACTAATAATGATTTTGTTTAAGATATACAGAGTAACATCTCAATTGTGCAAATAGTGATTTTACATTTAAACTCTTTTCAGTAACTTCTTTTCTGCTATTGTAACACAGCTTTAAAAATTTGTATCAGCTAATCACAAAATAAAAGTTATTTTTAGAAGTAAAGCTGCCATGATAAAATCATTGGAAACCTTTCTTTTGCAACAATGCCTTTTCAACAATGGTTTTATAAGTGCACTTTCTGTAAATATTTTATCCATAAATATAATAAAATTATTCAATGAAACGGCTTCTTATCATAGATTATTCTCCTTTATTTCCTAGTGATAAATGTAATTGCTTTATGAATAATACATTTATTAGGAGGAATCTTCATTTCAGTTTTACAATCATCAACTTTATATATTTTCACTTCATGAATTGGATAAGTCTTTTTAATTGTTGGAATGCTAGAAAGAGATGATGTAAATGGCCTAGAGCAGGGATGGCGAACCTTTTAGAGACCGAGTGCCCAAACTTCAACCCAAAACCCACTTATTTATCACAAAGTGCCCACACGGCAATTTAACCTGAATACTGAGGTTTTACTACCTAAAATAATGATAAACAACGCAGAGTTCAGCTAATTGTTCTAAGAAAAACGTGATAAATGCACTTTTATGCCCCTTCATTTTTTTCTGCTTTTGAAATATTACGTTTAGCAACAATAAAAAAGAAAAACTTTTGTAATATCATTTCTCTTCCCCCCTCTCTCTCTTCACCCCCCTTTCTTTCTCTCTCTGTTTTTTTCTTTCTCTTTCCCTCTCTCTCTCTCTCTCTTTCTCTCTTTCCCTCCCTCCTTCCCTCCCTCCCTCTCTTCTCCCCTCTTTCCTCAGAGAAACCCAGTGGAGTTGGGGCGAAGGTGCACGTGCCCACAGAGACACTCTGTGTGCCACCTCTGGCACACGTGCCATAGGTTCACCACTAGGGGCCTAGAGTCTCTCTCTATCCAGTCATCAAGCTAACTGTCAAAAAATGAGACAGAACAGGACCAAATTTTGTGTGGTGGAAGAACATGCAAAGATAAAATTAAGTTTGTAAACTGAGAATGGAGGACCCCCCCCCCAAACACACACAATGTATCCCTTTTTAAGAAATCATTGGAAGTGATTCCAAATTTTACTGGTTATTCTATTCTAAGCCTTGGACTGTTCCAATCATTAAACACTGAGCAGGAACCTATGCAACGTACCCAGTGTTTCTCATTTCTCACGTACACACAAACACAACATACAGTAAGACTAGAACAGAGAGAGATGAAACGTGTTATTTCCTTACACATAAGAAAAAGTGCCTTCCATGTCTCCTTCTGAAAAAGGAATTCAGAAGAATTTCAGAAGTTTTGCTCTGACTCCTTGCCTTGCCTTTCTTAAAGATAATTTTTACCAAAAAGTTTCTGATTCAATAGATATTAGATGGGGGGGGGGGGGAATCAGCTGTTTCTAAATAAGGATCTCAATAATTCAGATAGCTAAGACTGGAATAGACATTGAAATATGTCAATCAGGGAGTCAGACTTTGAATGAATATAAGGATTTCACTTTTACAGGAAATCACAGAATACTAAGTCTTAGTTTTTCATTTAAAGCAACTCCCCTACAAAGATACATCATTACCAGCAAGGCTTACTGGCTTTATGGCAGCTTCCTCACAAGATTACACTTCAGATGCTTGGATACAGACTTGGCAGCTTTCTTAAATATTCACTTGGTATGCTCAGTCCTCAAGAAGAAGCTTTCATGAATCAGCCTGGATCTGATTCAAATAAGACATTTGAGATTCAGCTAATACATGAGTAGTCTTTTTCAATAATGTATCTTAGCTGGCAGGCTTGACGTGATATGGAAGCATGACTTCTGATTTACCCATATGTGATTATATTCTTCACAATTCTCTAATCAGTCGGTTTTGTGGCGTGCCAGGGATGTTTATCTTATTTATTTATTAAACAAATTTACATAGATACCAGATTGGCATAGCTGATGGGCATACTTCTAAAAAGGGCCCTCTCTTTGCTGACTTCTGTGTGGTGTCAGGTTGTGTCAGCACTGCAGCTTGCTGACAGTATATGTTAGTGAAATCTTGCTGGGTTTTTCCCTTCATTTTTTAAAAGTTTAAAAAACTTATAGATGCACTGGACCTTTGTGCTTTCTATTAGCAGCTGACACGAATATACTAGAATGAAAAAGTTCTGGATTGCCATTCAGAGATTTAGGAGCTTTATGTGAACAGTAGTTTAGCACAAATACATAGAAAAATGCAAATTTCAAGATTTTTAAAGCAATATTTTAAAGACATAAGTTGTATTTCATACACTCTGATTGCTTTATCTCTTGAATGCTAGACTTTCAAACCCATTCACAGAAGACTTTCATCTTCCTCTCAACTTGTCTGAAACTTTGAAGAAAGATGGGACAAGTAAAAAAGGAATGAAAGACAGCAGAAGTCATCTATTCAGATACAGAATTTAACTAACAGAAAGCTCAATAATACACAGCTTTGTAACAGAGCAAGATAATGAATAATTTATCTTTTTCTCCATCACAAGTTGTAGCAGGGAATGAAAGAGGTAACCTAATGCAGAAAGAGAAGCAAAAGCATATTCCACCCTAAAAACCCTACAGGGAAGAAAGGAAAATCGTTGGCCAGGTAGCAAATTCACTTTCAGAGAGCATACTTCATCATTCACAACCACACACACACACACACACACACACCCAATCTCCTGAGCTATGTGCATATATGGGAAACACCAACTACATTACTGGAAACATGAGAAGCACCAAATATGCTACTATATAGTCAGTCCTTAGTTTTTGTTTGAAGTACATAGTAGCTTGATCTGTATGATCAAAGCATGTTAGATCTACATGTACAGGGCAGAATATCTTTATGCATACAGATTATTGCAGCAGAGAACTAGGGATTAATATGGGTATTCTCTATGTATTTAATAATTTCAGGTTTTGTTGCATTAAACATTACTGACTGCCGGTTCCTTTTGAAGGTGCTCTGAGGCCAACAGGTTGTGCCAGCTTTGTTTTAAATAATGAGGACTCTTTTGCAGGTAAACCTGGCTTGCATTTTCAGCCAGTTACCTTCTACTCACAGAGGATGATTGAATGGGAAGAATTAATGTTCTTTAAGATTAAGAATATCAAAATGTGACCCTTGAAAATGAAATGAAAATGAACACATTAAGATATTTAAAACATAAGATTCATTCATCAAGTTTACTATTCAATCATTTAGTATTGTGTTAGACTCCTGATTTCCTTGTTGGGAAAGAACTTTGAAAGACTTTATTCCATGCTTTGAATAATAAAGTGTTTTGGTACACAAACAGCTTGATTAAGGTGCCCTATCTTCTGTGACAAGCACAGCAATAACTACTATACATATATCACTTTTTCCAATGTAGAATTATCTCCAACTGTTCATTTGTTGGGCTAGAAAATATAGAAATATAGCAATAGCACTTAGATTTATATACTGCTTTACAGTGCTTTACAGCCCTCTCTAAGCGGTTTACAGAGTCAGCAGATTGCCCCCAATAATCTGGGTCCTCATTTTGCTCACCTTGGAAGGATGGAAGGCTGAGTCAACCTTGAGCCTGGTGAGATTCGACATGCCAAACTGCAGGCAGCCGGGAGTCAGCAAAAGTAGCTTGCAGTACTGCATTGTAACCACTGTGCTACCACGGCTCTTATATAAATATAGTATAGTTGTATACCCATGATAACTTTAGGTGTTATAAAGTAGATTAATCTGTGCATAGATAACCAACTAGAAAAAATGAGGTTTATCTTTGTCATGTATATAACATAATATATTTCAAATATTGAGAATGCAGCATCATAGGAAGTTAGCTTAAGTTAGCTAAGTTAGCAAACAAAACTTCAATATGTACGTTCAGGCATTAGTTGTTTGCAGTTCTGACATCACTAAACTTCAGTTGCAGTATTTATCGAGCATAACAGATCTCCTTCCCTATTATTTCACTGAGAAACATGTGAAGCATATTAAATGTTTCTAAATTATATTTTCTATGATCAGAAGAAAGATGATCACACTGTTATATTTTACTCCTTTTATCTAATAGCAGCAAACCTTTTCCTGAGCACTTTCAGAAATTAATAACAGCACATTACCATTTCAGTGCAAAATCATTTATCAATTTGCATGCATACCAGTGCACAACACTTCTCATTATTATTACATTATTAACAATTTTATATTTGCATGCATGTTCAATTCTCTCTTTTCATCACATATCCTGCTGAAGAAATATCATTGCAAGGTGAAAAAAGAAGAAGCCTGATTGCATATAACACAGAATCCTGTAACCATATAAAATGATGTACTCTATCCAGATATGTTTGTTTTGAAAAATATTGTAGATCAGTATAATCGTAAAACTATATACATAAAAAAGATTGTTACTGACATCCCAAGATCTGTCTAAGAAGAATTATGTTTATTGAAAATAAGTACATCAAAATGCAATTTAATATTTATTCCCAGAATTACATGTACTGAACAATCTACTTTTTTCAGTTTCTGATTAAGCATGTATATTGAGGATAAAGTCTTATTGACCAATAGAGTGCTTGCTTCAGATAAGTAAAAACAATCTGATTTTAATGATAAAAATTTCCCATAGCAAATCAAAAGGATTCAACTTTACAATTTCTAGGATTGATTTTAATGCTTGTAATAATGAAAAGCTCAAGGGGAATAAAGAAACTGCTGCTTAATCGCTTTCCTTCTGGTTTTTAGGTATTCTCTCCAACATACCACCCAAATGTATGTAATACAGAATATGTGAACCAAACTATCTCAAAATGAGAAAAATCATTTCTTTGTTCCAAAAAAACAAGCAAGCCATTTAGAAATGTAATATAATTCAGAGGACTTCAATATATCAGCTCCAGGTAGAGCATAATATTTATAGCCATGGGTAAGAATGCACAAATATAAAATAATTACTTAGGAACCAGCTTTTGCTTTTGTTTTGCCACTATAAAAATATTTAGAAAAGATTCTAAGCACAGGAGTGTTTTTCTTGTGCCTTAACAGCCATCTTGTTTCCCCTTGGATAGATGTATAAATCAGCTCCTGCTTACATGGTAATTATCACCTTTCTAGCTAGTCAGTGGGTACAGAACTTGAATAAGAGCTGAATGGTAATAAGTTGAAAACATTTTATAAACACAAGATGTTTATCATCATGCCTGTTTATTATTGTCTTGGTCTGTTTTTTTGTATAAGATGTGAAGATCCATTCATCAGTATATTTAATCAGACTTTAATTCTCTTCTTTGCATAATCAGGGTTACTTTTACTAAAATGAAATTATACCGCTTTTAAATAGTCTTTTGAAGAATATTGGCTTGATGGGTCTTAATAGTGAATAGTTGGGAATTTGCCCTTAGTTCTAAATCACTCATGCCCCAGCCAGGCCTAAGGAATGTGTGATGATCCCCCAGGTGCTTCCCAAGATACTTCTCCAGATGTCAACTCAGAGGAAGTTCTGGGCACATCAGGAGGGGGAGTTTGGTCAATGGCTCCAAGCAGCCATCTGAAAGTGATTTGACTGAAGCACAGCTGCAGCAGAACAGCCCTGAAGCTTCAGGTGGGGAAAGCATGCAACTGCAGCTGAAGCTGGTCAAGAATGAGAAAGAGGAATCACCTTCTGCACCTGATCCAAGAACATATAGGGCAGAGAAAAGGCTGGAGCAGCTAAGGTCAGCCAGATTACTCGTGAGGAGGCAGCCTCATCCCTCTTGATGGGCTGGACCAGAAGATGGTTCTTTAGCATAGCAGATAGATGGAAATGATGCTTGGAACAATGTGTTCATTTTGTTGCTGTGTGTTCTTGCCTTGATCTTTGGATTGTGTCTCTTCAGCTTTTGCCTTGCCTTTACCTTGGAACTTGCCTTTGCCTTGGGAACTTGCTTGTGTGTAATGGACTGGATTTGCCTTTGCGTTGAGGACTAGTGTTGGCTTCATTTGAGTAGCCTTTGGAGAGTGCCATTGAGTGGTGTCACAGGGACTTGCTGGGGAATACCAATTCAGACTCGGAAGTCTTAATAAAGACTCCTTGCACCTGTGGTGTGTGTGTGACAGAGTTGGACAGCACAGGATGTTGCCAAATTCTTAGATTTGGAATCAAACTATACAGAAATTTAAATAAAATAGGCTAAATGGAAAGCTGTCATTCCAACAATATTTTTTTCCCTAAGGTTCAAAATTCAAGGAAGATAAGTCTGTTTTATTTTACTAGTGCCAAAGCAGTTCAACTGGTTCCTACATTCTATTTTCTGCATCCTTTCTTTTTTCTTAACAATGACAGAAATGCAAGAGTGTCTCCTCTTCCTGATTTCAAAGAAGAAGCACTGTATGAAGATTCATAGAATTCTTCATAACCTTTTATGCTATTACTGAGATTACTAGCCAGAATGTTAAAAGTTGCATTTAATTCTCAGGGAATCATAAAATCATGGAATTATGGAGTGGGCAAGGATCACATGAATCATCTAGTTCAATCTTCTGTAAAGTAAGGGAAAAATAATTAAAGCATCATTGAGAAGGATCAGCCCCTTTTCTTCTTAAAACTTCTAGAGATGGAAAATGCACAACCTTCATAGGCATATATTTCACTCTTATACAGATGTTACTGTTAGGAGTTTTTCCCACCCAGTTAAAATCCAGGTAATCTAAAACTATATCTGCTACATCTGGATCTAATTTCTCCTGTGGTAATGGAAAATGGGAACATTTTCTCTTTTCTTCTCCCCTTATACACATTATCTAAACATATGATATCATAACTCCCAAAGTATTTTCTACAGATTTAATATCTGAATTCCTTGAGCTTTTGTCAGAGGCCATGACCTCATGTTCCCGTACCTTCTTTGTCACCATCCTCTAAATCAGTGGTAACTTTGTTCAAAAGTTTCATTTTGCTCAAATATAAAACAATTGAAAGAGAACTTGGGCCAAATCTCCAATAATTCCTTCATATTTAATTTTAAAAATTTAATGGAAACAAATGTTAAGAAATCTATCCTTTTTCTATTAGTCATTGTCAGAATAGGAAAGAAGTAGAAAAGTGCTTGACTTTTAACCTGTACTGGACTTAAAGGTAATGTGAAGATATTGGTGATTCCTGTTCCACTCTTCCCTGAATTGTTATCCCCATAGTATTATATTTTAGTCTCAATTACCCTATGAATAGAGCAAATGCTGCACCAAATATGTCTGCTATTTCTTAAATTTTCTGTCAGTTTCTACAGTACTATTAAAAGGAGTCTACAAATCTTTCTGATTTCTCTGTTTTTAAAATGTAATTGTTTTTAATACTACATAATAGCTGCTTCTTATTAAACTATTGGCCTATTCTGTTTCTCAAGTCTTGGATTTATGTTTAGAAGATCAGTAAGTTCTTAAAATTCCTTTTGTTTGGAACGGTTGACATCTTTCTTATTATTTCTTAGTATTTAACCCAAAGACTTGGTTAATAAGTTTCACTGAGATACATGAATTTTACTACAGAATCAACCTGCTCAGAATAAGAATAGGAGCTCTTCTAACAGGCCAGTAGGGTTCCACTTTGTTTTCCTCCATGGTCTTATTATATTGTTATTTCTCTTTGTGCACACACAAGCTAAATCTTTCACACCTCTTTTAGGAGGTCATCCATCACAGCTGGTAACGATGCCTCTTTCAAATGAAACAAAACAAAGGAGTAGCCTCTATCATTTCTAACTATTACTAGGCTTTGTTGCCTTGGTAATGCCATGTCTTTTCTCTACAGCTATTATCCAACCGAAAAGAATTGCAATAAGGTGAAACCATGAATTCATAAAACATTCAGGATTCACTGTGTCAGGTAGCCAGTTCCAAAGGACAAGGCACCTTTAATAGCTGGGTATAAAAAGAAAATGCATCTACGCAATCATTAAAGGAACAATTTAGTACTACTTCTTGGTTATCTGCTTATCTCCCCTCGCTCATGAAACTGGATTTGCATTAAGCTACCTTTTGCTCAGCCATAGTTTCTGCATTAAAATATATAGGTCATGTTCACACAAACAATAAAACCTGGTTTGCAAACAATAATGGCTGGTTCATATATCATACTAAGGCAAAACCAAACAACATACATTGTGACGTTGTGAGTGAAATCAGCTCAGATGAAAATTACATTACTTTGAAATTTCTGAGAAGACTTCCCCCCCTCCCCAATAGTTTACTTTTTCTCACATATCACTTCCTTTCCCTAAGAAAATTGATATACAAGATTTTCTTTGAATATTTCTTGGGATGGCCACAATTACAGCAGTGCCTTGATTAATTAAAAATGCTTCAGATCACACAGTCACACAAACATAGCACCTCTCTTCAACTCTTTAAAACAGTTGTGTCTTTTCACATGCACCTGCAAAGAGCAGCTGCAGACAGGACTGTGTTCCATCCCTGCCTCCTTTTAAGGACATTTCTGGAAACTTGCAGAGCCTGATTGATTGTCAGCAATCTGATAAAAGAAATATTATCTTATATTATCTTATCTTATCTATCATATCATATTATATGTGACCATAAAGCCTCTTAGCAGAATATTCAAAAAACATTGTTTCCAAATTACATGTTTTTCAGTTGCACCTTAATAGCAAATAACAATATCTCCTCTGACCTCTTCAGTGGGAAGTTGTTCATGTATACAGTAATGTATTCTCATAAAAAGGTTGAAGGGTGGCATATACAAATATGGCTAACAACTCAAAGGCCAGATTTTAGTGGCTAAAGTCACACATAAATATCCTGCTTTTCTTGAAAAGGCAGGAACCTCTTCCTCTGAAGATTATCCTTATAGATTATTTGAAATTTTATATTCAGTAATGGTATATAATCATTGAACCAAATGTTTAATATAAATTTATATATAATATAAACAGTTGTTTTAAACAAAACTGTTACATATATGTATTTAAAACATTTAATTTATCATCTATAACAGGGAAAGGGATATTACTTCAGTCTCAGAACTAATCTTGGCTTTGAGTAGTGTATGTTGTCTGGGCTACTACTAAATTTGATGTCGTTTAAACTTTAAGTTTAAATGATTAAAAATTGAATTAAAATAAATGATTGTATAATACCTTTAATAAATTCCTCATTTGCTCACATTTACATTTTTCAATATGGCAGCGAATTCTGATCAAATTCTGATTTACTCTAGATCACGGGTGTAAAACTTGCAGCATCATGTTCAGTGGTGGGTTGCCCCCGGTTCGGACCGGTTCACGAGAACCAGTAGTAAAACCAGTGGGAGGCCTCACCCACTGCCCTGGATGTTGTCATCAGTGATCTGCACATGCGCAGAAGCTTCTGCATGAGCGCGCACAATCCCATTGCGAACCGGTAGTAAAGGTAAGTAGAACCCACCCCTGGTCATGTTGCTGTCACATGATGTTTTGTGGTTTTTTTTTTCCTTTGTGGACCTGGAATGGGTGTGACCTGCAGGTGATGCATCTGGCCTGCGGGCTGCCAGTTTGAAACCCCTGCTCTAGTTTCACTGTTCTGTTCTATTAGTTCTCATTATCTGAGTGTTTTGCTATGAGTTCCTACTCTCTCTATATTTTTTCACTGAATGGGACAGCTAAACAAGGCATTTGTAACAAAATGTCTATCCCTTTCAAGAAGAGTGTTCTCTAAATGGAGTCAGATGATAAACAGCAGTCTACTACAGCATATTCAGGACAACATCAGATTCTCTTAAGATGGTGATGGGATTCAGGATTGATCCATGGAATCATACAATTAATAGCATTGCACAAGCAACATTTGATGGTTAACTTCTACCAGTAAGGAGATTTGGCAACCAGGCAGTTTTTTATGTTTTCCTTTCAATCACATAGGAATAGACAGTAAATAAAACCATTTTACACATTTTTTTCCTAAAAACTGTAGGTTAGAAAAAAATGTATTCTTTAAATTGAAATTTTATGTTGCATAAGTCAAACCTGGTTGAGTTGAGAAACACTGAACTATTTCAGTGGAGAGGGAAAAAATGCCTGCGGAAAAAATGGTTCTGAATTTAAAAGTTTCATCACTTCATAAAACCAAATGCTCTCCGTTTGTTCCCCTGAAGGTAGGATTTTATATAAAAAAAGAAGGTTATAATTCTGTATTCAAAATCTTGCAGCTGAGTGGGATGGATGAAGATTGATTATGTCGGTGAATTCCCCAAATGTCAGTGTCTTTAAAAAAAGAGAGAGAGGATTATCTGAAATGAGCAGAATTCTCACACTTTCACTGCATTTTACACCTTATTCAATGCATTTAAAATAGGACGACTATACTAGTTCATTTGCTAATGCGCTATCCTAATTAAAGCATTTGGCAAATTAGATTGTGAATGTTAATTCTCTTCTTCTCCATCATCTTATCATCCTCTATTGTTAGACAGAAGAACCTGGAAAATATCCCTCTTTGACAACTTCATTTTCCCCCATATTACATTTGATACCCCCACATTTACCAACTATCCCTAAATAAATAGGAAATTCCTTTCCTGGAGCTAGAGCCAAATATTGGCTAAAGATTGGGAACTTTAATTAGCAATGAAAAAACACTGGAGACAAATTAATTGATTTCATTTGTATCTTGTCTTTATTTTTTACAATTCAAAATAGTGCATCCATAATGTTTCCTCCTCCTTTTGACTCCACTATAATAAATAACCAGTGAGGTGGTTGGGCTGAGACAAAATAGTTGCCTCAACATCACCCAGGCAGCTTGATGTCTAACGGACTAGTAGACTCAGAGTTTCCCAGTATCTAATCTAGCAACTTAACCATAATACTCATGACACCAAACTGGTGAAAACTATAAATTTATCTGTTTTGGAACCAATAATGTACAAGTTTATAGGCCAAAATATTAATATTCTTTTAGGTTTTCTTAATCAAGTGATAACCAATTTCACTGAGAGACAATAGATTTTTTCAATTAGTAAGGAAAGTGAGAAGATTTGCATACCCACCTCAGATTATCTATTGCACAGGATAATTCAATTTTAACACAGTTTAAATTTAATACCCCCTGAACATTACTTCAGAAAACAGTTTGCATTTCTCAATTGTAATTTTGAACAAAGTTTTCCTTCATACTAAGTCAACATTGAGTAATTGATGTCCTTTCTACAAAAGGCTTTGGGATGACTGTGAAATTATTTCATTTTCAAATGATGCCTGAGAAGATGGAATGTTACAACTGACAAAGCAAAGACACATTTATTTTATTCTAAATCGGGATATGGAAGAAGTTTTTAAACAGATATCCATAAATACTGAAGATGTTGTCAATTTCTGTTTGTCCTCCCTAAAATCAGCAATGGCCTATGGCCCTCCAGATATGACAGAATTAAATTTTCCAGCAACTTCTGCTGGCCTAGCCAGAAATGAATAATATTGAGTAGTAACACACTTTCAACCCTGGCTATAAATAAGATTCCTTTTCCATTTAGTAGAGGTGGGGGGGGGAGCTTTGAAAACCTAGAACTGATGTATCATTGTGACATCATCATGTTTTAAACATGAACCTAGATTACCTGTGATCATTCCACAGAGAATGAGATAGATAAAACTTACCCTGAAAGAAAGGAAGAAAGAAAAAAAAAACAATGGCTGCAAACAATTGTAATGACCTTAAGATAGGATTAAAGTGCTTTTGGTTTCCTTTCACTGATGCACAACAATTGTGGTGAAAAGCTTTTGTGGGAGAACTGATTCTTTGTTTATCTATAAAGTCATGTAAGATATACTGTACCACTATAGCAGGTGTCCAATCTATATGGCTTGGCTAGTTTATAGTAAGACAAAAAAACATCCCTTGAATTTCTTCTATCTAAGCACTGAATTTTCTGCTGATTTACTTTATTTGGGACTGAAATCCAGTTGATCTTTTTCCTGAGGGATAATTGCCTATACATGCATCACAGACGTAGGGGCTTCCATTGATTTTTTCTTAATATTAATCTTGAGAAAGGAGAATTAAGTTTTATGAGCAATTGTAAGGTATATTTGAAAGTTGTATTGATGGAATACTAAAAATTATAAATGCACTCTCGGCTTGTCTTGCAGTGAACTGAACACCACGGTCTGATATAATCCATTTGGGTACCCCATGGAGGCGGTAGGTATGTTGAAGAAATAGGTCCATCCCCCTTTCAAGTGGTATATGGCATGGAATTTCCGGCTATCTAGAAGATAATCTTCTAGATTATCTTCTAGATTATCCATGTATTAGCCATGTATTTCTTGTATATACCAAAATTACATCAAAGTTTCCTCAGATTTAAATGAAAAGAAATCAGAATGCTGTGGATAAAATAGAGGACTGTTCATAATATTGAGCAGCACTTATATGATTAAGCATTTGAGTCTATATCTAAAAGCTGTGATGTAATTGCTGAAAGAAGAATAAAACATGCATGCATTCTTGCTTTCTGTCTCGCAATCACACAGATTTAGCTTTAGAATTTAGATATCCATTCAAATCATATAAAAGTTTATATGAATGGCATGTTCATACAGCTATAGGCTTAATCTGATGAAAGTATGTGTAATTGGAATACTGATTACATATTTCTTTATTTAAATCACATAAATGTTTAGTAAGGTATTTAAATAAACAGTGGCACTTCTCAGCCAGAAAAGATTATATATAAACAACCCCCTCCCCCAAATCCTGAAGCTCATATATTAATTCTTACATAAATTACAAAAAGAGCCTTGGATAGTACAGTGGTCTAAAGCCCTGTTATTAACATCAGCTGCCTGCAATTATTGCAGGTTCGAATCTCACCAAGGCTCAAGGTTGACTCAGCCTTCCATCCTTTCTAAGGTAGGTAAATTGAGGACCCAGTTTGTGGGGGCAATAAGCTGACTTTATATAAATATACAAAAGTATGAAGGCTATTGCTTAACACATTGTAAACCACCCTGAGTCTCCGGAGAAGGGTGGCATATAAATTAAATTTAAAAAAAAAATTCTTAAACAGTATGGCTGGCAACTAAGCTTCAATAAGAGGCTTTGTTTCAGTATGGTCCAAGCAGAGCATTCCTTCAAAAATGCTTTATCTTGTCTTATTCATGTTCTTTCCAGTGCTAGAGGTTCATGACAGACTTCTGTGTATTCTATGTGTTTCTACAGAAGCCTCTTCTTGTTATTAGAAATAGAGATGGAGATGTTATTTTAAAATAAGTTTTAAAATAACAAGGAAAATCATTTGAAAGTTGAACTGAAACATTTATGGACACAGGTGAATAGGTGCCCATCTATAATTTTGTTTGAGAAATACAAAAAAGAAAGAGGAATTAACTACTATAATATCAGAGCATACAGAGTTCATGCTAATATGTTTACAATAGAGATGCCAAAACATTGTCAATTGTATGATCATGAGATATTTGATAAGGGATTTTATCAGCAGCATTTAACCAAACATATAATACAATTTTACCCAAAGCAGGTAAATATCACACTAAGTGTACTAATCATTATCAATCTCATTGATGAATTTTGATTCAAATTTATTAACAGCAGTGTTAGCAAATAGATTGCAGCAAGTGATATAATTCATTATTAGGAATGATCAGGTGGGGTTTATAAAAACTAGGTAAGCAGTAGAAATTAGGTTAGTTGTAGATCTAAGAGATTTAAATAAATTTGTAATTTTATCATTAGATTCTGAAAAAGCTTTTGACAACATATGTAAACAATATGTGTTTGCTATCCTAATCAGGCTCAGATTCCCTTTGGACTTCATAAAATGGATCAATATATTATATGAGTTCTCACATCTAAAGTAAAGGTTAATGGCATGTTTTCTCTTACTTTACCACTATTTAGAAGAATTAAACAAGGATGTTTACTTTTACCTTTGCTTTTTAATATCTGCATGGAATCCTTGGCTTGTTCTATTGGATAACATACTCTACAGCTCTACAGAATAGTACATAACTTTGTCAAGTGGTTTATTTGAAGACAACATTGCTTTACTTATTTATAAACCTCACAGTACTGTTCCAGTGTTGATGCAAATGATAGATGCCTTTAGTAAAATAGCAGGATACTCTATTAACTGGCCCAAATTGGAATTGATGTCATTTAAGAAATATTTCTGCATTTGTATCAAATCTATTAAATATTTAGGTATGTGTATACCAAAATATATAACTCAGTTAGTAGTACTGGTATATAATATTAATAAAATACAGAGAGAGGTTTCTTCAGATATCAATAGATGGAGTCATTAAACCTTACCCTTTGGGGCAGAATAAACATTCTTAAAATGAATGTTATTCCCTGCTTAACCTATATTCTGAGAGAAATTCCAGTTCTTATGTCTGTAAAATATTTTCATAAAATAACTTTTTGCATAGAAAATATTTATGGGATTCTTAAATTCTGGCAATATTTTTTTACAGAAAATGCAATTACCAGTTAATATGGGAGGATTCAGTTTTTCAAATCTGGAGCTCTATCATTATGCTTACCTACTGTCAAATATTAAATACTGGAGAGTAACAATTGGTGTTAATTTTCTGATATGGGCAACTTTGGGTATACACATATAGCACCTTTGCTTTGATGGACAATATTAGGATCTAAATACATTAAAACTCTATTATCTCTGGAAACAATTGTGTCAAAGTTATAAAATATAATGTATAATAAAATAGATTCAAACATTTTTCATATGATAAATTGACTTTATGGGGAAAGCCAACGTTAAAAACTGGAGAAAATACAGTAATATGATAAAAGTGATAATAGTAGAGATACTGACTTTCAACAAGTTGATAGATAATGAAAATGAAATTTTAACATATGCTGTGTTAAGAGATAAATATAACCAATACTATATTTACAAATTCAACATTTGTTAACAATTTATTTTGACCAGCAACATTTTCAGCTTCTGAGACACCTCAGATATTAAAACAATTAGTTAAATGTTTTAAAACTAAAAACCATACTATTAATTTGTATAGATATTTATTATCATCTTGGTGAAAACCTAAATGATAATAAATAGCTATTGGTTTTCACCAAGATAATAGCAAAAAGAATATTGAGAACAGTAAATAATGCAGAGCCAAAGGAGCAGGCAGTGTTCAGAAGTGGCTACAGCACAATGGATCACATCCAGGTTGTTCAGCAAGTCATTGAAAGGTACAATGAATACACCATGCCCCTGTGCATGGCTTTCATTGGCTATGAAAAGGCGTTTGAGTCAGTATTCCAGCAAGCAATAATTAATGCATCACTCAACCAAGGCATAGACACTGATTACATAAACCTACTACAATCAATATATGAAAAAACAATGGTGACAATTTGCCTTAATCATCTTAAAGTGGAAATCAACATAGAACGAGGTGTACAACAAGGTGATACAATATCAGCTATCCTTTTCTCGGCCTGCCTTGAAGAAATATTTCACAAAGTAGACTGGGCAAAAGATGGAATAAAATTCAATGGCACTTATAAATCATTTAATATTTACAGATGATGATGTTTTCTTCTCACAAGACCCAGAAAAGCTACAAAGACACATACAAGAGCTGCACAAAACAGGAGAATAATTTGGCTTAAAAATAAGCCTGAAAAAGAGCCAGGTTATGTTTAATACATTCACCAAAGAAAATAGGAAGAATAGACATAGTAGACCACTACTTGTACCTTGGCCAATGGAGCTCAATGGAAGATAATACAATAAAGGAAATTGAATGGCGTTAAATGTGGTTGGCAGGCATTTGGCACGCTAAACATAATTTTCAAAAACAACCTCCTCCTATGCTTGAAGAGAAAAGTTTTTTAACAGTGTGTGCTATCTGCTCTAACATATGCCAGTGAAACATAGACACTAACTTCACAATCGATACAAAAGCTAAGACTGGTGCAAAGAGCCATGGAAAGATACATGCTCGGCATTACAACACAAGATAGAAAGACCTGCATATGGATTAGAGAACAAACAAAAGTATATGATACCATCATCAAGAGAGTAAAAGAATTGAAATGGAAATGGGCTGATCACATAGCAAGAAGAATTGATGGCAGTGGACCACAGCAGTCATAGAATGGATCCCACTTGATAAAAAGCATCCACAAAAGACACCTAAAACAAGATGGAGTGACATCAACAAGTATTGCAAGCACAATTGCCAAAGAAAGGTTGAGACCATATTGGTTGCAGTGTATAGACAATGGTTAAAATGATGATGAAGATGATGATTTATTATCACTAAATCAATGATATGCAGATGCTAACAAATGAGTGGAATAAAAAATTAAAGCTCCCTAAACTGCCTATATAATGGAAGACTATCTTAACTTTTATAGCCAGAGTGTCAATTGACTTCAGCTTAAAATATATGTAATAAATAACATTTTTGAAATTATTACAAATTACATTTGTATAGATATGAACTGTCTAAAATAGTTCTGCTGAAGAGGTTATAAGGATAATTATTACTAGATTTTTACCCCATATTTATTATTTTATAACTAACTCAAGGTGACAAAGGCACTAATATTCTTTCCTTCTACTATTTTCCCCACAACAACTCTGAGGTGATTGATTCTTAATGTTTCTTTAAACATATATTTTTTACAATGGCCTATACTTATTATGTTTTAGGAGAAAGTAATGGATTATATAAATATGATTGTATGTATTTCAAGAGAATATTATCTTCTAAAAATAATATTCTTTTGAACTACATAACTAATAAATGGAATTTGACCACTGGACAACATAAATGGATTATTTGTGCCCTTACTATGCTAAGAACTGGAAGCTTTGGGGCTTTTTAGATAGTTTTTCAAACTCTATTTTAAAGAGATCTGGGAGGACGGTGGTTTCTAATGTAAATAAGGAGGCTGAGGGACCTCCCGGGAGGGGGGTGGGTTGTGTGGGTTCAGGGGTTAATCTGCAGGGGAAGGGGTCTAGTCCGGCTAAAGAGCGCAACGGAGGAGATGCGAAATCCAGGGTCAAGGAGGGTGTTAGAGCTTATACTATCGGTAGACATTACATCAGTACTGTAGGTGGGAGGGGCAGATATGGCGGGAGTAGGAGGCCATATCAAGTTAAGGGAGTGCACGCTCACTGTCTTCAAGCGGTGGCATGCCCCGGCTCCCAATGCTCTGCTCGTTCCCCAGGTTGCACAGACTCTCAGGCCCTGGACCTTCGGCTGATGCTATGCAATGCCAGGTCCGTGGTAAACAAAGCCCCCCTCATTTGTGATCTTGTTCAAGAGGGGGGAGCGGACCTGGCAGGTATTACGGAGACCTGGCTGGGCCAGGAGGGAGGGGTTTCTCTCATAGAGATGTGCCCACCCAGTTTCCAGGCATTTCATCAGCCAAGGTCACAGGGGAGGGGTGGGGGGGTGGCAGTTATCATTAGAGAAGGTCTTGCTCTGAAGGAGGCCACTGTTCCTCAGACGGTCGGATGTGAGTCCCTCCTTGTGAAGTGGGGTCATGGGGTACAGATGGGCTTGCTAGTTACATACCTGGCTCCCTGCTACATGGCGGCAGCCCTGCCTGAGCTACTCAACGTTATAGCCGCGATGGCGGTTGATACCCCTAGGCTTATAGTCATGGGAGATTTCAACCTGCCATCCATCGGTGAGGCATCTGAGGTGGCTCAGGAGTTCATGGCTTCCATGACGGCCATGGACCTGACCCAGTTAGTTCATGGCCCTACTCACCACACTGGACCTGGTTTTTGTCTCTGGTCAGTGGTTGAGTGATCTTCAGATAGGGGATATAGTGATTGAGCCCTTGTCATGGTCGGATCACTCCCTCCTTCACTTTGGCCTTCGAACCACCGCACCCCACCACAGGGAGGCGGAACCGATAAGGTGGTTCTGCCCCAAGCACCTGATGGACCCAGATAGGTTCCAGATGGAGCTTGGGCCATTTCCTGAGACTCTGGCACATAGCTCGATCAAAGACCTGGTGGCCGCCTGGGATAGGGAGGCTGCCGGAGCTTTGGATCGGGTCATGCCTTTGCGGCCTCTGACTCGACGCCGATCTCGCTTGGCTCCTTCATCTCCTTGGTACACTGAGGAGCTGAGGGAGATGAAGCGTCAGAAAAGACGCCTGGAGAGCAGTTGGAGAGCCAGCCGATCTGAATCTGACCGAACACTGGTAAGATCTCATATTAAGACTTACCTAGTGGCGATAAAAGCGGCAAAACATAACTATTTTTCCGCTCTTATTGCATCATCAGATAACCGCCCAGCCACCCTGTTTAGGGTGACCCACTCCCTGCTCCTTCAGGAAGCGCGGGAAGACCCCTTGGAGGGTAGAGCCAAGGATTTTGTTTAATATCTGTATGATAAAATTGCTCAGATTCGGGAACACTTAGTGGATTCGGGGAGAGGACGGAGGCAGGTCTTGAGAATACCACCTGGGAAGAGTTTGATTCTGTGACTCCTGAAAATGTGGACAGGATACTGGGGAGGCTGAATGCTACCACATGTTTATTGGACCTGTGTCCCTCCTGGTTGGTGCTGGCCTCTCGGGAGGTTACACGAGGCTGGCTCCAGGGGATTATAAATGCTTCTCTGAGTGAGGGTGTTTTTCCTGTCACTTTGAAAGAGGCGGGGGTGAGACCTCTCCTCAAGAAGCCTTCCCTGGACCCGGCAGTATTGGCTAATTACCATCCAGTCTCCAACCTTCGCTTTGTTACGAAAGTTGTTGAGAGTGTGGTAGCATGACAGCTTCCTCAGTATCTGGATGAATCGGCTTATCTCGATCCGTTCCAGTTGGGCTTCAGGCCTGGACACAGCACGGAAATGGCATTGGTCGCATTGGTTGATGATCTCTGGAGGGCTCGGGACAAGGGTTGTTCCTCTGTCCTGGTCCTATTAGATCTCTCAGCGGCTTTTGATACCATCGACCATGATATCATGCTGCACCGGCTGGAAGAGTTGGGAGTGAGGGGCACCATGTTCTCCTCCTTTCTCTCTGACCAGTCGCAGTCTGTGTTGGCAGGGGGGCAGAGATCAACACCAAGGCCCCTTATATGTGGGGTACCACAGGGATTGGTTCTCTCGCCCCTTCTGTTCAACATTTATGTGAAGCCGCTGGGTGAGATCATCCATGGTTTCGGGGTGAAGTACTACCAGTATGCTGATGACACCCAGCTGTACATCTCCACCCCAGACCACTCCAATGATGCCCTTGAAGTGATGTCCTGGTGCCTGGAGCTGTACGGATCTAGATGGGGAGGAACAGACTCAGGCTCAACCCATCCAAGACTGAGTGGCTGTGGTTTCTGACATCCCGATATAGTCAGTTGGTGCCAACGCTGACTATTGGGGGTGAGTCATTGGCCCCCACGGAGAGGGCTCGCAACTTAGGTGTCCTTCTGGACTCACAGCTGTCTTTAGAAGAACACCTGACAGCTGTGGCCAGAAGGGCTTTTTATCAGGTTCGCCTGATATGCCAGTTGTGCCCCATTCTGAATCGGGACTCATTAAACACGGTCACTCATGCCCTCGTCACTTCCCGCCTGGATTACTGCAATGCTCTTTACATGGGGCTCCCCTTGAAAAGCACCCGGAGATTCCAGTTGTCCAGAATGCGGCCGCGTGGGTAGTTATGGGAGCAACGTGGTGCTCCCATGTGACACCCCTCCTGCGTGAGCTGCACTGGCTTCCTGTGTTCTTCTGGGTGCACTTCAAGGTTTTGGTTACCACCTTTAGAATGCTCCATGGCTTAGGACCGGGGTATCTTTGAGACCGCCTTCTGCCACCAGTACCCTCTCACCGACCAGTACGCTCCCATAGAGAGGGGCTTCTCAGGGTGCCGTCGGTCAAACAGTGTTGACTGGCGGCCCCGAGGGGGAGAGCCTTCTCTGTGGGGGCACCCACCATGTGGAACAAGCTCCCCCTGGAGATACGGACAATCCCGGATCTTTGCGCTTTCTGCTGTGCCCTCAAGACGTTTCTATTCCAGCAGGCTGGCCTGGACTAACCTCTTCTAAAACTGCTCTTAAATTCTTAAATCTTAATCTCATAAATTTAGAGTTTTAATTTTAGGTTCAAGACCAAATTATTTAATTGTATTTTAATCAACCTTTAAAATATTTGTATTATATGTATTTTATCATTTGTCTGTACACCGCCCTGAATCCCCCGGGAGTAGAGCGATATATAAATATAATAAATAAAAAATAAAAAATTAATTAATTAATTAATTTTAAAAAAATACTAAATACTGCAAAAGACTAATACTACACCCATGAGCATGCTGCCTATAGATATAGACTTTTTATTGAGAAGTATAAGGAAATGTTTCGTATTTGAAGCTGCAATATAAATTCCAAGATATTTAACTTTTTTAACTACTTCGAATCCCATTATTCTTCCTAATTCCTCACACTGAGATACAGACATATTTTTAGTTATCACTTTTGTTTTATGCTGATTTACCTTAAAACCAGATACCTTACCATATTGAGACAAAATATCCAACATAGATGTAATTGATTCAATTGGTTGAGATAAAGTAACTACCAAATCATCTGCAAACGCCCTTAATCTATAATCTTGTTGTCTAATTACAATTCCCTTTAGCTTATTCGAATCACATATCCTATTCAACAGAACTTCTAAAGTCAAAATAAACAACAATGGAGACAGGGGACAACCCTGTCTCATTCCTTTCTCAATTTTAAAAGACTTTGTCAAACCTCCGTTAATAACTATTTGTGCAGTTTGTTCCTGATATATTGCCCTAATTGATTGTATAAAATAATCTCCAAAATGCATTTTTTCTATTATCTTAAACAAAAACTGCCAATTCAATCGATCAAATGCCTTCTCTGCATCCAAAAACACAAATGCTGCAGGAATTTGATTTTTTCCCCCAAATATTCCAATAAATTTACAACTTGCCTAACAACAATTATTTCAAAAATAATTATGAGGTGCTCTGGCAAAAAATCCAGAGAGAAATGGAAACTTGGAAAAAACTTCAGTTGTCTTTGCTGGGTAGGATAGCAGCAATAAAGATGAATGTACTACCTAGGTTTTTATTTTTGTTTCAAATGATACCAGTGGTTAAGAAAGAGTGGCAAAAAGGGGTTAATACGTTTATTTGGGATGGGAAAAAGCCAAGAATAAAAATGAAAATTATACAGGATGTACGTGAGAGAGGAGGTCTTAAGATGCCAAATTTAAGATTGTATTATGAAGCAGCTGTTTTAACACTAATTAGTGATTGGTTTAACTTAACTGAAGAGGGAACTTTAAATATAGAAGGTTATGATTTATTATATGGATGGCACGCTTATTTGTTATATGAAAAGAAGGTGGACAAGGCTTTTAAATACTTAGAAATGCTTTATTGAGGGTATGGAAAAAGTATCAATATAAGTTAAATTATAAAATTCCAATTTGGGCAAATCCTAGACATGCAATAGAGAATATAAATACAGAGCAGAAACAGGAGGTGATTAATTATAAAGAGCTCCTGTTTATGGAAAGGGGTAAATTGCAGTTGAAATCTTTAAATGTATTGAAAGAAGAAGGTATAATTTATACATGGTTTCAATATGGTCAATTACAAGCTAGATGGAGGGAAGATCAAAAAGTTGGTTTAATGCAATATGAGGAAAATTCGGTAAAACAGATTAGAGACCAAAGTCAAATGCATATTAAAAGGTTATATAATGTTTTGTTGGAAATAGATTCAGAAATGGAATTGGTAAAAGACTGTATGATAAAATGGGCACAAAATTTTCAAGAACCGGTAAAGTTGGAAACTTGGGAAAAGATCTGGGTTAGAAATGTTAAATTTACACAAGCACAAAATTTGAGGGAAAATTTTTACAAAATGTTTTATAGATGGCATTTAGATCCTAAAAAATTATCATGTATGTATCCAAATGTGCAACCTAAATGTTGGAGATGTGATTGTGATGATGCTACTTATTTTCATATTTGGTGGTCTTGTAAGAAAATTAAAGCTTTTTGGATAAAAATATGGTGGGTGACACAGAATGTTTTTTAAAAAAAGGTTGAAATTTACTCCTCAATTATTTTTGTTGGGTATTACAACAGGTTGTACTACAACAGAGACTAAATTGATCTTAAACTTAATATCGGCAGCTAGACTTGGTGGCGCAATATTGGAAGAAGGTCTTTTTGCCTACTATTGATGAATGGATACTGAAAGTAACGAACTTGGCGGAAATGGCAAAGATTTCAGCTTATTTGAAGGATATTACTCAAGAACGATATATAGCGGAGTGGACAAAATGGATTGAATATATTCAGAATAAATACCAGATAAAGAAATACCAAATTGCTTATGGATGAATATAAACTTTAGATGTATATTATCTGTAGCGGAGTTATGGTTCTATGGGGGATTTGTTATTATAATTGAAGTCAGATTAATTTAGTTCTTGATTGTTATATGCAATACTCTGTATTCTGCTCTGGGAAGTTGGGGTGGGTGGGGAGGGGGGGTTTAGGGAGGGGGGAAGGGAGGGGGGAGGGAGGGTGATAATAATTGTAAAACTTTTTCAATAAAAAAAGAGAAGTATAAGGAAATGTGGGACTTGTTTATACAAAAACAGTAGATAAAAATGATAATTATGTAAATTTAGTAGACATGTATATAGCTAAATGTATATAGAATTGTAACTATTAACTGTTTAAATGATATAGCAATTTTCACTTTGAAAAAGTGGGTTTTTTATTTTCTTTGGCAATGTATGTTATAGTTATCTTTGTTCTTTTTCCTTTTTGTTATTATTTTAAAAACAATAAATAAAAAAAGAAATGGCAGTGGAGCTTGTTACTGCAAAGGTTCACCTACACTAGTTGAATTGCAGCTAGCTGCCTCACACAGGCCTATTAAATAATGAGAAACTGTCTACCTTCTGGGGAGAGAAGAACCAGCAAGCCATATAAAAATGACTGTTCCCCATTTCTGTCTTCCCTGAAGCCTAATAAAAGCTTGTCTCTCTTTGACCTAGTGGAACAGATGGTAAAATGAGAGATTTAATCTCATGGCCATGGATTTAGGAGTTTCTGAGAACTATCTTGCAAGCAATGGTACATACATAGGTAAAGAGAATCAGTTCCAGTTGTTTTCAGTTATCCTAAATATTTGCCTGGGTATAGCTCTGAGTTACTTGATTATTATGAGCATTCCAGAGTGCAGTGATGCAAGGACATGGGGCTCAGGAACTCCCTTTAGTGCACTGGGAATGAGATTAATCATAACCAAATATCTCTCAGAGCATTGTTTCCATGCATCAGTACCATAAGTGATATGTATGAAAGTTTGATCATTGAACTAAAGCCAGAATTCTACAAAGGTTCAGTAGTTAGTGATTGTCACGAGTATTTTCAGGGTTGCTGCGGCTACATGATTAGCCACAAAAGAGGTATGGCCTCAATCAACCCATCTGCTGTAAGCAATTACCTGCAAGCCTTCCCTGCCCTAGATAATTGCCGGTTTGCTCACAATATAAGCAAGCACCTTTCGGCTTGCTACTCGGGCCTCGACAACTGGTCGGCCTGATCCAGCTAGTGTTTACTGCTGGAAGAAGATTGCAGAGTCCAGCATGATGCTGCAGAAGGGAGGAGATGCAGATAAGGACTCCAGACACCGGCCGCTGAGATATTCCCACAGATGCTTGTGTTTTTGCTGTTTTTAAGCACACAAGCCAACGGTTAGGTTGTGCTGGAAATTCTTCTCCACACGGACCGTCAAGCCATGTTGGTGCTTGAACTGCTTTTATTCTCAGGTGACTTTTTTATTGTGAAGTCTTCACTGCTGCCCTTCATTTGCCTTGATGATGTGTCAATGCCAAAGACGTCCACCTTTGTATTATCCTTTGTTTCTTGTGAACTGTTTTTGGTATTGTGGAGAGGAATCTAGGGAGATAGCCTGGCTTCACATACCCAGATAAGACTTTGCTTTTAATGTGGTTTTTAAAGGCACAGTGTCTTTTTAAGTATTTTAAATTAAATTATATATTTATTCAAGGCTCCTTTGTCGGCTTTATTTCAATCCCAGTGCTTTTGCCCATGAGCTGGTTCACGGTCCGGGGTACCCCTCAACCCCACACCCCACAGTGATGTACCAGCAGAACCATTTAAAACTGTTCAAGTTGGTCAGTGGTGAAATGTAAAATTTGTTACTACCAGTTCTGTAAGCGTGGCTTGGTGGGGGGGGATAATGTGACTGGGTGGGCGTGGGCAACTTTAAAAAAAACTTTTTAAAGCATTCTTTTACAACCTATTTGGGTGAATAGGTTGTAAAAAAATGCTTTTAAAAGGTTAAAAAAAAGGCTCTGACAATCACAGCTGTGGTGCGTGATCGTCAGAGCCTTTTTAAAAACTTTTTAAAAGCAGGAAGTAATGACACCTGGGAGGGTGGGTGGAGCCTCACGCCGCCATTATTAATGGTTCTCCAAACCACCTGCCGCAATCACTACCGGATTGCCTGATCTGGTCCAAACCGGGAGCATTTCACCCTGAAGTTGGTGCAGTTGAAGTGCTTTGTGCAGTTTGTAAGCTGCTGAGAAAAATATAGCAGTGGCCAACAGGCTGGAAAAGATAAATTTATATTCCAGTGCTAAAAAGAGCAGTGTAAAGAATGTGCGAACTATTGAGCAATTGCATTTACTTATATGCTTGAAAAATAATGCTTAAAGTTTTACAATCCAAGTATCAACAATACATGGAGCAAAACTGTCAGTTAGACAGCCAAACTGACAAGAGTCTTGCTGAATTTATGTAGAGAGGAAGGAAGATTACCTTGAGAGAGATACAGTATGCAAGATCTGTTGCTAAGGTGATGACGGGTGAAAAATATTTTAAGTTCACAATAGATAGATAATATTTGGAAGTAGATCAGACAGAGAGCTCCTTAATTCATGGAACTATACTGTAAGTAGCAGAGGAGGTACAATATAATTAGACTTGCAAGTTTCTGTTATTATAGCCAGTCTCAATAAAATAGGTTTAGCTTTCGTGTGCAATTGATTTCCTGATCTGGTCTAACTAATGGGGACAATTTTTAATCTGAAAGCTATGAGACCTGCACCACTTTTATAGCTTTTATAGTTTTATAATCTCTATGATTATGCCAATAATATAAAATGTCATTTTCTAATAGTTTGTTCTGATGGTTCATTCATACATACATACAATTTATTCTCAAGGATTATTTTAGTCCTAAGTAAAAAATAAATCCAGTGTTGAATCTGAATCATGATTCATTTACCATATATTATTTTTAATTCTGACTAACAAATTACATCATGATAAATTGCATTGTTCAGGAATGAGTTTATAGCCCTAGGCTTTGATAGGAAGTTAGTTAAATGGTAGAAAGACCAATGGACTGATTTAGCAAAGAAAATTTCCAAAGCTTGCACTGTAATTCTGAATAGTGATTCATTCTTTACACCTGGTTATTTAAAACAATCATTACTTATTAGCTGTTCTCTGACAGCATTTAATACTTAACTCCATTCATTTGTAAAGAACTGTATAAAAATAAACTAGCATTATTGCATTTGCTTTTAATTTCTGGTCTTCATGGAAAGTAGTTTGCATATGGTCTGGGTCTACAGCTTCTAGAATTCCCTGATAATTTTGCATGTTTTCAGGTCTAATAATATATCTCAAAAGCTGTAACTTAGTGAAAGTTGACAGAATATTTTTACATACTGTTCACTTTTTGGAAATTTATTCAAGGTAATACCAGTGAGTGCTTTGGGGATACAAACCATTATCAGTTCCTAAATTAATTGTTAGCTCTTTAGGTGGGATCATAAGTAAATCATGCCCTGACCTTATCTCTTTGGAGAAGTTTCTTCTGTTTGTTAGGTAATGAAATGAAGAAAGTGGGACTGAATTTTGGTATGCTTATTCTGAGGTCCATTCCTAGCTTTTCTCAGATTGCTCTAAAAACAGAGGAGAAAGCACCAGGAGCAATAATGAATGTCAGAACAGATGAACCTTCCATTTTTTCTATCTCACTCATAATAGCAAAATTAAGTTGAGCGATCAGAACATTTTCTTTCTTTTTTTTCTAGAGGGACAATAATACAGTGATAGAGAAAAGCTTGAGAGCTTTTACTGAGCTACCAATTGTCAGATCTGATTTTTCTTTTCTCGGAGCATAATTCCTAAATGACTTCTGGATGAAAAAAAAACAGATGAAGAATTCTGCTTGCTACTAGCTCTTATTGCAAAGCTAGCCACTGTGGTATAAAGATGGGGGAAAATTTGAGGCAATTGAAAGTAATTTCTATCCCAATCTTATCCTGATCTAATATGAAGCTATATATTTTCATCTCTATTTATTCCTAAAACATCTCTTTTTTTCTCTACTGGAATCTGATTTATTTTACATTTTCATTTGTTTATAGAATCTTATTGTGTACATAATTATAGCAATCCTCTTCTATACCAGTTATGTCTTCCTAAGCTTTATTTATGGACTGTAGAAATCTGGATGGCTACTGGACAGTAATAAACTAATAAAAAGAAAATCTAATTCCTTGCTACCATGTCATGGTTACACTGATTTCTGCACCCAAGGAACTTTGATTCTACATTTTTCCATGATATTACGTTTATTTTAATTTTTATTATTAAAGTGAAAACTGTTGTGAAAAGCAGGTTTCATGTCAGACAGCATCAGATTGGGAATATATACTATGTCATGTCAACCAGAGTCAACATAGTAAGAAGCATAATTTCTGTCATGTAAAGCAAATGCAGAAGCTCCAGCCATCCTTTCTTTTGGACAAGAAAACTTTTTATTTTCTTTAAAAATCAGAAGAGATTTTTTAAAATCAACAGGGATGTAGCAATATTTTTTGTGCCTAAATTACTAAAGATGAATTGGATGAATGGCTGGAATTGCCCAAGAAACTAGGGAGAAACTGCTTTGGGATTCTAGTTTTCTCTCTGGATTATGTAATTATTTTGATTTGACTTTGTATTGAGTTTCAATTTACTTTGCCTATGTATTTCAGAAGTCTTTGTCAGTGTAAGTAGGATTTTCTGTGCAATTTCAGACCAATTACATTGATTTCTTGGAAAATGTGTTTCTTGGAAAATCCGAAAGCTTGCCCCCCTAAAATCATTAATAAAGTTAAAGTTATATTAATACCACATTGTGTTATTACAAGAACATTATATGTAGTTTGAATAAATTTGAACATATATACTGTAGAAATAGAGATAGAAATGGAGATGGGTAGAGATATCTTTTAAGATTTCTTTTAAGTTTAATTTTGTGTATCTATTGTGAGATTATCTCCCAAAGAAGGAGGGAAGGACTAAAATTTCTATTTTTAATCTTTTATGCTGCAGGAATGAAAAGTGCCTATATAGGTTATGGGATCCTTATCTGTATCATAGACTGAAGTTATGGGAAGATATTATGTGAAGAGTTCTCTGAAAAAGACTTAGTGGCTCTACCAGATCAGGAAGCTAAGTCATGACACATAGTGAGTCTTCTGGGGTAGGAGGTTGAGCTGTAATCTTTAATGCTTCTGACCCAGCCAGGCTGCTACTAGGACAGTAAGCGATACCTGTAGAGAAAAAAAATGATTAAGGGACTGTAGAACTGGTGCACCTGAAGGTACAGTATTTTTATTCTCACATCTGGCAGTAACTTTCAAAATGCTTCTCTCCACTCTTTTATATACCCTGAGGTAAATTTCATTGGTTTTACATTTAAATATCCCCCTGGCTGTAACAAAGCAAAGTAAAAATGAATTGGTATGACTGTGCCTCTCTAATTACTCAGGTTCATTGGGTATGTATGGATAAATTTGTTTAGGGCAGGTATGAAATGTAAAAATGTTTGCTACTGGTTCTGTGGATGTGGCTTGATGGGCCTGGCTTGGTGGTCATGTGACCAGGTGGGTGTGGCCAACTTGATGTCACTCACTGTTAGAGCCAGGAGCGGCACATTTTGAAGCACATTTTGTCCTTCTGAAGCCCCCAACATTTTGAGTTTCCCTCCACGATCCAAGTGAACATCGGAACCTTCTCTTGCAGAAACAGAATCCTGGCACAGAAACGGAAAAATGAGGGGGGGGAATGGGGGAATGGGGAGGAGAAGGTGTAAGAAGACGTTTCCTTAGATTGCTGATGCTCCCAACAATGAGTTTGGTGGCAATCTAAGGAAATGTCTTCAGCTCTTCAAGATTGACTTTAAGAGTGCCGAGAAGCCGACAGCAAAAGTAGTGGCAGCAGGGGTGACAGGGGTGTGTGTGTGTGTGTGTGTCCCCCTCTGCAAGGACTTGGAAACAGACACTGCCCCTCTGAGGAAAAGAGGAGGCAGTGAAGCCCTGGCTGTCACCTGGGAGAGGAAGACCGTGAAGGGACACACATACACCCCTGTCACCCCCGCTGCCACTACTTTTGCTGTCGGCTTCTTGGTGCTCTTAAAGTTGATCTTGAAGAGTTGGAAGACATTTCCTTAGATCTCTGACGCTCTGAACAATGAGTTTGGCATCGTAGAAGGCAGGGAAGTATGGCAGGGCTGCAGGCTGTGGACTGGTTTGGGGGCATGGCCAGCCAGCAATTGCTACCGGTTCGGAGAACCAGTCCCAATCTCTACTACCGGTTCTTCCGAACTGGTCCGAACCGGTAGCATTTCACTCCTGGTTTAGGGGGATATGTTATTCATTTGATATCAAAGTTCCAATAAAGGAGAATATTTGTGGGGTTGAAATGAGGAATCCTTGGTGCTCTCTAAGCTTGCTTGTTTTCTTGCAAACATTTGCAAGAAAACAAGCAAGCTCAGAGAGCACCAAGGACTCCTCATATCCAGGTTCATTACTATGGTGTAACAAAGATCAAATCAGTTTAAAGTTGTGTATAAATTTTTGTACTATATTGCAAAATCTTGAGATTTATCATTAAATAAAGCATTATGGATTTATTAAAAACAAGGGGCAACAGGAAAGAATGCTTCAATTTTGAAAAACCACTACAATCCCAGATTTACTATAGTGTGTTATAGATATCTTTTCATGTTCTATTTATCAGCTGCAGCTGTATCTGTATACTAGAGAGATTGATGAATATTCATTCATGTGGTCAGAGTTTAATGATTTGTTTAAAAACTAGATCAATGATTTCTTACATGCAGTATAATAGGTATTTCTTGCTTCTTTCATCTGATTGCTTTTGCATTTTCTTTCTTTTTCTTCTATTACAATTCAGTAATGTATTTATCATTTTATTTATTCATTCACCCCATTTCTACCCCATCCATCTCATCTAAATACTCTCTGGGCTTACAATAAAATCCAAGTTAGAACTGAGTAAGAAGAAGAAGAAAAACATATCGAAACCACAGACTCTATACCACTAACAATATAAAAATATCCCAATAAATGGCTATTTCAGTATAAACACAAAGAAAATCAAAACAAAATCCACAAACAAATATAAAATACTATGACTCGCAACCCCAGCTTCGGGTCAAACAGCATTTTCCTTTTCTGCACAATAGAACAGGTAAATCTTCAAAGCTTTCTTGAAGCCTATGCCTTCTTGAAAAGGCTGACTTAATTCCCAGTTTAGGGAGTTCATAAAAATGAGGGTGGCTATCTCCAGAGTCTTCTCAGATATAGTCAATGGTGGGCTCCAAATATTTTAACAACCAGTTTTCTGCCCTAATGATTGGCTGGGTGGTCATGGCTGGGAGGTCGTGGCTGAGTGGTCATGGATGGGTCGGGTCATGTGACTGAGTGGGCATGGCCAACTCTACTTGTGTGAGTGGTACCTGTATGGGACAGCAAGGGTTGGGGAGGGAATCCAGGGGTCTCCAGTGGGGGGGGAGGAAATCCAACCTGTTTGTGTGGTGTGTGTGTGTGTGTATGTGTGTATGTGTGTGTGAGAGACAGACTGCATCAAGCTAGACTGGGAAAACTGGCTGAGAGAGGAAGAGAAGCTGGATAAACTGGACCCAGATGTTTCCTGGGTCTCTCGCCCAAGAAGCAACAACCTCGCAATCTCCCCTGTCTGCTACTAGCCCCCTTTTTCAGACGGGATCACCCAGCAGTGGAGACAGAGAGGGAGAAGGGGGCAGCGGCAGTTGCTAGCATTGAGGGGAGAGTGCCATACAGAAATGGGAACTCACAGAAATGCCACCCCCTTCTCCCTCTCCGTCTCTGTTGCTGGGCAGTCCCGTGTGAAGAAGGGGGCTAGTAGCAGAGAGGGGAAGAGTACAAGGTTGTTGCTTCTGGGATGAGGGCACCAGGGGTGGGCTCTACTTACCTTTACTACCAGTTCGCAACAGGATCGCTCGCCTTGCTTCTGCACATGCGCAGAAGGTTCTGCGCATGCGCAGATTGCTGATGATGACATCTGAGGTGGTGGGTGGGACCTCCCTCCAGGTTTACTACCTGTTCTTGTGAACTGGTTTGAACCAAGGGCAACACACCACTGGAGGGGACCTGGGACACGTCTGGGTCTGGCTCACCTGGCTTCTCTTCCTCTTGCAGCCAGCTTCTTTGGGCCGTTTTCAGGCCATTTTTCAAGCTGTTTTCAGGTCATTTTTCAGGCCATATTTGGACCTGAAAACAGCCTGAAAAATGGCCTGAAAAATGTCCAAAAAACAGCTGTTTTTTTTGTCTGGTTTTCAAGCCTTTTTGGGGCTGCTTTTCAGGCCTTTTCTGGGCCATTTTCAGGCCATTTTTCAGGGTGATTTTGGTCAGAAAAACAGCCTGAAAATGGCCCCAAAAATGGCCCCCAAATGGCCCCAAAAACAGGCAGGGGTGGGGCCAACCAATGGTCCAATTTGCCTGTTCTCCAAACCGTGCAGAATCAGAACAACTGGTTTTAGTGAACCGGTCCAAACTGGCAGCAGCCCACCTCTGGGTATAGTCCTATAAGAGGAGAACTTTGAAGACGTTGACCCCGTTTGATCAATTTAGTAGATAAATACAGGAGGAGGTAGTGCTTCAAGTAACCAGTTTTGGAGCCATAGAATGTTAAAGCTTAAGAAGACAACCAGCACCTGGAAGACAAACAGTATTATATGATATGGGATTTATTTTATCAATGGCTAGATAATAAAGCATGGAAATGAAGTATGAAATATGAAATAATTGTAGTGATAAAATATATGAAGTGATTTTCTATGGGAGACAAGCCATTGTTAAATGATTGTTAAATGAGAATAATAGTATAAAGGGATATAAAAATTTGTCAAATAAGAGAAACTAAATAATTTGTAAATTTTGGATATGGGATTAAGTACAAAAGAATTGTAACCGATTGACACACTTTCTGTGACTGTAATGGATGATGGTTGTTTTATGTTTTGTTGTGTTTAAAAATAATTTTTTTTAATGTGAAACAGTTTCAACTTTGTCATTGCAAAGTCAGCAATTTGGATTGTCAATAATAATATTAATAATGATGATGATGATGATGATGATTTTCTTTGGTTGTCCAACTTTTGCACTTTTGTTTCAGTTGCTTTGCAGTTGTACACCCTGGTTCTCTAGCACTAACAAATGAGCCCTGTAGGCCCTGTTTCGACAGATGTCCAGCAGCCATAGCATCTGACACAGTCCTTATTGACCCGGGCGACGACTGATCCGATGTGGAATTTTGTTGATTTCTTTTCATCTTTAGTGATGGTACGGGCCTAGGTTGGTTCACGATGGCTAAACCACTACTGATCCAAAGACGATAATCCCATAACCATAGGAAGTACACCGGATAGCTGTCCAGGCCCAGCCATAGCAGCCTAACTGTCTGCTTAGTGGCAGAAAGGCAGGATCAGGGAAGAAATAGGCCTACCTGCCAGGTTGGTGGCAGAATCAGGAATGGGAGGGGGGAGAGGAAAGAGGCCTACCTGCCTGTTTGGTGGCAGGACTGAGTTTCATGTTTAATGAATAAAGTTAATAATAATAATAATAATAATAATAATAATAATAATAATAATAGTTATTATTATTGTTGTTGTTGTTGTTGTTTCGATGGCCAGGTCATGATATTTTGTTATTTTTTCCAGGTCTTTTTCTTCAACTCTGGCGTCTCCTGGTACAGCGATGTCAATAAACTGTATGCTTTGGCCCTTGACAATTGTGATAGGTGGCGTGTTATGTTCCAAATGACAATCTGTCTGTATTCGAAAGTCCCACAAGATATTCACTGTTTCATTTTCGATAACTTTTTCCACTTCGTGCTCCCATGACTTTTCAGATACAGGTATGTCATATTTTTACATCATCATCATCATCATCATCATCATCATCATTATTATTTGCGCAGTCAGCCAGATATTCAGACTAGGTTTGGCACTTTTGTCTACCTATCGAGTCCTTACCAAGGATCTGGGATAGGCAAATCTGGATGTTTGATGGTGTTAGAGATATTGTCGCAGGATGGAAGCAATTCCAAGTAAAGCTGCCTTCTGCAATTGACTGGTGGCAAATTTGTCAATGCCTATTATTATTATTATTATTATTATTATTATTATTATTATTATTAACAACAATAACAATAATAATAGTAATAATTAAGGAAGCCAGTTTTAGTATAAATGTCAGTATTCCCAATTTTTATTGTGTCTTCTCTTCCTATGCAAAAGGACAGAAACATTTTTTTTCATGATAGCTGTACTGCAGCAGTGTAAATCATCTTGTTATCGGCAGTAAGAAGTTGTTTAATCATCTCATTCAAGCAATCTCAAAAGCAGCAACGGGAGTGTAAACCAGGAGCTGAAGGCCATAAATAACTCCATTTTCTGGCACAGATAAATTAAAATAGCCATTGTCCTTGGTAATGTTCATAGATGGCTCAACACAAAACATTTTAATGCAAATTTACCGTATATACTCGAGTATAAGCCGACCCAAATATAAGCCGACCCCCCCAATTTTACCCCCCAAAAGTGGGAAAACTTATTGACTCGAGTATAAGCCGAGGGTGGGAAATGCAGCGGCTACTGTTAAATTTCAAAATAAAAAAAGACCGGTCAAAAGTGCGAGGACCTGTCAGAAATCACCTTTTTCAGCCCTCTGGGTAGTCCTTTTGTGCATATGGACTACTCAGAGGGCTGAAAAAGTAATTTTTGACTGGTCCTCACACTTGTGACCAGTCCTCGAACTTACGACTGTCCTCACATTTTACGTTTTTGCCCTATCTTGTCACTCCCACTCTTTCTCATTCTCTTTCTCTCTCCACCTCTTTCTCTCTCTCTCCCCCACTCTGACTCTCTCATTCTCTCTTTCTCTCTCCCCTCCCCTCCACTTGCATTCCAGCTGTTGAATTCTTTGAAACCAACTAAAAACTTCAGGGAGTCGGGGAGAGTCCCTGTTGGGAAGAAGGGAAGAAGGGGAAGGAAGGCAGGAAGGCGAAAGAATGAAAGAAGAACGAAAGAAATCTTTCTTTCTTCTTTCCTTCCTTCTTTCCTTCTTCATTCTTTCCTTCATTTTTTCCTTCCTTCTTTTCTTTCCTTCATCCCAGCAGGGACTTCTCCACCTCCCAAGTTTTAGTTATAGAAAGTGACAGGAACAGCCCGAGGGGATCCCAAAGCAGATTCCCTTGCAGATCTGCTCAGCTCCAGAGAACATCTGACTCTGTTTAGTGCTGGCTAGCCCAGCCGTCTGTGTGCAGGTGTGTGGCTGCGTGTGTCGGTGAATGTGTATGTGTGCATGAACGTGCGGAGGGGGGGAAAGGCTGAGTGTGTGGGGGGAAGCCAGAGGCCCAGAGGGTGGGGGGGTGAGAGGGAAAGAAACTTTGGGAAACTTTTTTCTCACCCCTTTTTTCCCTCCTCCCTTTCCTCGCCCCGAACGGCCGGTGGGCGAGGCTGCCCGAAGCGTTCCTTTCCGAGGGGCTTCTCGGAAGCGGGGAGCTGAAGCGGAAAGTTCCTTTCTGATGTGGGAGAGGGAGAGGGGCGCAGGTCCCCCACCCCGCCTCAACTCCCCGGTTCCCTCCCCCGGCTGAACTGAATTTGAGGCGCGGGTGCCGAGAAGCCCCTCGGAAAGGAACGCTTCAGGCAGCCTCACGGCGACCGGAGCAGCCTCGCCCGCTGGCCGTTCGGGGCGAGGAAAGGGAGGAGGCGCCTGTGGGGGGAAGGAAAGAGCGGGGAGCTGAGGCGGACGAGGGATGGCGCTGGTATTCGGGGCCAGTACCAGGCAGCTGCGGGCACTTGCCATGGGCCACGCATTACCATGCAGTCGTTCGGCTCCCGCTTGCCTGGCAGCAGCTGCTTCTGCTCTTCTTCGTCGCCCAGCGCCGACCCTCTTCAGCACTGGAGCCGCGGCTGCGACTGAGGCCAAATTCAGTGAGTGGTGAGCTCCAGCCGCAGTGGGCAGGCCTGGTGGCCAAAGCACCCCTGGCATGGCTGGCTGCTCGCTTGCTCGCCAGCAGCGCCTTCTGCTCCTCTTTTGCCCCTCAGCGGCTCCCAGCAACTCCCAGCAACATGGCGCGGCGGCGCTTTGGCTTCCGCTCGTTAGGCATCGGCCGCCTCTCTGCTCAGTTGCTGGGAGCCACTGAGGGGCAAAAGAGGAGCAGAAGGCGCTGCCGGCGCAAGCCTCCCTGACCCCTACAGCCAAAAAGGGGTGCAGGGGAGGGGCACCGCACCCCCATACCCCATTTTGGCTTTAGCAAGCCTCCCTGCAACCCCGGGAGCCAAAACGGTTGCAGGGGAAAAGGCATTTTTTTCGTGACCCGAATATAAGCCGAGGGTCCGTTTTTCAGGCTGAAAAACGGGCTGAAAAACTCGGCTTATATTCGAGTATATACGGTAAATTGTTCACAGCTTTCTCCTCTCTTTTCTTGTTCTCTCATTATATTTTTTTATATCGAAGTTTATGAAATTATTTTTTAAAATGCAGTTATAAAATATATTACAGAGGGTCCATGATGTAACAATAAAACCATCATTGTTAATTAGAAAAACAGTCTAAGGAAAAAGATATTTAATTAAAGGCAAAATATGCAATGTAAAATATAAACAGATCTTTTTCATTTGTGTTTTTCCTACTCATTTGTAGGTTCACACAGAAAGCACAACTGATGTGACTCAATAAAGTTGCCATTATGCCCATGTTATACAGCCAAAGAGATGCTAGGCAACCTGTATTTTTATAATCCCAAGGAGATTCTTACAAGACACACAGTAAAACTAGTAAGTTCTTTAAATATTAATAACATAATGAAAGAACAGATCATACACAGTTACTAGTTATTGTGAAGTCCTAGATGCTGTCTGATCTTTGTGGTTTGTTTGCAGATGCTTCATTACTCCACTAAGTAATATCAATATGAGTCAGTGTGAGGTTTGCTCTTAGCTTATATGCGGTACCTTACCCTGCCAGTGTTGGTGGAAGTGTGTTTTTCTCTTGGTAGTTTCTTAATTGTTTTCTGTTTGAATAAATACCCTAATAAAAAAAAGCAGAAAACAAGCAGAAAGCAGAAAACAATGGAAGCCTATAACTTCATGGTCATATCCATGTTGTTTTTTGGCAGCATTATATATGTAGTTTAGCTTGATTGTTTGTTGTTTTACTTCTCAGCCTGGTCTACAGCTTTAGAATTTCTTGGCAATCTCCTGTTCAAATACTAAAAGTACCAACCACACCCACCTTTTTTATAGATTAGTCAAGGTTGGCTAGGTGCTCCCACCTGCTATGACAAACAGAAGGAAATTCTTGGCCTTTTATGTAACTTGTGTAAATGTAATCTCTCCCCGTCACTCCTTATTTTAATAACCACATGGGGCTGCTTCAGAAGCTACTTTTAGTTGTCCTCATCTGAAGTTGCATACACTATCCCTCTGCTTTTTTCAGTATATACACATATGGTGTTAACTAGGAGTGGCTTCCAGTGTCATATGTACTTCTTTATATTGTGAAAAATCTCCTTACAGGTTTTATTCAGTTCTGTTGAGCTGTTATGTATTGACACATTGTAAACATGTCAA
>WNWU01013815.1:19638862-19673443 GCA_012654045.1 Ptyas mucosa
TTGACATGTTTACAATACATACATACATACATACAGTACACACACACACACACACACACACACACACACACACACACACACATATATATATATATATATATATATATATATATATATATATATTGCTGATAAAGAAATAAAGGGAGACTAGTATAGATCTATTTCAAGCTTTTTAGCTCTCATCAGCCAGCCATACCCTTACTCGGATTCAAACTTGGGCTGCCTGCATGTTAGGCAGTTGTATTAACCTGGATCTATACCTGCTTGAGGGCTCCTGGGTTGGAGCTGAAAGGCGAAAGGGAGCAGAATGCCCCCTCCCACATGTTGGGGTAGACCAGGTGTCTCGGCAAAACACATAATCTTCCCCTGGCTCAAGCTGATGAAGGGAGGAGAACTTGTGGCTCAGTGGTTAATACAACTGCCTAACATGCAGGCAGCCCAAGTTCAAATCCAAGTAAGGGTATGGCTGGCTGATAAGAGCTACAGTAAAAGCTTGAAATAGATCTATACTAGTCTCCCTTTATTTCTTTAACAGCAAAATATATTTGGTATAAAATGGCTTGTCGTGAATGTGACTGCTTGAGGGCTCTTGGGTTGGAGCTGAAAGGCGAAAGGGAGCAGAATGCCCCCTCCCACATGTTGGGGTAGACCAGGTGTCTCGGCAAAACACACACACACACACACACATATATATAATGTTTACGTGTTTAATGCTTTTATGATGTACACTTCCATAGTCACTCATTGATATGGGTGGATATAGAAATGAAATAAATAAATAACTTGTCAGCATTAATTATATGGTTATTTAAAGGTTGTTTATATCCGTATATAATGAGAATCTTGTACTTTCCTGCTCGCTCAAGCACATGTGATCTCCAGTCAAAAACCAGATAATGGGGAATCTTCTCCTTCAATATAACAGAAGATATATGCTATTGCCCCTTTCTGTGTTATTTTCTTTATTTTCTTCTGTTATTTCCAGCCTATCCCACTGTCCTAGAATTTGCTATTTATCCCCATTCAAACAATGAACAGATTGAATTTTAGTTTTCTGAGATAAAACAAGTTGAGCTAGGTATTGCCACCATTTTCTCTAAGTGCCCCCTAGCTTTCTAAAGCAAGAGTGGTGCTTCTGGGCAGAGAGAATAAATCTATTCCACTATCTGTTTTGTTGATGATGGACATGTTTTGATAAAGTCAAAACCAAAGTCTGAACTTTAAAATGGCATATAGGTAGTCTCCGATTTACGACCACAATTGAGCCCAAAATTTATGTTGCTGAGACAGTTGCTAAGTGAATTTTGTCCCATTTTACGGCCTTTCTTCCCACAGTTGTTAAGTGAATCACTGCAGTTGTTAAGTTAGTAACTGAGATGTTAAGTAAATTTGGCTTCCCCATTGGATTTGTTTGTCAGAAGGTCACAAAAGCTGATCACATGACCCAAGGACACTGCAATTATAATAAATATGAATCAGTTGCCAAGCATCTGAATTTTGATTACGTAATCATGGGGATACTGCAATGGTCATAAGTATGAAAAACTGTCATAACTTACTTTTTTCAGTGCCATTGTAACTTTGATGACTAAATGAAATGTTTTAAATTGAGGACAGTCTGTATTTATGCAAGGACTATGTTTATGATAGAATAGATTTGGCTTTACTACATGATTATCTATGTATGTGGGATTCTCAGTTTTTTTTAACACTTTATGATTAGTATGAAAACAAAGTAAGAAATTCTAAGCCTAATTAATAAATTAAAATTATAAGGCCACCAAACTCTATAATGACTCCGGATAGTGCATAATAAAAAGAACAATAAAACATAAATGGGAAACTCTAATGATCTGGAAAAAGCAACAGTGCCCACACTACTTAATTGTATCGGTTCAGGAGAATCTATGGACAACAGATGGTCTTATAAAAAACTAGGCCCTGTGCCATAAATGGCTTTAAAGGTGATAATAACATTTAAAATCTGTATCTATATAGTACTAAAACTCTCATAGTCATGACCTTTAACTGAGCAAAATGATACATCGATTTTTGAATCAAGGTACATCAACAGGGATAAATGACAGAATGTATCCCCAATCCAGGACTCATGCCACTCAGAGTCACTTTAGAGAGGAATTAGGTGGCACAAAAATTAATAAATAAATACAAAATAAATGACTCCTGGGAAAATGAAATTTGCGGAAATTGTAACTGCTTCAGGCTGCTTGTATGGTCTCATAATGGCCATTTTGAATGTTCTGTGACAGTTCCCTGCTAGTTTTGCAATCCCTCACTTCCTCTCACCCTCACCCCAGCAGCAAGGAATTGACTCAACAAATGACTTTTAAAGAAGCAACAACATTAACGTGCATGAAGAAAAGCTTGCATGTTTTTATTGCCCTGGCATGCAAATATACACATGTATTTATATCCCATCATTGTTCAAGAACTCAAGAACGCACATACATAGTTTTTCATCCTCCTATATTTCTTCTGTGAGGTAGATTGGACTGAAAGTCACCAAATAAGCTGCCGTGGCTGCAGATGGAGTAAATCTCTCTGGTGTCAGTCCAATATATTAGCCATTATACCTTAATGCTTGCACATCCTGTTTTATTTTTCAGCTGCTTCCTACTCTGAAACTGAGAATAGTCTCTTTGCTATCTTTATGTAAAGGGAACATTTCCCCTCCCTACGGTCATACAACAGTCTCTACACAGTCGAGCACCTCCAGAAGATACCATGTCACAGAGCTGGCCATCTTCATACAAGGCAAGGTTTCATATCTCTAATTCTTCCAAGCAGTGACCAGCAAGTAATGCACGTGCCATTGCCAGTCCAAAGGCTGAAGCAGAAAAAGTACGAGCAGCCTTTGCTGAACAAGAAATGGAAATGAAAAAGAGGTTAGAGGCATCCCTGCAAATGCAGAAAGCTCTGTTAGAAGCGAAACTCTCCACTTGGGGTGGCACGCTTTTTTGTGGTATGATAAGAATAAATACACATATATTTTCAAAGAGAATAGAATAGAACAGAACAGAACAGAACAGAACAGAACAGAACAGAACAGAACAGAATAGAATAGAATTTTTTATTAGCCAAGTGTGATTGGACACACAAGGAATTTGTCTTTGATGCGTATACTCTCAATGTACATAAAAGGACACGATACATGGCATTACTTTTAGTATGGGTAAAAGTTAAAACAAAAAAACTATAGGAAAATACCAGTCTGGCTTTCTACAATGGAAGCACTGATACATTCAAATGTTATTAAATGTTATTAAGAATTGTAACTTATAAAGATATTTTAAATGAAGATGGGGAACTCAAAATGACACAGGAATTGCAAAATCAAATGGTGGCCATACATGCAAACACAATCAAGATATGTGAAAGATGCCAAAACACACAGATTCTATAAACCAACAGCACTGGACCAGACATTTTTAGGGATGGATGAAAAATTAATAAAATATATAGTTATTTCTTGAGTATTAAAATGAAAGATGAACTGGTGAAAGAAATGATGATAGCATGGGCAAAAAACTTTCAATATACCATAGAATTAGATAAATGACCAGAACTTTGGGATAGAAATTACAAATTGACAATGGCAACTACTTACAAGGAAAATTTGTATAAAATATTTTATAGGTGGCATTTGCCACCAGCAAGACTAGCAAAGATATTTAAAAATATGTCCGTGAAATGTTGTAAATGTAATCAGATACCGGGTTCTTATTTTCACATGTGGCGGACTTCTCTAAAGGCAAAAACATTTTGGACAAAAATACATACTTGGTTAGAGAAAATGATAAAATAACACATGGTCTTAAAACCAGTAATATTTTTGTTAGGTATATTACCAGAAAATTACAACAAAGGGACTACATATTCAATAATACATGTGTTGACAGCAGCAACAATCGTATTTGCACAATATTGGGAAAATGAAGACACACCTACAGATGAATGTATAATTAGAAAAATATTAGACTGTGCGGAGATGGATAGATTGACATTAACAATAAAAGATAAGAAAGAAACAATATTTTTCAACATGGGATATGTTTTATCAATGGTTGGATAAAAGAAGTAGAAATTAGAGGATGAAAGATTACTGAAATATATAAGTAAATGATGTAAGAATTTTTACTATAATACAGTAAATAAATGTTAGTATTTTAACTATGGAAAATATTTTAATTATTTCTTTTACTACTAGTTTATTAATACTTTGTATAAGCAAACTGAGCCAGACAAAACACTGTTTATTAAGCACATGTATTTTAAAGAAGAAAAAAAGTATATATATATATATATTTTTAAAAGCAAACCTAGAGAGGCTTGCCATAGAGTAGGAAGTAGCAGTTCCTTCACAGTTGAAGTCAAAGCCCTAGAAAGAGCTGTATATTCTGACAACAAATGCAGTAAATGCAGCAACAGGCCAGAAGCTGAACTCCAAGATCATTTGCAATGCACTTCAGAATACATCTATCAGCACTCCAGGCCAAGCAGCAATGCTCACCCAGATAGAAAAGACAACCTTCAAGAAGCAAGCCAAAGATGCTACATAGCACCACTACAAGCCAGCAACAAACCTCAAGCCTACAAATGAGAAAGGTCCAAAGCTACAGCTCTGATAGCAGATCCCCCACACCCAAAGTACCTGAGCTTCCAAATTATCCTACAGGATCAGCCTTCATGCCAGAGCAGCTTAGAAAGGACCAGCTGAAACCAGAGAGTCTTAAAAGGCATGACTATACAACACCTTTTCACCACAGCAATGCACAGTCAGCTAATCAACCACCATAGACTTTGCCAAGTTTCTTACATGACACAAGGACTTGAAAAGTTTAATGATCACCCTGAAAGTTATAGAACCTGGCAATTTTCTTTCCAAAATGCTATCAGCGGCTTAGATTTGTCATGTAGTGAAGAGATAAACTTAATATTTAAATGGCTCAGAATAGAATCTGCTGAGCAAGCAAAGCAAATCAGAACAATAAATATAAATAAATATAAAGTACCCTGAAACGGACCTTAAAATGATCTGTACAGGTACTCAACTCACCTATGCTGTGCAGGGTGCAGCTGCTGCCAGACACCATCAGGAGACGCACACTTGCTACCTCCTATGCTGGCCATGTCCACCGTCCTTCACTATAGCTTATTTTTGGGGTAGGGCTTATATTAGGCTCAGGCGTGTAATCGGGTTAGGATTTTTTTCGGGATAGGTCCTATTTTTGGTAAAACATGGTATCAGCAAAAGAACAATGGCAGCTTTTCTAATGCTACCATTTCAGAAGTCAAATAGTTGTATCAGTTGATACCAGGCAGGGAGTGTCATGCCCCAGCATATAATTTGTGTATATATTGTTGCTCTCTATCCCCATCTAATCGCCAGGGCCAAATACTAATCTGTATTGTTTGAAAGTTTTATCCATCAACCCTTATTCCTCAAACAAATGCATTCTGGGAAGCCAGACTTCTTTTCCTTTAGAATTTGGAAGGAAATAGAAGCACCAGGAAAAATCCAGTCTAATCTGTGGCACATGTTCATCTGAGGATAAAAATCCACATCCCATACACACAGCATTGCTGGTGAGATTTAGATTTATCTGTTTTTGTTAATTGTTATGCTCACCAGCAACTCAACACTGCTTATTTTGCATTTGGGTTCTTACTGTATGTATTTCTATTTTTCCCAGTTTCACTGTCCTGTTCCTTTAATAAAGCCTCCAGATCTATGCACACGGTCTGTTTTCTTTGGAGAATAGGTGGGTTTAGCTGCATATCAAGCTGCACATAGAGTAACGTGTAGCAAGGACAGAACATTGTTATTTCTGTGTTAAGGCAGCATAATTTGATCTTACATAAAACTGCTATAATACATGTTCCTATTAAAATGTTCTCGTACCAAGTTAGGCAGAAAACCATGCACTTTTTCATGCAGCATTATGTGTACTAAAATATTTATATTCTGAGATACTTCAGGCTTGCCATTTTTTTTTTGCTACTACTTCTATAGAATATTTTTAAAAATATAATCTTTTGCATCATCCTTCCCAATCTAATACTCTCCGCTTAGTGTTGTAACTCTTAGTTTTCCTAGGAAAGGAATCCTATCCTAAAATTAGGATACTGTGAAAAATAATTGAGTCTTATTTCAATATTTAAATTGTGCTATATATTTTTCACAACACTCAGAATGGAAGAAGACGCTTAAACAGTAAACCAGGATTTGCTGTAATCACTGTTTATTGATCAAGTCAAGAACATGCCAGAAATATTCCTGCAGACAAATAAAGCAATCATGGATTGTTTAGCCAGTTCCTATTTTCATTTCTTTTTCCATACTCAAGATAGAATGGGTTGAATATAAAACTATGTATGAATAAGCAAGGATTCTACTTTTAGAGGTTATGAGAAACTATGAATAGAAGTTAATAAAAACAATTTTTTGTCTCAAATTATGATTTGTTTCAAAAACAAAATAATGATGGTTTCTTTCTTGAAATAGGTTCCAAATGAGAGAAGCAACCTCCCCCCCAAACACAGTCCAGTTTTACAAGAGTAGGAAACCTGTTGTCTAAAGTGGTGGGTTCCACTTACCTTTGCTATCGGTTCAGAACCGGGAGCGCATGCACACTTGCTTCGCTCCTGCACAGCACTTCTGTGCATGCGCAGTGCAGCTGTGATGACATCCGGACAGGTGGGCAGAGCCTCCTGCCACCGCCACTACCAGTTCGCCTGAACCAGGGTGAACCGGTAGAAACCCACCGCTGGTCTAAAGCCTACATGGATATTCCCAGCATCCTGAGATAGCACTATTTGAGAAACTGTCACTCATGTCCTCATGATCCAAGAGGGATGCTTTTTCAGCCATAGACCCTACCTCTGGATATAAGGATGACCCCAATATTGTTGATCTTTTGTAAATTTGTATAAGCAACAAATGCCATATGAAAAACAGATTTTACACATATTGTTGCCTATTTATAATAATCAGCTTTTTCATGCATCTTTAATTTTTAACACTGTCATTTTCAAAAGTTAAGCACCATTTTGCAAATATTTGCAACAATAGTTTCCTTTAGCAGTTTTAACCTAAAGGTTAAAGTACAATCACTATTTTATGTACTGGGTTTTTTTTTTTGTCAATATTTTTCTTCAGAAATGCAGTTTATTCAGCTACATATTGAAGCTATTTGTTTCTTGCCATCTAGTAAGATTTATTGAACAAAAAAAGGACATTCCATGGCTTCAGTGGCAATGGGAATTAAAATTGTGGACACAACCTGTCATGGATTTCTCAGTTGGGTTAAAACATGAAACAGCCAACTGGGTTCTGCATTTTATTTTATGCCCAAGAGTCTATAAGGAAGGTTACTAGAATGAGAATGAGAAATTGTCCATGTTCATGAAGTAAAGTAATTTCCATTTTCATTTTATCATAGGCCTCTCAATTTACAAAATGAATGACTTTCCTTTTTTGTGCTTCTACGCCCAATAATAAATGTAATTTATGATTTTATTTGTTTTTTAACTGTGCACATACCCAAAGTCATGTGCAAGTGATATGAGCGGCAATATAAATAGTAATAAAAATGATAGGGACTCTGGGTGAACTCCCAAAACAACTGGGGACCACTTGAACACTATCGGCATTATTATATTATTATGGCCAACCATAATAATAATTCCAAGGGCTATTATAGATAGTCTAATAGGAGTTTGGATACACTCCCCATCTTTAGGAGCAATTTTTGTAGTATGTAAAAACGTTTAAATTTGACTACACTATTCATTACAAAGGTGATTTATCAAATTCAATATTTTTCAGAATGAATAGGTTGGCTTTTTCTTTAAATGAATCCTGATATCCTTTCTCAAACTGGGAGCAATAGAAAAACAAGTTTAGACCTAATAACCATTGATATTATAGCCTTTTGATACTATTATTAATGTTTACTATAGAAATCACTTAAAAACGAATTAGGCTGTAGTTACCATTTACCTTTGCTTCTACATTTATCCTTTTTTCTAAATTAAGTTTTAAAATCTGTTTTCCACTGCAGTATTTCTGAGTTGCTGATATTAACAATATTTTTATGTCTGAGGTTGGCATTCTGTTTTCAAAATTTACTAGCCTGTAATGCGCTGTTCATTATTATTTCCAAACGTTAAACTACTGAGGCAGTCCTTTAATGGTTTCTTCTATTGACAAACATTCTCTGCAGATGCCTTATATTTTAATGATTGCTGTTCTGCTGGCAAGCCCTAATTTATGCACAATCAACTTGCCTTTGCTGAGGTAGCTAATTGACATACAAATATATTTAGCTACAAGATTTCTAATGAAAGATCTGACATTTTCTTATCAAATTTTTAACCATTATAATGAAATCAATTGCATCTTATTGAATTTGCCAAGTTGCATGTGACATAAAGTTGTTAACTTTGACAATGTGAGAAAGGAAAGCCATCCTGTGATCCATTGGTCCCTTTTCTACAGCAAAGAACAGGAACAGCCCAACCTAAGAATGCCAGGGTGCTACGGTAGTAATGTCCCAAAGGTGCTTTTTCAAGAGGCAACTGGCCTTTCTTGTTTTTCTTTGAAGACATTTCTTGGATGAGAAGCGAAATGCCTTCAAAGAGAAACAAAAAAGTCCAGTTGCCTCTTGCAAAAGCACCTTTGGGACAACGATGACTGGATGGCTGAGAACCTCCATAGACATACAGTGGTAATGGGGTTGAATTAGAAGAATGGAGCCCCAGATTCTAATGCATTTTGGAAGGGGTTATTTTGAGGCAGTCACACTCTTTCGGGTCACAGGGCTATTGTTGTGAAGAAAAATGAAGAGAATAGCATTTATGAAGAGCCTTGGTGGCGCAGCAGACTAAAGTGCTGTTAAGTAGCACCAACTGCCATTACTGCAAGTTCAAATCTCACTAGGCTCAAGGCTGACTCAGCCTTCCATCCTTTCGAGGTAGGTAAAATGAGGACCCAGATTGTGGGGGCAATAAGCTGACTTTGTATAAAAAAGAACACCACTTGGGGGGGCAGAAAGCCCTACTAAGCAGGAATATACAAAAGTATGAAGGCTATTGCTTAACGCATTGTAAGCCGCCCTGAGTCCCCGGAGAAGGGCAGCATATAAATTGAACAAACAAACAAACAAACAAACAATTAAATAAACAAACTTATTTGAGTTCTTGTGCAAATGGCATTGAAATCAAATGAATATACTTGAACACTGGAAAGACTATGGAAACCAAAATTCTCAGTTCAAAAATACTTCTGCAGCAAAAGGAATGATATTATTCTAAGTCTCTCAAAATTTTTGGACCACAATCTTATCACAGTCACAGTGACCATATTATACTTGAACAGAAAAACATCCGGGTGACAATAAACCCCTTTTTTCTGTCCCACATTATTGCAATAGGAAAGATGTGTAGCCATACATGCATTTCGTAAAAAGTGTAGAAAGCAAATATGTATAGCTATTCATGTCTTTAACAAAGATATGCTAATTTTTTGATTGCATGTACTAAAAGCTTAAATACAGCTATTTTTATTGTTATTTGTATGCTAGATGGAAAACCTTGATATCCCAATAGATAAGCTTGAAATATCTTTAATTCTACTGGAGAATCTTCAGAATTAGCATAATTTATGTTGCTAACAAAGTGACAGATGGCTATTTCTGGATATTTGAGTTCTAATTATGTCTTCTGTAACTAAAATGTTCATACTTTTAATTATGTGCTTTCATTGTTTCACAGGCAAGTTATTCACTGGACAAGGATGGAGAAGTTGTATATAGACTTCGCATATCCTATATAGGAATAGGATATGAGAAGTCTTAATTTGGGAGATAAGATTAGGTTGAAAGTTCTGCTAAGGAGCTTCTGAAATTATGACCAAGGAAGACATGATTATATTGAAATAGATATAGATGTAGGTGTAAATGTAAATGTAGATATATAGAGAAAATTGTACACACAAACACACACATGCACCAGGGAGAGAGAACCAGTACTGATAGGAAGCTTGCCTGCTTCAATTCATATTTAAGAAAAAAAGAAAGGGGGGGGAGATATAAAGGAAGAATTCTGACAAATCAAACATACCCTCATGGTATATGCAACCAAATTCTCACAGCTGGAGATTGCCCCATCATAAGCCTCTCATTTGCAAATAATATCCAAACCGTGTGAATAAAACAAAGCTGTTTTCCTTTGCTTTGTTCTCACTGTCTGCAAACACAGGCAGACATTTAGCAACTGTTTGATTTAGTGACTGTTCATAGTTACGACAGTGATGAAAAAAGTAACTTTATGACCAATCCTCACATTTATAGCCTTTGCAGGTCTATAAAACAAAAGAAAGCTGAAGTACAATCATAATCATAGCTGTTGTTTCACTTGGTAACAGCTTTGCTTAAAGACCAAGCAACGAGTCCCAGTTGAGGTTGCTAATTGAGATACTACCTGTATTATTTTCAGTGCTTTTGCTACCTATATGCTTATGGATTTGGAACCTGAAGGAAGTACGTTTGGTTCTACTTTGTAATAGCTGAGTATCAAGAATATAGCTAATGGGCATTTTTTTTCATGCTTCTACAATTATAACGTCCTTGGATTTTCCAGTGTTCTTTAAGTTAACACAAAGAGTGCCCTTCTTTCTTTATAAAAAGAGGAGCAAATCCCTTCCTTCCCTTCCCCCCCAAAAAGGGCCCATAAATTTGGCAATATATATTTGCATACATTTCTTGGTTGGTTTTGAAAATATCTGTCTGATTAGATTCTAGGATACACTTTGAAGGACAATTGAAAATATTAGCAAATGCACAGAGTAGCTGTGCATTGAAAGCTTTTATTTCTCAATGAAAAGAACAGCTCCATAGATATGGTACTTTCCTAGCAAATCCTAAATAGTGTTATGCAACAGCATTCAACAGTTTTCATTCAAGCTGGGAGAAAATGAAGAAGGAAGCATGCAAAGAAAAGATAAATGCACACCTGCATTAAGTACGCACTAAGCAGATGATGAGATACAGAGTCATACAGTATGTATTGGACTATAGCTCCTTCAATCCCTGAACATTTGACTGGGATATGTAATCCAACCATGGGAAATCAATAGTTTGTCTGATCTTGCTCTAGTAAAGCCATTTTCAATCTTTCATGGTATTCAAATACATTACAAATGTACTGCAAGCAATAGGCACTGTGGTCTATAATTTAAGCAAAAAATATGCACATTTTAATAATAAAATCGCATCTTACAGCAGTTGAAGAAAAATCTGTGTTCTGGTAAACTGTTGGAATAAAATGCAGAAAATGAAATGGTTCTCTTTGTGTTTCCATATTTAATATTTTTATATAGTAATCATATCTCTAGACAGTGAGAAAGTGTACCTGCCTTGCAGGATAATAAAGTTCAGGGATTTATGGAATAAAATCAGAGTGCTAATTTATGATGTGCAATGTGACATAACTCTAGAGAAGCCAAGAGAGAAGAATAAGTTTGCAATACAGGGACTGGGCAACAAGCCAGCTTGCAGCATAATTTTAATTGCAGATGAAATAATAATTATTTGTGATAGCTTGCTAATCAGTGAAACCAAGGAAAAGACTGCTGACAAGCGTTAGCATTGTAATTAAGGTGAAGCATTGCATTTGCATAAAATTTACACTTTGATCATTGTTCATATGGCACCCTTCTCTTGCAATGGAACTGGCTGATATCAAAAGTGAGCAGGAAATCAAAGATAAGGAAATCAGCAACTGCAAAACATCAATATGAACAAGACACATACTCCTTACATGGGCAATTACATCTAAAATACATGTACATATGTGCACACCCTCATGTTCAATTTATTTTTTCAGTTTGTAAATATTTTTAATTAGTAATATGCTTCCCCACTTATGAATCTTTAATTAAACTATAAAATTCAGTTAAATTGGGCACTTGGAAGAAAGCAACTCTTTCATTATATTCATGTATACTACTGAAATCTGATAACTAAAAATACAAATTTTTTAAAACCTGGTAAAATGAGACAATGTACAGCTCCTAATATCTTTGTGTGTGTTAATCATGATAACCTGTTCTAAAGAATTATTACGATTACCTTTGTCTGGAGGAAATATAAATTCTATTGGCAAGTTAAATTAATGTTAAGTTTAACTAAAAAGCAGATGTTTTTGCTTTTTATCCCCTTAATTCTTAGGATTACTATATAGAGTTTGTAATCTTCCTACACAGAATTATATTTAGTCCACACCATTTTCAGGGGTGGTGGCCCATGGACTATATGCATCACACGCAGGCCACTCCCACTCCAGCTCCATGAAGGGAAAAAACATTGTGAAACATCACGTGATGGCAACATAATGTTGTGAGTTTGAAACCTCGCACACCTCTTATCTGAGCCAGGATTTTTCCAGCCATAATGTTTCCAGCTCCAGCTATTCCAACTCACATATGAAAACAGCAAAAAATGGCTGACTACAGTTGAGTTACAATAACATTGCAGTAACAGTCAAGGAGGTTTATTCTAAGGCTTGAATGCTTTGTGAAAAGCCAGCAAAGTGGAATTGTTCTGTCCCCGTCGCACGCACACACACAAACAGACAGCCAGGAGTTAATGAATCAAACAGTCAGGAATTCCTTTAAGATACCAGTCTTGGTAGCAAACCATGAACTGGCTGCCAAGAGATTTTACTCACTAAGGGAGGTTTTTTTCTCCTCAGTCCGATATACCAAATTAATTCCACAAAGCAAAGAATTGTCAAAGTCCAGTCTGAAGAAATCCAAAAAGAGATTCTAACAGGGTTCTAGAAACACGATATGACTTCTGAGCTTTTCAATTTGTCCGTCACAAGGCCTGAATAACCGACACACACCCTTTTATCCCTTGTGGGGTGTGGTCTAGTGACTCAGCTCAATCTCTGACCCGCCCATGTCTCTTTCTCTGCTGCACGTACTTATCCTTCCGACGCTGTCTAGGATCCAGCCAAAACTCATCCTCCTCACTCTCTATCTGCGGCTGTTCCAAAGTGCCTTGCTCCTGGCATATCTCTTGGCTTTCAGAGGAAATCTGAGGCATTGCCAGAGAGGAGGGTCCTGGAGAGGGAGGCCTTGCCAAATCCTCTCCTTCACCTTCTGAGTCCTCTCCCTCTGTTAGGACAGGCTTGAGGGTCGGAATCACAACAGGAACCTATCTGCAACTCAGGAGACAGATTGATCCATATATGGGTCCACCACTCAAATGATCAATTTAAATGATTAATTTAAACTGACCAGATTTTTACAACTACAGTAGTTGAACTGATTCATGATTACCAATAAAGGAGAATATTTGCAGCTAAAGGTTGAAATGACAGGTTTTTGGTGCTCTCTCCGCTTTGTTGTTTTGTAGCGAATGTTTTATTACCCAAACTAGGTAATCTCATCAGTGCATGTTTGGATAATGAAACGTCTGCAACAAAGCAACCAAAACTCAGACAGCACTAAGGACCCTGATTTGTGATTTTAATAGTTAAAAAGATAAATCCATATATACCACAAAATAATCCCTTACTTTATAAGAACAGTATTATAATCCTTTCATGAAAATGTCCATTCAAGATGTTTTTAAACATTTGAATGCTGAATGTTGTCCAGAATTTTTTAAAATTTAAATTAAAAAACAAACAAACCATGGATTTATAAGCAGAATTACAAAACTTATTTGGATTGAAATCAGGTTTCATTATAGCTAAAAAATTTAATTTACTAACAAATTAATTCCAAATTTTGATGGCATCGGTAATTCTAATAAGCATGTGCTGAGAATATAACTTTCCATTGAAGCGAACACATTTTAATGAAGAGCTCATTTCTCTAAAGTTGTGTGTGTGTGTGTGTGTGTGTGTGTGTGTGTATTTAGCCCATGATCAAGTATTCACATTGTGCAGCAGTACGAGCAATATCATTAAGCCCAGGAATGATTCAAAGTGAGAAAGAAAAAAAAGTGTACAAAGTGTTCCTTACACCTCCTGTTAGTTAAGTTTATAAATAAAAATAAAGCACTTGTCATTCCCACAACATTACAGTGACCTTTTGTTCTGTTCCTTCAAAAGATTTAGTAGCTAAATTTGTTTATTCCAGCAGGCTCCTCAGTTTATGACACATGTTTTGTGGGTTTGAGGTCTTACTGCTTAACTCCAGTGAGCAGTCATGTAACAGATACTCTATCCTGCCTACACACAGAGGGAGGGAGATATGGACAGCTTGCTATTCTGCTAACATAACCAGGCATGACACAAAAGTCATGATTCATCAAACTGACAATGTCTAGGGAGGAACAAAGAGCTGCTGCTCTAAACTGAAGTCATATCATTTTTCCTTTAAAAATGAAATCTTACTTAATTTTAATTCAAATGCAGCTCTTCTGGTAGTTGGATCATTTTCTTCTGTAGGAAGCACTCACCCCTCTCCTAGAAGAATGAAATATTTTAGGAAATATTAAAAAGGCAGAATATTATATTTCCTTGGATGAGAAATGGAGAAACATGTTTTAAAAACAAAGCAGTTTCCTGCCTCCCACCCCCTTTGTCAATGGTCCAGAGGCAGAAACCCAATCCCCCCCACCTTTGTCAATGGACTTTCATCTGCAACACAATAGGACCCATCTAGCAACAGAAACTCACCACATGACACCTGGGAAGATTACATCAGCCAGCAAGGCTAGCTAAGACCCCCACCCCCTGGGAGTCTGACAACCAATCAGGATACTCTTCCTGTGCCCCGGGAAGTTCAAAGCTCAGAGAGGGCATAAAACTAAGGCATGCTCAATATCTCGGCCCCTTTTTCTGTTCAGGAACTCAAACCATGTGATCCTGTCATCATTAAACCATCTTTCCAAGCAGTCTCCATATTTCCAGGGTCTTTTTCCCCACTTGGAGCTGAACCCAGAAGAATATTTCTTCCAACACTTCCATCACAGTTATCAGTTTTTATTCATGCATGAGTTCCTGGATTTTCATGGCAACATGCATGTTATATGGACAGCTATATAAATTAAATAAACAATATAAAAACAAACTTGTAAATGAAGTATTTATGTTAAAGTCTGGCATGTGTTAGTAAATGTTTATTTTGCATATAATCACTGTGTAACATGTACTGTACTACCCAGATTCTAGAAATACCTGAAAGGAAGTTTCATGTTAGCATATTTTTTCCTCACATCATGTTTAAAATTATTGCATACCCTAAAACATCATTTCCACATATATGTAATTTATAATACACATTTTAGTGTATATTTTGATTGTGATTGATATATATTTACTTTCAAAATGGGGACTAATGTACTTGACTAGAATAGTGGTTACAATCCATATGTAGTTAGAACCATTTTCAATCTAGAAAGGCAGATATTGAACTAAAACTACATTTACATTTTACCCTCAAAAAATGAATATTTTCATATATAGAGATTGCTGATAAGACACCAGATTTATTTATTTATTTATTTATGTATTGCTGTTGTTTTTCTGCTTTAATTGTAAACTGCCTAGTGTCATTTTGGAGTTTAGCTATGTCAGAGTATGAATATTCATGGACTGAAATAGATCAGTCAATGAATAGGCATGGTAAGAGGCTCAGCCAATGAAGGCTGTTTAGAAACAGAAACTTAAGCTAGAAGTCTGGGCATGGCTTAGGCAACTGAATATGTGCAGAAGCTTAACTGCCTTGTATAGAGGAGGCAGTTGTATTAAGCTCTGTGCTCAGCTCTGAAATGAAACAAGTCTGGACTTGTCTGCTCTGCTGAAATAACACTAACTGTTCTCTCCTGCCTTGTATTTTGCTTGTAACTGCTACCATGTTGAAGAAGAATCTATATTGATATTGTACATTTATCTTCATGTATTATATGTATATAAATAAGTTAATGAATCCTGCTGTATCAGTCTGCCTGTGTGTGCTTTCTGGATTTGATTTTTGCCACAAACTCTGGCAAGCTGTCTCCAATTCTAATAAATATTAATCAACAAAACAGTTCATATTTTTTAACTCTTTCATTCATAAGTAAATCAACACCTACCCTTATATAGCTGTACATTTCATTCTGCAAGATCAGATCTCTTAGTTATGCACCATCAAGTCAATCTTAACTCTTACAAAATCGTAAACTTAAAAGAAAAACTTAGATGCTTCTTCTTGGACAATCCGTCCCCAAGCTGGCCCTTCAGCTCTTCCAAGAAGTACCCATCGAATTCATGTACTTTGCTGCCAGTTGTTCTCTTCTTCTTTTTGCTTCTACATTCCCAGTAAATTTCTTGAGATATCCTGGCCTGCACATAATGTGTCCAAAATACAATAATTTGAGTCTAGTCAAATTACAATTTGTGAGAACTCTGAACTGATTCATTTAAAGGTTGATTTGAATATAATTCATGATATTTTCAGGACTCTTCTCCAACACCAAAGTTCAAAGTTCCTTGATACTGTTTGTTCCTGCTTCCTAACATAAATATAAAGTAATAGTAATGGAGTTACAGACAACTTTGGCATATTTTGACCAGTATACCACAAGTGCCATACAACTCAGTTTTACCCAAATTATGCTCTTTCTATTCTATGCAAGCTACAAACTTTAACCTAGAGCAGTGATGGCTAACCTTTTCTGGACCGAGTGCCCAAAATGCGTGCGGCTGTGCGAATGCGCACGCACCTGAACCCCCCAAAATGCAATGTGTGTGCGGCCCCTGTGCATGTCCCCTGCCCCTCGGTGTATGTCTGCATGGTCCCCGCACCCGCTCTGCCCCCGTGCATGCACGTGCCCCCTCCATGTGCCCGCGCATGTGTGTGTGCCCCTTGCATATGCCCCATCCCCCTGTATGTGCGGCAGAGACCCGAAGACCAGCTGGCCAGTGGGATGTGCACATGCATGAACAGTGGAGCTGAACTGGGGTGACAGGTCGCGTGCCATCAGAGAGGTCGCTGCGTGTCACCTATGGCTCACGTGCCATAGATTCGCCATCACAGACCTAGAGACTATGAATGTGCTGCCTCCATGCATTCCGCCAACTCAAAGAAACATGTATTGTACTGATAGGCAATCAGGATGCATGTATATCTCACAATAAAATCTATTTTGCATAAAAAAAAATTAAACTGAATGTATACTTAGCATCTGTTCTAACAATAAACTTTTGCATTCTTTATGGCCAAACCAGGAATATTACACTGCAACACTGTCACTTTTATAAAATATGTATCCAAAGAAATTTATAATAAGCAAAACACCATTGATCTTTTAACTTCAACTACACTCTGGTTTTAGATGTGACCCTGGAATTCTGCCAATGATTGCTTATTTAAATACAAAGATATTATACTGAGCATGTTAGTAAGTCGAGTTAGGAATTAGTGGACCATATAATTTTGCAATGTCTGGACCTAGGTGCTTAGTTTATAATAAAATGAAATACATAGAGTAGTTCTAGAGCTGTTGTGTATTTATAACAAAGTTTCTTCTATCATTATAGCCTCCTTTCAGTTGGAAATTTATGTAGTCATGTGTTAGCACATCAGCGTAATTCTTGTAGACAGTATCTTTTTCTTATGGAAGACACTTAGCATCAAATATTGTTATGAGGTCAACAGAATACATTTAAATATAAGTGTTAAAGTTACACAGGTAGTCCTTGACTTGCAGTCATAGCTGAGCCCAAAATTTATGCTGCTAAGTGAGACATTTGTTAAGTGAGTTTTGCCCCATTTTATGACTTTTCTTGCCACCGTTGTTAAGTGAATCAATGTACTGAAGCTGTTAAGTTAATAACCCAGTTGTTAAATGCATCTGGCTTACCCCTTGACTTTGCTTGTCAGAAGGCTACAAAAGCTATTCACATGATCCGGCAACCATCATAAATATGAACCAGGTGACAAGCATCCAAATCTTGGTCACGTGACCATGTGGATGCTGCAATGGTCATAAGTGTGAAAAATGTTCATAAGTCACTACAACAAGTGATTGTAACTTTGAACAGTCACTAAATGAGCTGTTGTAAATTGAGGACTACCTGTAATGGACTGTTTCTTGGCTTCACTTGGTTTTTATTTTTAAAAGTTCTCATATCATCTTAATTCTTGCAGTACATGTTTTAGAAAGTATTATTTCAATTTAAGAACTGCAATTAATCATGAATGTGAACCTTCTGTATATTTCTGTGAACTATGATTTTAACCACATTGTTACGTGTATCTGTTTCTCCGAATCATGAGAAATTTTGGAGGGATAGAATTTAGTTTTGACAGGAAAGGTATCTATCCTAGAGTGACACAATTACTGTATGATGTTTATTATATACTGTATATTGTCAATTTCACAAGATAAATTGATGAACTTGCCACAGCCTGAAGACTCCTTGGTACTTGCAGCTGAATTTAGTGGAGTTCTAAAGTACTGCCAAATCACAGTGAAAATACAAAAATTGCACTCAAACATGCACTTCCACATTTATCAACATATACTTATATTATTATTCTTGGTATTGTTCCTTTTTGCTCCCAAAGTATCACAGTGAACAATGGAAACCAACTGGGTTTGGATGTATGGCTGGATCCTTGAAGAAGTTTAGACCCAATGCTCTCTCTTAATGATATTTCATTCCCTACCACGGTGAACCTTTTTGGCACTGAGTGCCGAAACGGGAGCACGCACATGTGTGTGTGTGTGCTGGAAACTGGAAGAGTAGCTGTCTGATGCACATGCGCGCATCAGGAAGATGATCTTCTGGTTTCAGGAGCATGCATGCAGACCAGCCACCTGGTCTTCCTGTTTCTGGTACGCATGTGAGCGTGAAAACCAGCTGGCCAGTGCACATGCGAGCGCTGGAAATCAGAAGATCATCTTCCCGGTTCATGTGTGCGCACCGGGTAGCTGCTCTTTTGGTTTCCAGCACTCCTATGTATGTGAAGACCAGCTGGCCAGCATGCCAGAACCCGGAAGAGCAATTGGCGACGGTTCTCATGCATGGAGAGATGGCTATGCATGCCCCTTTCTGCACACGTGCCATAGTTTCACCATCATGGCTCTACACTTTCTGAGATGACTATCTTTGAAACTTTTCTACTAGGAGAAGAAAAATAATAAAATGCAATTTAGAGGTTTAATCTAAACAGCACACTTACATTTCTGTAAGGGCAGACTGACATCCGTATGACCTGATCCCATTGTCCCTTCATGTCTTAAATTTTGTACTGTAGTCTAATCACTATATCTAATAGCAGGTTTTAAAAAATCTTATCCACCACTTGTAGAATTACTTTGCTTTGCTTGCTCATCCATCATTTGTGAAATACCTTTGCAATAGTTTCTGATTTCAAGCCAATACTGAAAACTGGAAAATCCTTGCTTAATTAAGCTGAATTAGGTCATATATCATTGAATCTTTTACTCTATTACTAGAACCTCCTGAAATTTATGTTTTAAGACTAGTTCCTAACAAAATGACAACTGAATCAAAAATCTCCTTCTTCCAATTCAAATCTTCAGTATGTGGACCACTTGGTGTCATAAATATTTATCTTTTTGTTGTTGATTCAATTAAGGGCCAGAATGTTGATGCAATGGTCTGAGCTCCTAAGATTCATTTGTCAGAAATTTATAAGTTGCTTCTAAATATGGGAACTCAGGAAAGGTAGTTTAAAGAGTGCATAGAGCTATAGCACCATCAAGTGTCAATTACCTTTGACACTATAAACTCAAGTGCCAAATAGTATAGTAATTCTACATTCAGGGGATCGCTTCACTCCTTTTCCTCTGTGACAAGACTGTTTATATTACTTCACGCGCTACCGTAGTAAGTCAATTAATTCAATTTTTCTTCTTTGTATGACTTTTATATTTCACATCAGATGCCTGTTGATTTGAATCTTAACTCCCAATGCGTTCACTTAAGAGTAGCTTTAGCACAACAGCATTTCATTTAACTTTTTGTCACCCTTCATACCTACTCAGTAAGCTTCATCATACCAGTGCCTTTCAGTAATCCTTAGCAACAACAGATAATAGATGTAATACTTTAATGCTTCAATATTTGGATTGTGATTCAAGCAGAGCAAATTCTCATAGTCAATAAGCAACTGCCAATGAATGTGTATGTTCTCATTTTCTTTGTAGAACTCTCCAGGATGGTAGCTGGTAACTGTAAATCCTGTGAATATGCAAGTTGAAACTCTTGCATACAAAATCTATAATAATTCAATGATAATCCATAAAGCAATGTACTGGACTTTTAAAAAATCATTGTAAGTAGTATGTTGTCTCCTCCCCTCCCTCCTTCCCTTTCTCCCTCCCTACCGTGTTTCCCCGAAAATAAGACCTTGTCTTATATTTTTTTGAATATAAGGGGCGGGTCTTATTATTTTGGGACACAATTTGGGGTGGCAGGTGGGATGGGGAGGGGGAGAAGTGAGGGCAGGAAGCCCTGCCATGCCCAGCGAGAGAAGAGACGGCAAGAATCATGGCTGCTTTTGTGACAAGCTGAACCCGTCCTGAGCCTCGCTGCTTTCGGTCACTGCCTCTTTGGTCTGAAGCTCTCGCAGCGTGCCCGTTCACTTAGGGAGGACATGCCCTTTTCTGGCTGGTCGCTGCCTTGGAGAAATGTCACAGCTAAGCTCCACACAGCCTTGCCCACAAACGGCATAGGCCAGGAGCTCTTTAACCCCAGTTCTGCTTTCAGGGCTCTACCGGGTAGCCCCCTCCCCACACATCCCTGGCCTGCCTTTGTCAACGTTACAAAAGATGCAACACTGCACACTGCCCATAAGCAATGTGCAGCCTCTCACAGTAACGAGAATTGCCTGCAATTTTCCTTACTGTGAGAGGCTGCACGTTGCAAAGAAGAACGAAGCAAGGTGGTGGGGTTGGGGATGGAGGACAAAGCAAGGCAGGGGCTAGGAAGCTGTCCCAAGGACCCACATTGGCTTACCTGAAGGCCACCCATGCCAAACTCTCCCCCTCCCCCCAGGACAGCCACATCCCTTCACTAACCTGCTTTCCAGTTCTGTTCTCCCCTACATGTAGTCTGTTGGACTACAGTAAAAAAAAAAAAAAAGGAGTTCAGATCTTCCAACTTCTCATGAAGAAAAAAAAAATCTTGTGAAGTTGGAAGGTATTTTTACCATAGTCCCACAGAGTACTTTTCTTGCCCTGCATGTGATAGTGGAGAACGGAGCTGGAAAGCAGGTTAGTGAAGCGATGTGGCTGCCTTGGGAGGTTTGGGGGAAGTGAGGGACCTCTGTGTGTGTTGTGTAGAGAGAGGGGGGACGGAGAGAACATTGCTGCCAGCCCTGGATAACTCTCCAAAGTTGGATCAGATCTCTCTCTCTCTCTCTCTCTCTCACACACACACACACACACACACACACACACACACACCGTTCTTTCTTTGGGATTGCAGCACAGATGGCCCTTCCAGGATTGCAAGGCTGAAGGCTTCGGATGGAGCATTTTGGGGATGTGTGTCTGTGCTGAAATCCAAAGTAAAGAAAGATCAAAAGGAAAAGGGGAGGAGGCCGGTAGCTGGGTAGGTGCTCTGGAGATCTGGGCCGAGTTGCATAGCCCTCACTGGCTCAGCTGATCAGCGGGCAGCAATTAAGGGGCTGAATTCCCCTTAATTCAGGGGAGTGACGGGGAAGGGAAGGGAAGGGCTGCCTCCTGTGCTGGCCATGCCCACCCCTTCACTAAGGCTTATTTTGGGGGGAGGGCATATATTTATGCCCACCCCAAAAATCAGGCTTGGCCTTATTTTCGAGACATGTCCTATTTTCAGGGAAACACGGTACCTACCATCCTTTATCTATCAAATATTTATGTGTGTGTACTGCCTTCAAGTCAGTCTTGAGTCCTGGTGACTGCTTAGATTAGTCCTTGTAGTTATCTTTATTTTATTTATTTATTAAATTTATTAACCACCCCTCTTATCATAGGGCAACTCTCCCCAAATAGATGGGAGAAGAATGAATTATCTTCTAACTTTTAAACATTATAATGAAATATCTTGGGAAGGGTCTCAGATATTTTGGAGTTATTTTCTGACTGCTTCTCCCAAATCCAATGTGCATTTGTCAGAAATAAACAATTCCTCCAGATGCCTGAGTCATTCACACATCTGGCTACAAAAAGTAACTGAGATGCTAACTCAGCATACTGTGCATACTCAGCATACTGTGATACTTAGGTTAATATGTTTTTCTGTGCAGGAACCAAAGAGCTTAGTGCTAAAAAAGAATAAGGACAAGGTACTATTGAAAGTTAGTACCCACCCCTCTCCTAGAAGAATGAAATATTCTAGGAAATATTAAAAAGGCAGAATATTATACCTCCCTGGATGGGAAAAGGAGAAACATGCTCTTGGAAAGCAGCCTTCACCTTTGTTAATAGCCCCAGAAAGACTGATGCCAACCTATTTAAAAGACAAAAGGCTGGGCTAGTTTATCTACAAAACAAAAGGCCTTCACCCTCAGAATATGATAGGATTAACCCTCACTCAAGATCCAAACCAGGACAAAGCCATTAAGCTATAATAGGAATTGCCCAAAGCCCCTTCATTACACCACCTAGCAAGATTCAACCAAGCCTGGGGCTCAAGACAACCCACAAAGTTACCCCTGCATGGCCCCATGGGAGTCTGACAACCAATCAGAATACATTTCTTTCACAGGAACAGGAAGCAAGTCAAAGCCCAAGAGAGGGTATAAATCTCTCTCTCTTCTTCTTCTTCTTCTTCTCTCTCTCTCTCCTATGTGCTCAATTGCCCAGGACCTCAAACCATGTGGTCCTGTCACCATTAAACCATCTTTCCAATCAGCCTCCATATTTCCAGTGTCTTTCTTCCCACTTGGAACTGAACCCAGATGGACATTTCTTCCAACAGTACTTGCTACCAAATCTGCTAGCTATTAACTGCAAAAATGTTCAGAATAATTTCATTCTACTAGCCACCTTTTGAAATATTTTAATCCAGTATTGTGCAGATGTCTCTATAATGTATAAATATATATATTTGACCTTTCAGATTTAGTGCCAAAAGCACTAAAGTGTGTAAATAATTATGCCAAATTAACTAAACTGGAAAAGACTAAGCTTCAGTTTGCTTGGATTTTAGAGACAATCTTTATTCATCTCCAAAAACATTTGTGAAATTTGGGCTTTCTTGTAAAATAATGTCATTTATTTATTTATTTATTTAGATTTATATACCGCCCTTCTCCCCTGGGGGACTCAGGGCGGTGAACAGCCAAAAGTAAAAAACATACATACAAAATTTAAAAGCCAAATTAAACCAAATTAAACAATGGCCCCGACTATTTAAAATCCCAATTATAAAATATTAAAATCCCAAATATTAAAATATTTAAATTTAAAAATTTTTAAATTATTTTTATAAAAGAAGGGAAAAAATTAGGCCAGGCCCGCCTGGTGGAACAGAAAAGTTTTTAGCTCACGGCGGAAGGCGCGAAAATCCTGGATCCTCCATATCTCCGGGGGGAGCTTGTTCCAGATAGTGGGTGCCCCCACAGAGAAGGGTCTCCCCCTGGGGGCCGCCAGTCAACATTGTTTGGCCGACGGCACCCAGAGGAGCCCCTCTCTATGGGAGCGTACCGGTCGGTGGGAGGCTATTGGTGGTAGTAGGTGGTCCCACAAGTACCCGGGTCCTAAGCCATGGAGCGCTTTAAAGGTGATAACCAAAACCTTGAAGCGCACCCGGAAGACCACCAGGAGCCAGTGCAGCTCGCGCAGGAGAGGAGTAACATAGGAGCGCCATGTCGCTCCCATCACCACCCGCGTGGCCGCACTCTGCGCCAGTTGGAGCCTCTGGGTGCTCCTCAAGGGGAGCCCCATGTAGAGAGCATTGTAATAGTCCAGGCGAGAGGTGACGAGGGCATGAGTGACCGTGTGTAAAGAGTCCTGATCCAGAAAGGGATGCAACTGGCAAATCAGGCGAACCTGATGAAAAATCCTCCCGGTCACGGTCGTCAAATGCTCTTCTAAAGATAGCCGTGAATCCAGGAGGACGCCCAAGTTGCGCGCCCTCTCCGCAGGGACCAATGATTTGCCCCTGATAGTCAGCGATGGCACCAGCTGACTATATCGGGACGTCGGAAACCACAGTCACTCGGTCTTGGATGGATTGAGTCTGAGCCTGTTCCTCCCCATCCAGATCCTCACAGCCTCCAGGCACCGGGACATCATTTCAAGGGCATCGTTGGGGTGGTCTGGGGTGGAGATGTACAGCTGGGTGTCATCAGCGTACTGATGATATCTCACCCCCAAACCACGGATGATCTCGCCCAATGGCTTCACATAAATGTTGAACAGGAGGGGCGAGAGGACTGACCCCTTTGGCACCCCACATATGAGGGGCCTCGGAGTCAACCTCTGCCCCCCTGTCAACACCAACTGTGACTGGTCAGAGAGAAAGGAGGAGACCACTGCAACACAGTGCCTCCCACCCCCAACTCTTCCAACCGGTGCAGCATGATACCATGGTCGATGGTATCAAAAGCCACTGAGAGATCTAACAGGACCAGGAGAGAGGAGCACCCCTGTCCCGAGCCCTCCAGAGATCATCAACCAACGCGACCAATGCCGTTTCCGTGCTGTACCAGGGTCTGAAGCCTGACATTATAATGTCATTATAATGGAAACCTTGAATCTGAGTGGTCCCAATTTAAAACAACCCTAAACAGCTGAGTTTAATCTTTTTTTAAAAAAAAAATACACTGCCCCATAGCAACAATGTTCGCAATAACATGAGAAATTAAAATGGTCATTCCGTATGCTACTCTTCAGACTGACAAGGAAGAAAAAAAGGGGTCATGACAGCAGCTCTGTGACCTGCCAGGATATTGAGTTCCTGGCAACTAAGTAGTGTGTTTGGTTTTGCCTAAGGGAAAAGATTCATACTGAGCTTCTCAGAATGAGGTATTTTTCTTTGTACAACCATCTTTCTCAAACTTCTGCCCTCCATTAATATAAGATTTCAACTACTATAACATCGATAGTTCCAAAAGAAAATATTCTGGCTAAAATTTGATTCATAGGCAATGCTTACCTAGATAGATTGGAACAGAAATTATCCATCCATTGGGATTTTTCAAAACCTACCTTTCAAGATTTATGCCCATAGGATGTTTGTTTTTAACACCTGAAAAAGATTACGTTTAACCTTCTCACAGGGACAAGTCCCCAAATAATTTTCATCTTAGCTTCCTGTTACCTCTTGATGATTCTTTTAGCAATAAAGTAATCAGAAGATAAATACGTCTTGTGGTTCTGCAGTTAGGACTGAAAACACATGCTGAAACATACATACAACTAATCCTGGGTTGTGTGTTAAATCCTCATGTAACCATGTGCCCAGAAATAAACAAATCAAGATTTTATCTAGACTTCTATGACTGCTTTCTGAACAAAAGGTAAATAAATGCAAAACAAGACCCTCCACTCTACCCTTTCTTCAAATAATTCCACTTATATCATGTTTACAACTTATTCAAGACTTTTCATTCTAACTTCGGAGATCTCAATAGACCCAGACTGTAATTTTTCTTTCGCTGTCAAATTTTCTATATTCTCTCCTTCTTACTCATTTTCTATTCTCCCTATCAGGAACATTCCTTTTTCCATGCCAGACATACCTGTTACAACTTGTCTACTGGGAGATGTAGTTCCTAGGCAGAAACGTACTTATTTTGATGATGAAAAAATGATGAAATGCACATTAAGCCAGTGAAAAGCTGCAGTTTTGTTTTTGCCTCCCAGTGAGGGACAGAAGTACATAAATCTGGATTTGCACTGTAACCTAACAATGCAAGTCTCATCACTCCGTCCACCCAGCATTTTCTTGTGGACACATATGTCCAAGAGCAATTGTGGATGGAGGCATGGAAAAAAGGAGCATGTAATGACAGGTGTGCTATACATATCCCATCTCTTATGTACTAACATGATATTGCAAATACCTTGTGTTATGATGTCATAGCACATATTTTGCCTAGTTTATTGTCATTAGTACGCAAAATTCAGCAAAAAACCATTAGCATTCTGAAATTCAGGCATGTATTTCACAAATAGAATTTTAAAACTTGGAAATTCTTTAAATTCTTTGCTGTGTAGGAACTTTCCCAGGTTATTATTGGAGCGGCACTTCTAATTTGTGGAAATATACCAATGTTTTAATGGATGAATAGGACATTTCCCAGCAGTGTTCCATTTTTCCTTAAAGGTAAAGGTTCCCCTTGCACATATGTGCTAGTTGTTCCTGACTCTAGGGGGTTGTGCCTATCTCCATTTCAAAGCCGAATAGCCAGCACTGTCTGAAGATGTCTCCATGGTCATGTGGCCGGCATGACTAAATGCCAAAGGGGCACGGAACGCTGTTACCTTCCCACCAAAGGTGGTCCCTATTTTTCTACTTGCATTTTTTACATACTTTCAAACTGGTGGGTTGGCAGAAGCTGGGACAAGTAATGGAGCTCACCCCGTATGCGGCACTAGGGATTCGAACTGCTGAACTGCCGACCTTTCGATCGACAAGCTCAACATCTTAGTCACAGAGTTATCATGTCCCTCACCATTTTTCCTTAGATAATATGAAAAGGGACATTTTGAAGAGTGAGAGTGTAGCCAGACAAGGCCTTATAGGTTCCCAACTACTGTGTATGAAAGAAACTGATAGAAGGAAATTGATTGATGTGTGGCAGACCTCTGTCCAAATAAATAGATAAACTTGGCAAACTGGAATAGATTGAAGTCAGTGATTTATGTCAGCTGTAGGGTTCATAAGCAACAATTGCATGTCTCCTTCAAAACATAGATTTAACACAGATTTAAAAGAAAAATGAACCCCAAAGACGTTTTCTCATGTTGGCTCTGACAAATAACCAAATAAATGCTTTTGCTGAAAATTTCCCAAGATATTTAGGATGAAGAAAAGTAAGACTTTCTAATTTCTTAGGCTTCTTAGATGTCCTTTCTTTTCCTCAGCAAAGGCAATCCTTTAACAGTGTCATGACAACAATATTGTTGAAAGCATAGGCCTGAAGCAACAGTGAAGCATAAATTAATATTATGCTCACATCTAGAACCGTGAGAAAACATATTGCATTAGAAATGTATAAAATTTAAAAGATCACTTTAAAATGATTTGATATTTGATAGAATTCCATGTCTTCTGTAATTGTTGTATGAAGCACAGACAAAGGCAAATAAGTGGATGTCAGGATCTGATTTTGACATTTATCACTCACTTCCTAGGCAGTATTCTCACATTCTTAAACTAAGTAATTCCTATTACAAATGCAGGTCTTTTGATAGTATTCAGAATCCATAACAGGATATGTGGTAACTACCAGTACCTATAATTGCTCTGCAAAAATTAGTCTTATTGCCAAATTTTAATATCAGTCTTGATATAATACGGGCTGGAATATCTTTAGAAACTACAAAAATGTGAATGGAGCCTGCATGCAATCTGTAAATAGCCTCTTCCTGCACTTAGGTTCAACTTACACCAGAAATCTGAATAAGCAAATCTTTTGTTTCCAATATCCATAAAGAACAAAATTTCTGACAAACAGTTGCTATGGTTGGAATTTAATTGTTTTAAAAGGAGAATATCTCATTCATACTTACTAATGAGTAAAAAGGCATAGCTGCCAAGTTACAGTATATCTTATTTTCTTTGGAAAGTTGCATTTTAGATATTGAGTATCTTAGTATTGTGTATCTTCTTTTTAACAGAACTCAGAAATTATCCAAACAGGTAGAAAACATAGAGTGTACATCCAATGGTGGGATTCAAGTAATTTAACAACCAGTTCTCTGCCCTAATGATTTCTTCCAACAACCAGTTTTCCAAACTGCTCAGAAAGTTAACAACCGGTTCTCCCGAAGTGGTGTGAACTGGCTGAATCTCACCACTGTGTACATCAGTGTTTCTCAACCCTTGGCAATTTTATGATATGGCTGAGGAATACTCTTGAAGTCCACACAGCTTAAAATTGCAAAAGGTTGAGCTACACTGGCCTAGAGCAGGGATCCCCACCCCACCCCCCATCTGTGGATTGGCTCTGGGCCGAGGCATGCCAGAAATCAGGCCATGCAAACAAGTAAAGTCCCAATTGTGGAATGCAGGCAGCATGCAAAGCCAACACTCTCTCTGGTCTGTGGAAAAACCTGTCTCCAAGAAATTGGTCCCTGGTGCCCAAAAGGTTGGGAGCCACAGGCCTAGAGTATTTAGACAGGAATCATCTGTGCTATAGACCTTAATTTGTTATTCTTTGGTTCATGTGGCATGAGAGAGACAAAGAGACCGGGAGGGAGGGGGGCTCATTAGTTGTAAAAGTTATCCTTCTCCAAGATCTGTAATAAGCAGACCTGGAATTCTATCTAATAAGGGATAGATTGTTCAAGTCAAGTCTTTTCATTTCTGTCATTGACCAGTAAAGGTAAATTAAATTAAATTAAATGCTGTTTTATGCTGTTACACACAGCATATTTGAAACGGTCTGAAATCTTACTCAGTAAATTATTACTACAGATTTTATAAAAACATCAGTCTTAAACAGCACAATTCAAACACTGACTACCAAGTTTCTGGATAAGAGCCAGTTTTACATCGCCAAAGTAAACAACTTGCAATCTGTTATAAGAATCTAGTGGGAAATTTCCATCCAGAGGAAAATGGATTCTAGCTTTTTATGTAAAAGGGATTGAAAAAAGATTGCAAGGATGTCTGTATAAATAGAGAGTACATTTGATACAAAGCATTTACTGGAATTCTTTTATGATGGTTGCCATGACTGTGCTACAATTAGCCTCCACTAAACTTCCTTGAAAATCTATTCTTGAAGTTCCTGCCAGAGATAAAATGAGACTGTTTTAAAATAGATTTGGAATTCGACTTTATTTATTGCTAGTTTTATATCTTATTTTTCCTGCAGAAATTGGTACTTCCTCCTGAAACTTCACCCATAACATAACCCTTTAAAGAAATTAAGAGTGGAGAGACAGAGACCATCTGAAGGTTACACAATATATATGAGAGACAGAATGAAATGGAGTGAAAATGACGACACCTTGTGTATAGAAAAACACACTAGAGACTGTATGCCCTTGTAGTATACAGTATGGCTCCAGCCCTTGATGTCCTTACTGCATTTTTTAATTTATCTTTTATTTTCTGTTTTCTGTTTTTTGTGCCTTTTATTGTAAACTGCTTAAAATAATGTAAAAACGAGATGGGCAGCTATATATGCAAAAATAAGTAATAATACAGTCCCTTGAGTTGGATGAGAGGTGCTTATCTTGAAAATAAAACTTGTTGAACTGTATATTTGTTTAGTAACTATGAATCATTATCTTTGTTGATAAGTAAATAAGTATTTGTTCAGTTTTCATCAATCTGGTCTAAGTCCAGCTGTCCAAAACATCTGATGGTAAGATTACCCAAAATTGAATCAACATAGTTTTTATTCTAACAGAGACATGCTAAACTTTTTAAAAAATGGACTTTTCACGGGGATTTTCTCATTCCTAAGCCCTTAGATTCAGTGGTAAAACACTGCAATTTAATTACTTATTTACTCATTTACTAACTTGCACTATGTTCATTTGACTTGTTAATTCACTCAAAGCAGGGACTTTAAGCCACTACTTCTTTTAAGATCCTAGCATCAAAATTTACTATTATTGATTCTTTTTCCAATGAGATATTTTCACTGTTTTATTTCAGTTACACTTCCTTCACTGCATGAATTGCTACCGAATGGTGAGATCATTGTAACCAAAGGGCGCCTTTCTCTGAGCTAAAGGCAGAAATCACCATTAACTGATCGATTCCTACACAAAAACATAACTCCATTCAAGAATGGCTGCAATTGCTCAATCATTTCTCCTGCATGGAAAATTAAAGGAATGGTGAGGTTTTTTTCTCCCCTTGAAGTAGCATTACATTCTTTTATATCATGAAATTATTCATGACTAATAAATCAAGATATATCCTCCCCCTACTTCCCATAGGAGATATTGATTTGACAGCCTAAATTCTAGAGTGCAATCTAAGTGACTGTCATGTGGAAATGAGGATCTTATTATTTAGTTTGATTGTAATGGAAATATTTATTTTATTTATTCACTTATTTATATCCGAGCAGCATGGTGTCTTAGAGGTGAAGAGTCTTGCTTCCCACTCAGAAAATTGAGAGTTCAATCATAGGCAGTGATATATTTTTCTCTATCAGGGCACAAAGAAATAATATCTGCTGTGAACTCCGCATAGACATCTGGAAGGGCATCCGGCCAGTAAACACTCAGTTCCATTCAGTTGCCCCAACTCCACCCTGATAAAAGGGGTTACAGAGTCATAAATAGAAGAAAAAAAACATTTATTTATAAGTCATCTTTATTATTTTCGCAAAAACTCAAGTGACAAACATTTCCACCACACCTTCTTCCTTCTATTTTCCTGACAATAACAACCCTGAGGGTGACTGGCATAAGGTCAGGCAGCTGGCCTCATGACTAAGATAGGACTAGAACTCATGATCTATTGCTTTCTAGGCTGGTGCCTTAACCTTTGGCATGTATGTATATGTGTGTGTTTGTGTGTGTATGTGTGCACACACAGACACACACACATACATACACACTTGTAGTTTCTTAACCCACATGGAAACAGAAAGTCACACAGAAGCTTTCTATCATTTCATACCAGAGCTACATTTTCCCAAAACCTAGAACAAAGCATATCTATCTAAGGTAGGATGCTGATGATGTGAAAAAAGTAATTTTGTAATATGATTCAAATTTTCTAACCCCAACGCATTAGCAAGTGCGTTCATAAATGTTTGATGTCTTGTTCTTAACCACTACATTAACTGACATATTTTTCCATCCATCTCACACCCTATGTACAGTTAAAGCATTTTCTCCATGATTTCTTATGTATATGGTTACAAAGAAGTAATACACATCACAGCACTATAAATGTTATTAACATTCTTCATTATGCTGTATGCAGTGGATTTCCTAGGTTAAAAGCACAGAATCCTATCAGTTTGGTCTGATATACAATGTCCAAATTTGTTTACTGTGTTGGATAGATCATTTTTCTTTTCATTAAGGGAATTAGACAAAGCCATTGATGGCCATTTTGACACCATAGGAATGGTAGAAGCTATTACAGGGACACAGGATTCACAATTGGAACAACTTCACAACACAGTGAGAAATGTGTGAATAGGGGGAGAAAGGGGTTTTGGTGGAAAACTATTCAAAGTCCCTTCCCTGAATCCAGAGCTGATATCCAGACTTTTAGTAAAAGTTGAATCAGTGGTTCAAGACCAGTGACAGAGCACACTAGAAAAAATGGATAAGCTGGACCCATATCCATCAGGGTTCAGTCCCTAACACAGGACTGAGATGGAGTTGGTTGCTCTAGTATATGACTTTTGTCATGATCTAGATGAAGGAATTGTCTGTCGTAGTCTTTTGGGACCTCTTATTGATATTTGATACTATTAACCATGGTATCTTTTTGGGCTGACTGTGGGCTTTACTGTTTTGCAATTGACCCACTTCTTTCTTAGTAAACAATTACAGTCAATGCTGGTTGGGAAAGAGAGATTGTCATAGTGGTTGCTCCCTTATGGGGTACCCCAAGAGTCAGTTGTTTCCTCCCTGCAATTGAATATATAAATTTAATGTAACATCACAACTCTAGGTCACTGGATGCTGCTAAAGTCCTCTCTGATTGCCTAGAGCAGGGGTCCTCAAACTTTTTAGTCAGGCATCCAATTCACAGTCATTCAGACTATTGGGGGTGCAGACTATAGTTTGAAAGACTGTTTCCAAGAGTGCTTGTCTGCTCATTGGTCTCACTGTTTTAGCCTTCTGGATTCTGCTCCTTTAAGAGGTGAGATTTCTGAGGAATGAGGAGGGAGGGGGTTACCATAGAGACAAGGAGTTGATGCTCCTGAGAGCTCACACAGGAAGGTGAAGAATTGGGGGAAGTGGAGGGATTTCCCCCCTCCCCGTGCAGGGGGTGTTAGTCAGTCTGTGAGCAAAAGTGAGAGGGGTGAGGAATTAAGTTGGCAGCATGATTGAAGCTGGGTCCAATGTAGGGGAGACTGTGGGGTTACTTTGGCAAGGCAAATTATTACCCACCCCCTGCTATCAAAGTGGATCCTGGGTGCTGCGCTGCAATGGAGAAATGGACAATGGACCGGCCAGCACAAGGGAAGGAGGAGGAGCAGGGAGAAGAGAGGGAAAGCAGACCCCTCCTTCCCTCATGCCAGCCACTCCATTGCCCTTCTCTCCATTGCACTGCAATGGACCCTGCCCCACCCACCACCGCCCAGGTTTCTTTGCTTCTCCCAAGCATGTATTTGCCTACCTGATTTCCAGCTCTGTCACGTTTCTCTGTCACGTTTCTCACCATTGTGTTCAGGGGGACTAAAATTTGTGGGATTAAAAAAAGTTCAATCAATCAATTCCAACTTCGCAAGATCTTTTTTTTCACGAGACCGAATTGATTGATTGAACTTTTGTTTTTAGTCCCACAAACTTTTGTTGCCCTACACACGATGGCGAGAAATGCAATGGAGCCAGAAATGAAGGAGGCAAAGAAACGCTTGGGAGAAACGAGGGCATCTGGGTGGCAGTGGGTGGGACAAGCTCGTCTGCTCACAAAAACTTTGTTTTTGATGACTGATGCCAAAAGGCAGAGAAAAAGCTGCCGGGAAGAAGAAGCCAGTTGTCCCGGGAGTTGGGAATAGCCTTTCTCCTCCACCCCACCCTCCCCACCTGCCACCCTCAAATTGCATTGATAAGGAGGGATGGGGGGCTAAGTGAGGGGCAGGAAGCCCTGCTGTGCCCGGCGAGGGGGGAGAAAAGATGGCAAGAGGAGCCCCGTCTTGCTCCACATGCCCCAATGAAAAACAGCGGCAGCCCAGCCCAGACTTTCCCTTTCTCACCTCTCTAGCACTGGAAGCCAAGTGTCAGTCACACGCCCAGTTGCCCATTCATCCCTCTCTGTGTGTGTGTCTGGGATCACTTGGTGCAATCCACCATGCAGGCTCAATGAACTCAGGCAGGCGGATGTAGAGCACACCCAGGCGGCAGATGCAGGCCAGGAGGGCAGCCTTGCTTGGGTGTAAGAACAGCAGTGGATCTGGGAAGGAGGAGGAGAAGAAGGAGGAGGAGGAAGGGTGCTGGGCTGGGCCTATGGAGGCTGCCACCGCACCCACCTGTGGACCACTGCCCACGAAGAGACCGCCCAGGTAGGCACACAGTGCCAGTAGCAGCTGATGGATTATGATGGTACTGCATGGTGCGCCCCTCTTTGCAGGAACACCAAGAATACCCCCGGCCTCCTTAAGGCAGAGCCAGGTCTGGGCACTAGATCAGCCCCCTGTGAAGCCCTTGTCTGCCAAGAAGCCTGGATGAGGCCTCACCCACCACCTGCTGAGGCACCCAGACTCTCAGTGATGGGATGGGGTCCTTCAGGCACTTTGATTGGCTGCCTGTTTAGGAGCTCCAACTGCTCCTTCCGGGTGCCTTGTCAGAGCTGCCTGGAGTTTTGCCTGCCCCAACATCGCTTGCTTGGAGGGGGGCAGGAGGGGTGGTTTGAAGAGCACGGGCTGGATAAATTGCTTCAGCGGACCGTATTCAACCCAGGGGCCATAATTTCAGGACCCCTGGCCTGGAGGATAATGGGATTTGGATGGAAGGAAACATCCAGGATGGTTGAAAATGACCCCTAAATGAAAATGAACCCAGGGTTGGCTGTTTGTACATCAGACCTTTCTTCCTGAATTTATTCTGGATGGAAAGATATTATCCCTGCAGAAGCAGCTCCACAACTTGATTGATGGAGGGTCCTATTGGATTCAAGGCTCCTTCTAACGCAGAAAGTGAAGGCAGTAGTCATGTAGACTTTTGTCTAGCCTCAACTTGTGCATCAATTGCAGGCTTTCCTAGAAGAAAGAACCTTGTAACAATGATTCATGACTACATCTGCTTCCATCTAGACTACTAATGCATTCTACATGGCGCTGCTTTTAAAAACCATCTGGAACCATCAATCAGTGCAGAATGCACAGCCCAGGACTCATAATCAGTTATCACTAGAAGCATATGACACTTTTTCTGTAAGCCAAATGTCTATGGAGATTCTCAGTCATGCAGGTCATGGTTGTCCCAAAAGTGCTTTTTCAGAAAGGAAAAGGAAAACTGGATTTTGTTTTCCCTTTGAAGACATTTTGCTTCTCATCCAAGAAGTTTCTTCAGTTCTTTCTGTAAGCCCTCATTGCCTATTTGCTTTAAAGGACTGTCAGCCTTTTATGGCTTTCTGACAGGATACTAACATTTCCCTACAGAAGTTAGCCCAATCATTATGATCACGGGAGAAGCAACTGATTATCACCCATTTTGGAGAAACGAGGGTGTTATGTCCTTATAAGGACATCCGGCCGGGGATTGGTTAATCCTC
>WNWU01013815.1:19676125-19785341 GCA_012654045.1 Ptyas mucosa
GAAAAAATGCTTTTAAAAGTAAAAAAATAGAGCCTCTGATGATCGCACGGCTCAGCTGGGATCATCAGAGGCTTTTAAAAGCATTTTTTCTGTAACCTCTTTGGCCGAAGAGGTTGTAGAAAAAATGCTTTTAAAAGTAAAAAAAATACAATAAAATTGGCCATGCCCACCCAGTCACATTACACCCCTCCAAGCCATGCCCACAGAACCGGTAGTAACAAATTTTAGATTTCACCCTGTTCTATACCCCCATCTAAATCATTTATGAAGATGTTGAAATGTGCTGGGCCTAAGATATCCCACTGCATCCTTCCCTCCATTTAGATGCAGTTCCATTGAGGACTACATCTGAGAGTGGTTCGTTACCAAACGGCAAATCCATCTGGTGTTGTCTATCCCACATTTTTCTATCTTACCAAGGAGTAGATAGTGGCCTACTTTGTCAAATGCCTTACAAAAGCCCAAGTAAACTAAGCGCACACTATTTCCTTGTTCCACTAATTTATTCACTTTGCCAAAGAAGGCAATAAGGTTTGTCTGACATGATCTGTCTTTAAGAAGCCCATGTTGGCTTCTAGCTTTGCTCATTTCTAGCTGTTTTCAAATCAATTGCTTGATTATCTTTTCCAGTATTTCCCCATAAATATTGATTTATGTCGGGCTGATTGGTCTGTGGTTTTCTGGATCCATTTTTCCCCTTTTTGAAGCCTGAAATCTTTTCCAGGCCTCTGGTATTTCACTGGTGCTCCAGGATTTTTGAAATATTATGTTCAGTGGTTCTGAGATCACCAGGACCACCAGGACCAGATGGATTATATTTCAGGGTTACACAGCTCCTTTGTAACCCTGAAATATAATCCATCTGGTCCTGGTGATTTCAACCCAGATGTCAGCGTTTCGAGTAACTCATCTGCCAAAAGCAGAACATTGAGGCAAATGGATTCCTCAAAGAACATGTTTATTGAATACATCATACCAACACAACTAGTGAAAACCAACTCTAAAACTTCCTGTGGTTTTCCCCTAATTAAAAGAGCAAATAATTCCTTCCCCAGATGTCCCTGGTCACATTGTCCAATGAAACTATCTGGCAGGCCGCTTGCTACTCCTCTCCTCCTTCAACTGTCATGTGCTGGGATGATCTTGGTTCCCACAAGAAAACTTTTTGTTTTGACTGTTAGCCAATCTATCTACTTTCCCCTCCCTTCCCCCTCTCAGAGTTCATGGCAACTATGAGGCAGCAAAAGATGGCTTCATCCGGGTTCACTTCAGAATTGACATCAGCTAGAGTAGATAAGTGTTCCTTACAGGCAGGCAGGCAGGCAGGCAGGCAAAAGAAAAACAAGAAATCCAAGAAGAAACCAGTCTGTTTGCACAAATATCTTTGATAAACTGAAATATTAAAATGATAAGTATAAAAAATGGAAAGAGGGACACATAACTAAGGTTGATTATCAGCAGATAGTCCAAATCTTCAAATATGAAGTCAGAAAAGCAAAGGCTCAGAATGAGCAACGACTTGCAACAGGAGTCAAAGATAATAAAAACAGTTACTTTCAACATATAAATAACAAGAAAAAAGTCAAGGAAATAGTAGGTTCACTTAAGAGAGAAGATGGCAATAAAATTAGAGGGAGCAGAGATAAAGCAGTCTTCATGCTAAAAGAAACTGCGTGCCAAAAGCGGGGGGGCGTGGGTACATGTGACCACATCTATAATTCAATGCACCCCGCCCTCCTGTGCATGTGCATGTGTCCCCCCCTTCTCCCTGCTTTTGGCACGCGATGGCACAGTGGGCCTGTTGGGCCTGTTTCCCCCCCTTCCCCAGGCTCCAGAGGCTTTCTAGGAGCCTGGGGAGGACAAAAACAGCCTTCCCCATCCTCCCGGAGGCCTTCTGGAGGCCAAAAACAGCCAGTTTCCCGACTTCCGTTGGGACCGGAAGGCCTGAAAATCAGTTGGCTGGTGCACACATGCGTGCTGGAGCTGAGCTAGGGCAATACTCACATGCCCACCAATATGGCTCCATGTGCCACCTGTGGCACCCGTGCCATAGGTTCACCATCATGGGACTAGACAGACTTGAATAATGGGCCCTATCGAACAAAATGACATTTATTATGGAGAAAAACAATGTTTTACACTTAGACAGGAAAAACCAAAGGTACAAGTCAGTGGTGAAATCCAATTTTTTTTACTACCAGTTCTATGGGTGTGGCTTGGTGGCGTGGCAGGGGAAGGATACTGTAAAATCTCCATTCCCACCCCACTCCAGGGAAAGGATACTGCAAGATCCCCATTCCCTCCCCACTCTGGGGCCAGCCAGAGGAGGTATTTGCTGGTTCTCCAAACTACTCAAAATTTCTGCTGCTGGTTCTCCGAACTGCTCAAAATTTCCGCTATCAGTTCTCCAGAACCTGTCAAACCCTGCTGGATTTCTGGTACAAGTACAGATTAGGCGAAACCTGGCTCAAAAACAGTAACTGTGAGAGGGACCATGGAGTGTTAGAGGACAATTACTTAAATATGAGCCAGCAATATGCAGCAGCAGCCAAAAAAGCTAATACAATCCTTGATTGTATAAATAGAGGCATACAATCAAAATTACATGAAGTATTAGTATCACTTTATAAAGCCTTAGTAAGGCCACACTGGAATATTGCATCCAGTTTTGGTCACCACATTACAAATAAAATATTGAGGAAAAGGTGCAAAGAAGGGCAATAGCAATAGCACTTAGACTTATATAAAGCTTCACAGTGCTTTACAGCCTTCTATAAGCAGTTTACAACGTCAGCATATTTCCCCCAACAATCTGGGTCCTCATTTTACCAACCTCTGAAGGATGGAAGACTGAGTCAACCTTGAGCTGGTGAGAATCAAACTGATGAACTGCAGGCAGGCGGCAGGCAGAGGAAGTAGCCTGCAGTTCTGCATCCTAACTACTGTGCCACCACAGCTCAGTGGCTCAGCAACTAAGATAATTAAAGGCCTGGAGACAAAAACATATGAAGAACAGTTGCAGGGTTTGGGTTTGGCTAGTCTAGAGAAAAGAAGGACTAGCATGATAGCAGTATTCCAGTACCTGAGACATTGCCACAAAGAGGAGTGAGTCAAGTTATTTTTCAAAGCACAGATGCAGGACAAAAAACAATGGATGGAAATTAATCAAGGAGAAAAGCAACCTGGAATTAAGGATAAACTTCCAAAAGTGAGAACAATTAATTAGTGGAACAGCTTTCCATCAGAAGTTGTGGGTGCTTCATCACTGGAGATTTTTAAGAAGAGACTGGACACAGTCATTTGTCTGAAATGGTGTAGGGTCTCCTGCTTGAGTAGGGGATTGAACTAGAAGACCTCGAAGATGCCTTCTAACTCTATTCTGATTGATTGACCATTGTCTTGCCCATTTTGACCTGTATTCCTGTTCTGTCTTCTAGGGTACCATTTTTGATAGGTTGGACTATTTTTTCCTTTTTGTGTAAAGACAGATGCAAAGAATGAGTTAAGCAAACTATTTTCTCTCCCTGCTCCCTATCACCTCTTTGCTATTTTCTCTCATTAGCAGACCAATCATTTCTTTGGCTTTCTCCTTGTTTTTTACATGTAGAAAAAAAACATTTTTTTAAAAATTATTTTTGGCATTTGTTGCTAATCTTAGTTTATTCTGAGCCTTAGCTTTCCTGACTTCATCCTTTCAAATGCAGACTCTTTGCTGGTATTGTTTAGTTGAATGTCCCTCTTTCCATTTTTTTAAATACTTGTCCTTTTAATTTCTCAGTTTGTCAAAGAGTTCTTTATGCAACCGTGCTTGTTTCATCTAGACTGTCTTGTTTTTCTTTCTCAATAGTATTGTGTCAGACTGGACTTTTATAATCTCATTTTCAGTGTTTCCCAAGCATTTGAGTTGTTTTCCCTTGCCCAAGATCTCCATCTATGGATTCCTTCCTAAGATCTTTCTAAGTCAGGATGTGTCACACACAGGCCATGCCCATCCCAGCTACGCGAAGGGGAAAAAGTCATGATATGCCGTGTGACAGCAACGTGACACCACGAGTTTGACACCCATGTTCTAAGTGCTGAAATCAGTGTTCTTAAAGTCTAATGTACTATTTAGAATTTGATTGATTACTATCACATTATATTGAATTCCAGTATAACATGGTCACTCTCCTCCAAACTTCCCACAACCCCCCTTCTATCACTTCAACCCTATTAGTAAAAATTAAGTTCACTATAGCTGACCCTCTGCTTTCCTCCTCTACCTTTTGGATGACAAAATTATCTGCTAGGTTCATTGGGAACCTGTTTGACCTCCCACTTGGGACAGAGTTTGTCTCCCAGTTGATATTATGATAGTTAAAGTCTCCCATTACTACTGTGGTGTGCTTCCTACACATCTTAGAAAAGTAATCAGCAAAAGGTTAATCTATTTCCTCTGCTTGGTTGGGTGATCTGTAGTATAAACTTATGGTGATGTCATTCCTTTTTTCTTTTATATTAACCCAAGTGGATTTAAGAAGGGTTTTTTATTTCAATCTTTCTTCTTATATTTCCCTCACAACAACCACCCTCTGAGGTCAGTTGGACTGAGAGGGAGTGACTGTTCCAAGGTCACCCAACCAGTTTTCATGCCTAAATTGGGACTAGAACTCAGAGTCTCCTGGTTTCTATCCTGTAGCCTTAATCACTGGACCATACTGGCTTTAGTAGGGCATTGAATTTTCCAGAGCATCTGTTTTCCAAACATAGATGGGATTTTCCTTTAAAAATATTTGTAATTTAGAAGGCATGTTCAATAATACAAATACTTTTGTTTCTGCCCCACTGCCCCCCCCCAAAAAAAATTGTGAAAAAAAAATCCTTGCCCTTTTTCCTCCTTATTCTCTTTGGGGAAGTAAAGAGAGCTTTCCTCTGAGCTCCAAATTAATTCTTTGTAGGTGAAGGTGATAGCCTCTTGAGGCTAGATAACATCTGGATTCTCTGGAGACCTTATTTGAAATAACTTCAAGAGTGGACCTTTTCTGTAAGCTTGTGTTTCATAGACTTCGCTACTGAAATCTGCACTGCCTTCTCTATGCTCTGAAAACTCCACTCCATCTATTATTTCTTTTTCTATTTCCACATGTAGCCCTCTTCTTAAGTCTGCTTCCCTAACATCACCTTCAAATCCATTTTCAAAAGCTATTCACCCTGCAAAACCTTTTCACTTTTTCTGCCTTTTCTCTTGGAGGCTTAGTTCCTCCTCCCTAATCTTCACAGCCTAGTGTAGCAATTATTTTTCCAATATTCAAAAAGGAACTTTGGTCTTACGGTATTTTTAGCATACCAAACGCAAAGACAAAATCTGGATAAGTAGAACCATTATTGTTCTAAATGGATCTACAACCACTGACAGGTTTCAGAATTCCTGAAATCATGATTTGTTTGCCTGGCAATTAAAAGTAGCCCTCTAATTTATTCTGGTATTGATCTGTTTGAATTTCATTCTTGCAACATGTGCAAGGCAAGCTATTCCTTTCACAGATGAGAAGAAGAACAATGATTTAAACACAACTGCAGGCAATTAAGAGCTTTAGAAATTAACCCTTCGTCTAACTCAGCTTTCTATATGTTTTGCAATTCATGTTTTTTGAAAGTACAAAGACATATTTAGAGAAATAATGTTTCAAATGGCTGGTAAAACATACTTTGAAGTCTAAGGTCAGCAATAGCATTTAAGATATTTATGATATTCATGACTAACATTTTTGAAGGGGGTCTTAAGAGAATTTATTAGTGAAAAAAATAAACTAGCCTTTTTACATTAAGCACTTAAAAACTCTTTATTTTTATTGAGATATATTAAAAAGAACTATGGTGAGAATGGCAATAGTTATTCATAACAGAATAAAAATTCACACTGAATCCATTTAGAGCTGACTTCAGCCAGAATATAGGTCTTCGTACTGCATGTTGCTGGTCTTTAGTGACATAGCTGAGAATGATTTATAGCTTCCATCAGAAAGAAACAGCAAAAGGCCTGAACCAAGTGAAAAACTTAATGAGATGTATTCATAAGGTGACATGCTATCCAAATGTGAAGGGTGATTATTAACAAATGACAAAGTGGCAAAAAAAGCAATAATTTAGGTAGAATCTTCATATGTTACTTAATATGAATACATGTAAATTTGGAAGAATTGCTGGAATAAAATTTCAAATAGAAAAAGCCAATTAACTTCCTAAACACTACCCAATATTCTTAAAATAATTTGTTCTCATCCATAGGTTATCCAGACCATTGTTCTTTTCTTTTTTTATTCAATTACCTATCACAGGTCTAGATCCTGCTTCCAACCATTTTCTTTTGATGAATTACCTTCATTCACTTGAAATATCACATTATAATTTTTGCCTTATCAAATTATTATTTTATCAATACAAAACAATTTATTCCACAATTTTCATTGATTTTAAAACATGTAAAGGATCAGAACAGAACTCATTTATGTCTATTATATGAAGAACAGGATATGTCACCTTTGCAAATAAAGCAAAACAGAAACAAGCAAACAAAAATCTAAGCCAAATCAGTTTCACAAAAAGAAAAAAACAATAGGAACAAACTGTGTATAGTAGCAGTAGTCATGAATAAAAATATGTATCAATCAAATCATGTTAAAGTTGCTTGAGCTGCAGGGTTTATGCAAGGAATCATAATCAAGTCTCTATAGGCAAGATATTGTAATCCATACCAATTCCTTTTTTGTACATGTGGTGATGCTGGGATTTTATTGTGAGATGTCAGATCATTAGCCATTTTGTCTTTTTTTTAGCATTGATACATCCTACTAAACCTTATGATTTCTTTGACTCTGGTTTATAATATTTCCCTAAACCTAGCATTACTATGAGAATTCCAGTATCCATAACTTACTGTAAAACATAAAGTTAACCATTTTTTCCCTGGAGAAACAATTTTTACAGAAAAATAAATGGCTGTCCTTATCATTTTTTCCCTGCTTTCCTCCATATATAAACTCCTGGATATTACTTGGTGAGCCCACCAACCCAAAGAAAACAAAAATTTCAACAGTGGGATGGCATCAGAGGAGTTGTTACATAAATTGCTATGGATTATGAAATATTATTTTTACATTGGTCAACATACAATCATATTAGAAAGTATAATATTTATAAATGCAAACATTAGAGGAAGAGTACCACAAGATTCAGTATTCTCTCTGCTTCTTTTTAATGTCAATATGAAATCACTGGATGAGATCATCTGACCCCACAGAATGACATATCATAAATACACTGGTGATACTCAATTTTACTTTTTTATTCTGAGTGATCCGTGTGATACTGTGACTGCCCTTTTTCAGTGCCTGGAACAGTGGTGGGATTTAAAAAATTTTTACTACCGGTTTTGTGGGCGTGGCTTGGTGGGCGAGGCATGGCTTGATGGGTATGGCAGGGGAAGGATACTGTAAAATATCCATTCCCTCCCCACTCCAGGGGAAGGATACTGCAAAATCCCCATTTCCTTCCGATCAGCTGGGACATGGGAGGCAGAGAATAAATGGGTGTGGGGCCAGTCAGAAGTGGTATTTACTGGTTCTCCAAATTACTCAAAATTTCTACTACCGGTTCTCCGGAACTGGTCAGAACCTGCTGAATACCACCTCTGGCCTTGAGGCTGTGGGGGGTCTGGATGGAGCATAACAGACTACAACTGAACCCCAGTAATGCAAGTGGCTGTCAGTGCGTGGAACTTCAGGATCTAGAGATTTATCATCTTTAGTTCTAGTTGGGGTTGCAGTATCCCAGACAGATCAGGTGCGCAACTTGGGGGTTCTCCAAGATTTGCAACTTCTGCTCAAAGAACAGGTGGCAGTCATGGCTAGGAAAGCCTTTGCACAATTTCATGATGTGCAACAGTCACACCCTTTTTTGGGATCATGAGGACATGCACTCAGTCACTCAAAACCTGGTCATCTTTCATTTAAATTACTGCAATATGCTCTACATAAGGCAACCCTTGAAGAGTATTCAGAAGGTACAATTGGTTCAGAATTCAGCAGCCTGGACAGTTCTGGAGGTCCGTAGAATGGCACATGTAACACCACTGTTATGTGAGCTGCACTGGTTACTGATCTATTTCCTGGTCCAATTCAGGGTGTTGATAATCACTTTAAAGCCCTTTATGGCATGGGTTCAGGTAGTCCTTGACTTACAAGCATTCTTTAATGTGACCATTTGAAGTTACAATGGCACTGAAAAAAGTGACTTACCTCCATTTTTCACACTTATGACTGTTGCAACATCCCCATGATCACATGATCAAAATTTGAATAGTTGGCAACTGGTATGCAATTTATGATGGTTGCAGTGTCCTGGGGTCACAGTTTTGTGGCCTTCTGACAAGTAAAGTGGGAAAGCCAGATTCACTTAACAGCCCGAGTTACTAATTTAATAACTGCAGTAATTAACTGAACAAATGTGGCAATAAAGATCATAAAATAGGGCAAAACTCACTTGACAACTATCTTGCTTAGCATCAGAAATGTTTGGGTCAATTGTGATCATAAATCGAAGACTACCTTGTATCTGAGGAACCATCTTACCCCAATAGAATTGGCCCACAACCACTCATTGTGGCAGAAGGAGCCTTCTGCAAACCCTATCAGTCAAGGAATTTCAGCTGACTGAGTTTAGAAGGCCTTTTCTGCCATAGACCATTCTTTGGAATATCTTGTTGCCAGAGGTGAGATCTGCCCCCACCCTTCTGGCTGTCCAAAAGGACCTTAACACCTGGCTCTGCTGGTTGGCTTGGGGCCTGATGGAGATGTGCCAAGTTGGAGATGTTGGTGCAGTGACTTAGAAGACAACACTCTATTCTGCATCAGTCTTTAATTTTCAGTCTGTATTTAATACTTGTAATTTTAAATTAATTTTTATGTTTATAATTGTTTTTATATTTTTTTTATTGCTGAGCGGTGGCTCAGTGGCTAAGATGCTGAGTTTGTCGATCGAAAGGTCCGCAGTTCAGCAGTTCAAATCCCTAGTGCCTCAGAACGGGATGAGCTCCCATTACTTGTCCCAGCTTCTGCCAACCTAGCAATTCAAAAGCATGTAAAAATGCAAGTAGAAAAATAGGGATCACCTTTGGTGGGAAGGTAACAGCGTTTTGTGCACCTTTGGTGTTTAGTCATGCTGGCTACATGACACTGGCTCTTCGGCTTTGAAACAGCACCACCTCCTAGAGTTGGGAACGACTAGCACATATGTGCGAGGGGAACCTTTACCTTTAAGCCACCCAGAGTCATATTGGGTAGTGAGATGGAAGGCATGATAGATAGATAGATAGATAGATAGATAGATAGATAGATAGATAGATAAAAACAGAATTAAATAAAAAAACTACTCATATCAACTGAAGAATGAGCTGATAGCACCAACTTGTATGTCAGGATATAGATTCACTGGTTTTCCATTTAAATGATCAAGTTGTATCTGTAACAGCCAAAAATAATAACTTGCATTGCATTATGGTAAAACAGTATCCTTTGATTATATGTAAGATAGCACAACGTGTCATTTCTGTAATTTTGTGTTTGATTTATTTGATTGTCAGCAATTGTACAAAAAGCAAAACAAGAATCAAGATGTAGCAATTTGCAGGATAGTTTAGCTCGGTAAAGTGAACTGGCGGCATTTGTGCCAACTGTTCACTTTGGTAGACATTCTGCTATCTGAACATATTCCTGAATTATTCTTCTCTGCACATAAAGAAATCCATGTAAATATCTTGCTTCTAGAATACTCTATCATTTCTAACACTACAAATGGTGATACATAAAAAGCAATGGCATGAAATCTGTTGCTTTTCTGAGTCTACAAAGCTATAAGAATTCGTGGTTATAAATCCCATTATATAAAACTGGTTTAATTGATGATATAATTATATATTTTTATAATTATATAAATAACCTGCTGGAAAGAGTGTGTGTGTGTGTGTGTGTGTGTGTGTGTGTGTGTAATACACACAGACACAGCAGGTTATTTCAATTTCAGTTTTATCAGTTATATTGGTATTAATCTTTTTTTTTTATTAAAAAAGTTTTTTATTAAAATTTTTACATATATTTTCTCCCCCCTCCCCCCCCACCCCCCGGACTTCCCAGAGCAAATACAAGTACATAATAAAATACAGCTCAAATTCTCTAAGTTAAACTCCATTTCACACTTATCATAATCCTAATCATTAAACAAGTAAATTAAAGGAAAGCAAGTCTTCTTTTCTTCTCATTCCATCTAATTCGACAAAATCAATCTCCATGTCTCCATTTATAGTTACAGCAGTAATCACAACTATCATTACTCAGTATAACTAATTAATACTTAGCAAATTATTAAGTCTACACAATCTAACAAAATATTTTGTAACTTCTTTCATTTAAAACAGAAAAAGAAAACCCAACAAGAGAAAAAAATAAAAAACCCTCAATCAAAAAAAAACAACAACCCCCCCCCCAAATTTAAAATAGAATACTATATAAAATCTTCCGTCCTCCATTTTTAAACCATCAAGGTCCATTTATAGTTAAAACACTTAAAACAATAATAATAAAGTTTTTAGTCAAAAAAGGAGTATAACAATCAAACCTCTTATAAATTTATCAATACAGATAAAACATCATTCAATAACTATATCAAACGTTTTAATTCTTCATACTAGATTAAACCAGTTGCTAATCTTCTTGTCTTCACATCTTCCAACAGCATATAGAATATCTTCATCATTTGCGTCTACCCACCTAAATAGTAATTTGCTTCTTTATAAAACCCCCCCCCCGAGTGACTTTATAATTATAATTGTAGTAATATCCATCAAATCCAGTCAAAACTAGATTAGTAGATCCATCAAACGTATTAAGGAAACCACCAGATCAACTGCAATTGCTCTAGATCCATAGTCCTTTTGCCTTATATTTATTACCATCAAACAGAAAACTCCGATTTAGTATATTCAATGAGACTTCTACGTTTACAGTTAAATCCAGATTTATCACAGTCCTTAATAAAATGTTCCAATTCCTTCAAGTCAGGGCATATTTCACAACCCAACACACCAGCATTGCTGTGATCTGTTTATTCTTCTCAAAATATTCCAATACAACTATAAATTGCCTCCTCATCGTCCATCACTTGGTTAACTGGCATTGAATTGCTGTGTAGTATTTTTTTTTTCCTTCCCCCCCAAAAGTTCAAAATCTTTAAACATTTAAACAATGCTTTTTAAGGACCATCATCTCGTCAAGCAGGGTTATTTTCCTTTTCTCCAGGCTTTCTTCTTTTCCTTTTTACGAACTTTCTTCTTAACTTTGATCCCTCTGCCTTTTTTAACTTCAGCAGGGATTTGCGGTTTTGGGGATTGGATATTATAAACTTTTTGCAGAAATATGGGTTCTTCTGGAAACAAGTCATCAGCTTGCAGAGCTTCTTGCTCCTGCACAACCTTCATCTTTCTCTCTTCTGTAAGATCTGCTATGGTCTTTTGTTGTTTTTTTTCCTTTCCCAGCTCTTGACTCAATCCCCCACTGCTTGATTGTAACTCAGTATTCCCATGTATTTCATTGTTTCCAGCTTGAGAAGCTTGAAATATAGTATCAATTCTTTTCAATAAAGCAGAGGTAATTGAACTCAAAGCTTCCTCAAATTCAGACCATTGAGAGTTAAATAACCCTCCTTTCCTTTCTTTGTTTTCGAGAAGCCCAGCCATCCTGCCCCCCTTCTTCCTTCCCCTCCAGAAGGACGGGGAAAAAGAAAGGAAAAGAAAAAAAAGAATTTCAAGAAGAAAAAAGAAAAAAAAGACTTTTTAATTTATATTGCTGCTTGAGTTATTATTATTACATCCTTTCTTATTCCATCCACTTTTCAAAAAGGAATTTTACGTTTCAAACAGGGGCTTTTCAATAATTATTTTTAACTTTCACTTCTTCACGCCCTGTTGAAACTCAAACGCCATCTTGCTTTCACTTTCCACTTAAGAGAAATCTTTTAAGAAAGTAAGTCCCTGGAGTTAGAAAAAGAGAAAAAAAAATACTTGCTGTTTCCTTCGTGCAACTTGTGCTCTGCCAACTTGATTCAAAAGGTATTTGTTTAAAGTTGTTTAATGGGGTGGCCGCGGCATCTAGTTCTGACAGGGAAAGACTTCCCAGTCAGAGGCATCCCAGGTCCGGAGCTTTTGACAGGCTTCACGGGGAGCTCTCATCTTCGAGCACCAGATTATTAGGTAAATCTGGTGCCCTCAGGGAGCTCTACCCCACCCGTCTGCTCTCCTTCCCCCCTTCTTCCTGGGGGGAAGGATTCCAAACCGCAAGACAGCCGATTTTCGCTGTTCTTGCAGTTCTACGGAATCTGGGGCTGGCGCTTCAAAAGAAGCGTCTGGCGATGCCGCTGGCTCAACCGGAAGTAATCTTAATTTCTTTCATTTCAATGACTGAAAAATAAGGCTTCTCAAAACTCAAAAACTATTGTATTTATAATACTTATTATTGTTCCTTAATGTAGGAAATCAGGCTCATCTCATCCTCCTAAGCCCTAGCAATTAAAGATGATTGTGAAAAAGAGAAGGAGGAGGAAAATCCACAGATCCATTCCTTCTATGCCATAACCAGGGAGCAGCAATAGCAGAAGAAGAAAGCTGCCTTCTGGAAATGCTGGGAAAGCCACCTTGGCCTCTGAGAACTCTGTGTCCATAGCATGGTCCACCCTTCTCACTCAAACATCAAACATCCAGCAGCAGAGAAGGAGGAGGAGAATCCTTTCTCACTGGCACTTGTACATTACAAGACACAACTAGGTATTAGGAAGTAATCAGCTTATGGTGAACCTGAAGTATTCTCTTGAAAGTGGTGCATCACCAGCCTCTGTCAGAGTCTTTGGCAGATGCCTAAAACTAAAACACAGTTCCAAACACCATTCTCTCATAATTCTCTTTAATAAGATTTATTGAGAAGAATGGGTTGAAATATAGCAAGGTATACTTAAGGTAGAGACTGTCAGATCTACCTGGCTTTGTTTAGGGGACAAGAAAAAGGTGGAGGAAGGATGAAAGAGGGAACGATAAAAGAAGGAAGGATGAAAGGACAATAAAGCTTTGTGAGTAGGTGATAGGAAATTGAGCAGGGGGGATGACAGGTGAGAAGAACCAGAGCAGCCAAATCCTGTTTGTACCAGCATCCAACAGCCAGGCACCATGAGAAATATGCGGATTACACCCCAAACAACTCAGAGTTCTCAAAACATCTTGGGGAGCTCTGGTTGGCTGGAAATGGACTGGGGAAAAACCTACACCTTATTTCTGGATCTAGCAAGCAAGGTACTTTCAGGGTTGGCTTGACTTTACTGCAGCCACCACTCTTAGTAAAAGAACCCTTTGCTTTAACCAAATGGTGTTGAAAGCTTTTCTATCCTAAGGGATCAGATTGGGGCAGGTCTGATATTAAGCCAACTCTGCAGTTGTGGTCAACCTGTAGAGGGAACTGCCTTTACCACAGGGACTACGCAAACCAGGAAGAGATCAAGGCCTGGGGAGAAATATCCTCAAAATCCCCGCCTGGTGGGCTGAATCTATTCAGATGGCTGGGAAAGGATGATCCACCAAGACCCCAATAGTCACTCAGGGTTGGGGAAAAAGGAAGAATGGGAAGAGAAACCCATGAGAGTGACATTCAACCATGGGGGCCATAGAAGCCACCAGTGAGAGACCCAAGAGGAGCTGGAGGAATTGGAGGAAGAATTGAGTGCAGGTGAGTTGGAGCAAAAGAACTGGATTCTGGAGCAAGCTGTAAGGTTCCTGAAGTTGGAGAAGTCCTAGCCCAGGCACCACATACTGCTGACCAGTCCTATTCAGCCATAGCAAGGGCGGGGGCAACTACCTCTGCTCCTGCAATGGCAGCATCAATGAAACCCCCAGCAACTGCAACCACCTCACAGCCTGGCCTACAGCCCAAGCTGCACCAGCTGCAGGAGCAGCACCAGAAGGCAGAAAAGATGCAAGACAGCAACCCTGGGAGCAAAGTTTAATAGAGACGCCAAGCAATTGAGGTTCTTCCTGGCACACGTTTGGACATACATGCAAGTATATGGTCCAGAAATAGCCCCTGAAGGGGCTAAGATGTGGTGCATGACCATGGTGTTTACAAGGGGCCACAGCTGAATGGATAATCACCCTCCACAATGATGGAGTGTGAGAAGGAGGGGCACCGAACTGCCAACTGCCAAGCTGCATGCCCAACCCAGAAGGTAACTTGAGGTCCTGCCAAAAAACTAGTGAAATCACAACAGTGAGCCCATGAAACTGCCATGAAGGGAGTAAAAGTCATAAAGTTTGCTCCATTCCCCCCCAAAACTCTGACTGACCCAGTGGGCAGCCCAGTGGAAAGCCAGTTGGACTACAATGATGATCCCTTGGTAAGTCTCCTGGTCAAGGAGTTGCATGTGTAAAAAGATATTAAAATGTCTTGTGAAGACTTTATACCGTAGAATTATAGATTATATGTATTAAAAGTAAAAGTAAAGGTTTTCCCAAATCCAGTTATGTCTGACTCTAGGGGATGGAATTCATCTCTATTTCTTAGGCAAGGGAGTCAGTGTTATCTGAAGACATTTCAATGGTCATGTGCCAACATGACTGTACAACAAGCTGAATGGAACCTTGCTACCTTCCCACCAAAGTGATACCTATTTATCTACTTCCATGTGCATGCTTTCAAACAGTTAAGTGAACAGGAGTTGGGACAAGTAACAAGAACTTGTCCTGCCATGCAGTGCTTGGCAGGGGTGAAATCTAAAATTTGTTACTACCGGTTCTGTGGGCATGGCTTGGTGGTGGTGGGGGTAATGTGACTGGGTGGGCGTGGCCAATTTTTTTTAAATTTTTAAAACCATTTTTTACATGTAAAACCATGTAAAAAAATGCTTTCAAAAGGCTCTGACGATCCCAGCTGAGTTGCCTGATCAGGCAACTCAGCTGGGATTGTCAGAGCTTGGAGCGTCAGAGCCATTTAAAAGAAAAAAACTTTTTTTCTTTTAAATGGCTCTGACGATCCAAGCTGAGTTGCCTGATCGGCAGGGATTGTCAGAGCTTGGATCGTCAGAGCCATTTAAAAGAAAAAAAGGCTCTGATGATCGCACGGCTCAGCTGGGCATGGGGGGCGGCGGCAGGGATTTTTGCTACCGGTTGTCTGAACTGCCCGCCACCATCGCTACCTACTCGCTCGAGCCGGTCCAAACCAGGAGCATTTCACCCCTGGTGCTTGGGTCTCAAAACCAGGCTGTCAGCTTTCCATCTGAAAAGCCCAGCCTCTTTAACCACTGAGCCATTGCACTCCCTATATGTATTAATAGGAATCATTTAATTTGACCTCAGTTTAGCACACAGGAATCCATTAAATCATTCTTAACTGTAGCCATCCAGCTCCAACTTCCACTTAGGGAAAGCCTACCACTATTCTAACAGAATAATCCACTGCTTAACCATTCTTCGCAATAGTTCACCTAACCTTCTATTCTTTTCATATCAACATTGATCCTTGTCTTGTTCTCACTTTGAGCAGTGAAGAGGGCATTCTTTATCTTTACTACCTGACTGCTTACCAAAACCTTTAGGTGCAATTTCCAAAACCTTCCAAATCTTATCACTAAACTGTAATTCTGATATACCAGAAAACAATTAAATGACAGTGAGCAATTCACTTTAATTAGCTTAATTTGCAAATGAAATGAATTTTGTTCTAGCTCTTCCCATTTATGAAATATCTTCACTTGTCCAAAGCATGATTAGAAATTTAAATAAAGTCCTTGATCCTAACTTATGTTTCTCTTTCTTGTTTTAAATATCAAGATACTGAATGTATTTTCCAAACTCATCTTAGAAGGTTGTGACTTAACTACTTTTCATGCTGCATAAAAGCAAGGTGAGCTCAGTTTCTGGAATCTCAAAGGTGCTTTTTCAAGAGACAACTGGACTTTCTGGTTTTTCTTTGAAAATGTTTCTCTTTTCATCCAAGAAGCTTCTTCAGCTCTGACTGGATGGTGGGGAATGGAAGGATTTATACTCCTTGCAGACAGCTGATCATTTGCAGTCTTTTAGCAAGTCGTTAAGGTCACCTGAAGGTTTATCTGTGTTGTCAGGGCCACCTGAGTAGTGCAAATGGGTTGGAACCTTCTTGGAACTGATGAAAGGACTATGTTGGAGCTGCAAGACCAAGGTCTTCTGAATGATACTGCTACATATGAAACTCTAAAGGGAGACCGCACCAGCAGTTACAAGAAAAAAGATAATTGATTTCTTGCAACACCTACTGAAGGACAATGCCATTGACAAGCCATAATATTATCATCTTTACCTTGGGGAAGCCACCCCATGTATAGATGGACTCCCTAAAATCCACAAATAGACAACTCGAATCAGACCGATTGTCAGCAGCATCAACTCTGTCACCTAAAACATTGCAAAACATTTAACAGCCTTATTTGCTCCTCTAGTTGGCAATACCACCCATCACATCAACAATTCATAGGACTTCACCAGCAAGGTTTGGAAACTAAAACTGGACCCAGATGAGACCATGGTTTCCTATCATGTGACTTCCCTCTTCACCTGCATTCCAAAAACTGAAGCTATCATGGTAGTGAAGAAACAATAGCATCTTAGGTGACAGAACCAACCTCAGCCCAGACCACAAATGTGCCATGCTGGACCTCTCCCTGACCACTACCTATTTTAAATACAATAAAGGTTTCTACAGACAAAAGCATGGCTGTGCCATGGGTTCACCAGTGTCCCCCATTGTGGCCAATCTCTACATGGAAGAGGTAGAAACCAAAGCCCTAGACTCCTTCACAGGAATTCCACCCACTCACTGGTATAGGTGTATGGATGATATTGAGTCAAGATCAAATACAGGAATTGGAAGCGTTCATCAAACATATTAACTGTGGACAAATACATCAAATTCACACAGGAAGATGTTAAGGAAAATAGTCTAGCCTTCCTGGATTGTGCAGTACACACTAAGGAAGACAGAAGCCTTAACAATGAAGTTTACAGAGATCACACACACACAAATCAATATTTAGAGTTTGATCCTCACCACCCACTGGAGCACAAAATGGGAGTCATCAGAACTCTATACCACGGAGCTGAAGGCTTGCTTACTAGCAAAGATGGGAAAGAAAAAGAACTAAAATGCACCAAGAAAGCTCTCAGAACATGTGGCTATTCCAAGTGAGTCTTCATCAAATCTCAAAAAAGACCTTATAGGAGGTCATCCATAACAGACAAAGAAGAGAACAATAAATGAAGCAACGTTGTCATTCTATACATTGCAGGAATATTGGAAAAGCTTAGAAAGAGCTTCAGTCAACACAACATATGTGCACACTTCAAACAGAAGGCTTGTTCACCCCAAGGATAAAACACCCAGACACAACATGGTATATGAACAATGTGGTATATGCAATACAATGCAGTGACCCATGTACAGATCTGTACATTGGGGAAACAAAACAAATACTCCATAAATGCATGGCACAACATAGGAGAACAAACCCATCAGGACTAGATTCAGCAGTCCATCTACATTTTAAAAACAAAGGCCATTCTTTTCAAGACAGCGAAGTCCATATTGTGGACAGAGAAGACCACTGGTTTGAAAGAGGGGTCAAAGAGGCCATTTATGCCAAAGTTGAACAGCCCTTTCTCAATAGAGGGTGAGGGATATAACATCAACTGCCTCCAGTCTACAACACAGTCCTTTCAGCAGTTCCAAGAAGGCTCCACACCCATTTGTACTATCAGGTGGCCCTCACAACACAGATAAATCTCCAGGTGGCCTCAATGACTCGATAAAAGAAATCAAATGACCAGCAGTCTGCAAGGAGTATAAATCCTTCCATTCTCCACCATCCAGTCAGAGCTGAAGAAACTTTTTGGATGAGAAGTGAAATATCTTCAAAGAAAAACCAGGAAGTCCAGTTTTCTCTTGAAAAAGCACCTTTGGGACAATCATGACCTTGATGATTGAGAAACTCCATAGACAGTTAGCTTCTGGATTTTTTGGAAAAGCATCTATGTACTTTTCATGGCAATGTTGCAGAAAACCAGAAGTGTTTTTCCATTGCCTACTTTAAATATACATGTGTGTGTTTGTGTATATATTTTTATGTTATTTTTAACAAAATATGTCAAATGAAATGTGTCCTTTTATTTTAAATGGGAAGCATTTACAACTTTTTCAAATATATCAATTTTTCATGACCTTAAACTCATCATATTTACATGTATTTGCACCTTCTGAGAACTTTTACTTGTTTTAATTTGCTTTGACAGTTTCACTTCATTTAATTTGCTCTGAGAACTTTGACTAAAATCAAAGCAGACATTCAGTTTCCACCAGTGTGGTACTTGATATGACACAGAGTTAATTCACCTACGTAGTTAATTCAAGCTACGTAAACAAGTTTCAATTCATAACTTTGAATTGATGAAATAGCAAATTACAATTCATGAATATAAAGTAGCATATTATAAATTCATGAATGCAAAACAAGTGAACTATGAATAATGAAATAAACATCTATATGAATATGTTAATAGGAAGTTCACAGAAGGTGGTTCTTATCCTCAACAGGAAATCATACTTTTATGTGTGAACTTTAGATTATTTTTATATTAATTTGAAATCTGGTCATCAATTCTTTACAAGTCCTGCAGTAAAAATATATCCAGTGTCCATGTAATTATAGGGAATATTTATCAGCCAATTTAAATTACATTTATTATCAAAGCCTAAAAATATTTTGCACTGTTCTTGAAATATCACAATTGATATCTGGTTGCAGTTCTCCAAAGGCACTTTCTTTTAATATATCCTATGTCAGAAGGTATCTTACTCACTTATTATTAAGAAGAAATAAAGCATTGTACTTTTAATTAAAAGCTAAATGACTCTTACAGCAGAGCACAATTCATAGTGAACCTTCCCAGAGTCAGTTTAAGTTGTGTGGTTTCTAAATTGAATAGAATAAATGAGTGACATACTTATACAATTTACTTGGCAAAAGTATAGAAGCACTTTGTCATTGTTGATTTTTCTATCTCATCCACAGTCCTGGATTCCTTTCACCGTAAATATTTACCTTCTAGTCCCTGGAAAATTGGGCACCTAATAAGTTATTAAGCATTGTTTGAATGTTTTTTTTTAATAAATAGTGGATATGATAAAGTTCTTGACAAATCTTTTGTCTTCCGAAGATTATACTTCATTGTATTAACAAAGATGTTCCTCACAAAGAAAGAGAAATCAACAGAATTTATTTGTCGGGGTTCCAAGTAACACCCCCAACGAAATCAAACTCCGAGGCCTCAAAACTAACTTTTTTTAAATATTATATTACTATATATTCATTCTTATTCTTATTCTTATTCTTATTCAGCAGAACGTCCAGGCCCCAGTTGTGTCTTGTGCTTCCCTGGTGATTAACTATGCTGTTAATTGTTAAATTGTTTTGAGTTTGTTGTACACTGAACAATAGTGAGCAATTTCTTACAGGATCTTTGCCAGCATCTGGGTCTCTCATTGAACACAGTATCACTTTCACCCATAAAATCCTTACTAAGAAAATACCAGCTTTTCAACTTCTGCGTCACTTGATTGCCTAAAAAAAATGGAGGCAATGGAACATTTTTGGGTCTGATGATGGAAGTGATATATCTTTTTTTAAGCTAGGGGAAAACATTCATTAGGAATAAAGACCGTGGTTTTTGGATTAGTATGAAATGGCAGGAGCTCAGTCTATGTCTTTGTTCAGGATTCGTATGCATAAAACATGCAAGGGAAGAAAGTCAGAAACTGTTTTCCACCAACACACAAACTAGGACCACAGATAATGGATACAAGCTACAGTGTCTTATATTTCATTTAAATGTTAGGAAAAACTGTCTATCTGGCTTCATTTAGGAAGCCAGATCCAAAAAATGGAAGAAAATTCCAGGATACTTAGTTAAATCATCCATTAACATATACATTGAAATAAGTTCATCTCCAAACTATTCAAGGAAAAGAAAGCAATCACTGTTGATGGAACAAATAGACCTAACCTTTCTCATCATGTCAGCCAGCCATTTAAATAGCCAGAAAATTCTATTACATCATATACTAATTGTTAGATTCAATGATAGAAGAGACTGACACAATTCTTCAGTAACAACAACTCTTTAATAGTAGACCAGTATAACCCAACAACTTGCCTGTCTGGCAGTGTCCTCTTTTATAGACAGCTGCCAGACAGCTTAGCCAATGAGATTCAAGTATTTTCCCACCTATTTGGAGGACCTGAGTGAAGCCTTCAGCTCACTTCCTTATATGGTATATAACACCCCTCCCTTCCTAGAACAAATTTACATATTTACATATTTACAAACATAATCACGTAAGTAGGTGGGGCTAGTGTGAGTCCTAGTTGACCTGCACAGCTCAGTATGGTCCTGAGCGTTGGCCTGAGCAGGTGGATTAGTTGCTGTTTCTAAACTCACCAATGGAACCTCCTGGAACACGTCTTTGGGTGTGACGTGGACTGGAAGGTCCAACCCCTCTGGAGATCTTCGCTGGAGTCTTGGTTCCACAGGTGGTTGTTCAAGCTGCACAATTGGGTTTGAGTTAGTGTTAGACATTAGATTTAACAGTTTAGTACAGTCAGGGCTTGGCCGCTGGTCAGTTTGAGGTAGGTCTGGTGTTCAGAGTGGCGAATTAGAAAGTCGGCCTCGGAGTTGGTCCACATGCTGATGCCACAACCTCTGCCCTCTAACTCAATTTGATAAGATCGAGGACCAGATATTCCTACTACTGTGGCAGAAATCCAAAGCCTCCCCCCCCCCCGGCATAATTGCGGGCATAAACCTTGTCCCCAATCTCAAATTTTTGGATTTTTCTAGTTGAATCAGGAGGTGTCTCTGCAATGTAATTTGGGTGCAATTGATCCAATTGTGATAGGAGTCTCCTTCCCATGAGGAGTTCTGAGGGGATTCTGTTGATGGCTGCACATGGAGTAATGTGCTGCACTAATAAGAATTTATCAATTCTGCCAATCCCCCAGACCCAGCCTAGCTAAGGCTTCCTTAGTAAATCTCACTAATCATTCGACCTGCCCATTACTGGCTGGATGAAAAGGTGCCATCAGGATATGTCTGATGTCCAAGTTAGCTAAAAATGTTTCAAATGGGATGGCTGTCAATTGTGGGCCATTATCTGAGACTAGTACATTGGGGAGGCCATGTGTGGCGAACAGCTTTCTAAGTGCCTTAATTACAGCCTTGGCAGTGGTCAATGCCATATTACCTCTAACTACTTAGAGTAAGCGTCTACCACAATTAAGAACAGTTGCCTCTTTACTGCCCTGCAAAGTCAATGTGCATCCTGGCCCAAGGCACCTGGTCCCAAGTTTTTGGTGGGGCAACAGGTGGAGCCAGTTAGGATTCCTGGCACAGGGAGCAGGTAGCAACCCATTCCGATATGGCAAGATCCATTTTAGGCCACCAGACGTGGCTTTCATCCTGACTATACCAGGGTGCCCAGCATGCAAAATTTCTAACACCTCCTTTCTTAGCTTGGCAGGTATAACCACCCTCCCCCCCCCCCATAATAAGCACCCTTTTAACACAGATAATTCATTTCGGCACGAAAAATAAGGCTGATTCCGACAATGGCTTGCTGGGCCAGCCCCTCCAAACATAGTTCAAAATTTGCAATAGTTCAGAGTCCTTGGCAGTAAGTCGAACAATTTCAGCCATGGTGATGGGACCCACAGCAATGTCCTCAAGCAGGAGGACCTGGCAGACTGGCACAGGGTCCTCAACCAAGGCAGGCAGGGGGCAATGGCTAAGGGCATCTGCATGCACCAGGGACTTTCCAGGATGGTGGACATGCCAGTAGCTGTAGGCAGTGAGAAACAGCGACCAGTGCACCATCTGGGGGGTGGGGTAGTATGTTCAGGGTCAGGCGATCGCCAGCCAAAAAACCCAGCAGGGGCTTGTGGTCCATTATGGGGGTGAAATGTCTGCCATACAAATAGTCATAGAACCACTGGACCCCAGCGACTGCAGCCAGCGCTTCTTTGTCCAGCTGGCTGTAATTTTGCTTGGTGGCAGACAATGTGTAAGAATAGAAAGCAAGAGGAGCCTCTCGGCCACTAGGAAGCTGGTGGCTGAGGACAGCCCCAACCCCAAAAGGTGAAGCATCACAAGTCAAAATAAGGGGCAGGGACTCACTGAAATGCACCAAAATGCTGTCAGAAGTCAGCAGGTTCTTTACGGCAGTGAAAGCAGCCACCTCAGCCTGGCCCTATACCCAGGAAGCCTTCTTTCTCAGCAGCCTATGTAAGGGTTCTGCAACAGTGGCCTTATGCTGTAAAAACATGCTATAAAAATTCAGCAACCCTAGAAAGGCTTGCAGCTCCTGCTTATTTTGTGGGGTGTGGGCGTCCCTAATGGCAGCAATTTTGGATTTGGTTGGGTGAATCCCTGAGCCGTCGATCATGTAACCCAGGAACTAGTGCCTTCGCTCTGTCAAACACATCCATTCCACAGTAGCTAAAGAACAGTTGTCGGTTTTGGTTGTCGGATAGACCCAGGAGGTCATTCGCCTCCATTAAGCACTCGCAGCGATCCATATAGGAATCCCAATTGTTGAGCACTGGGTTGAATGGAGCAGGCGGTGCGTATGTGGTCATCATGCTGGCAGAAGATGATTCTGCAGGCAGTGGGCGATGCTGGTTGCGCTTCTGCTCCGCTGGGATTCTGGTCTGCTTGTCCTGCTTCTTCCGATCCCACCTTCATTGCCAATGTTAGATTCAATGATAGAAGAGATGGACACAGTTCCTCAGTAACAACAGCTCTTTAATAGTAGACCAGTACAACCCAACAACTTGCCTGTCTGGCAGTGTCCTCTTTTATAGAGGGCTGCCAGATGGCTTAGCCAATGAGATTCAAGCATTTTCCCACCTATTTGGAGGACCTGAGTGAAGCCTGCAGCTCACTTCCTTACTTCCTTATATGGTATATAACACTAATGATGTTACCTGGTCTGATAACAAAGCATCTCCAAGCAAAACAGTAAGCTCAGTGAAGTCCAACTCCACTCTAAGCTGCATAGAGTATATTTTCCATTATGTCATGCATGATACAAGACATCCATTTCAAGATCTGTTTAATGTATGTTTTGCTTTATATGATTACATATGAATATAATTTAATATAAAATATAATTTTTAATATAAAAAGACACTTTGTTCCCTATGTAGTCTCTTAAAACACCATTCCTTCCCTATCCTGTAATATTGTAAACGTGAAGTAATTTATTATCTTAGTTTCCTTATATGTGACCCAGTACTGGGTTTCAATTTAGTTTGCTACCGGTTTGCTCATGTGTGCATGCGCATGCACATGCGTGATGCTTCTGCGCATGTGCAGACACATCCAGGTGGATGGGCGGAGCCTCCCACCACCGCCACTACCAATTCGCCTGATCCGGGGCAAACCGGTAGCAACCCACCACTGATGTGACCCTTAGAGATAAGGAGAAGGTATTTTATTTATCCATACAATAGTTTAATTGATTTCCCTGAATATTATGGAGGGTTGATCTGGGATAAAACTCATGGTCACTTCCAACTCTATAATGCTATGATTCTGTCCCAGGCTTAGTATTGTGTTACTGCTATTTCTAACAGGTATCAGAATAATAAAGTCATACATTTATGGAGATTCTCAATCATCCAGATCATAGTTGTCCCAAAGGTGGGACAACTATGCCTTTTCCAACAGGCAACTGGACTTTCTTAGTTTTTTTTCCCCTTGAAAATATTTCGCTTCTCATCCAAGAAGCTTCTTTGAAGGAAAAAAAAACCTAATTAAGTTCAGTTGCTTTTTGGAAAAGCACCTTTGGGCTAATAAAAATAGCAGTATAGTAATAAGATGGAAGAAATGTGCCTTCACCCAAAGAATTACCCAGAGTATTACTCCTTGCTCAAACTGCTGACATAAAAAAAAAAATCAGTGGAAGATTAGGGAAGTACTTAAGAGATGAATAAATAGCAATAATTGGATTATGATCTGTAAAAAAAAATGACTTGGTAAAAATCTTTATCATCATTCTTAAATGGAATTGAAATTACCAAAAAAAATCACCAGTCAGAAATATATTTTTATCTGTTTTGTACTGTTTCCTTGACAATAAATTAGTTGCAATCCCAAAGAGAAATAAAAGAGGTTAAAAAAAGAAAACAAAGCCACTTCCCTATTTTGCCAGGAATTTCAAAGCTAAATATTCATTGCCTAAATGCTGTATGGGAGGCAATTTTTATTTTCTTTGATCCCATTGCTATTCCAGTCTGAAATGAGAAGTATGTCCCTTGTTTAAAGTCAATATGTATTGCACTGTGTGAACTGCAGTCATAAATCAAATATGTTATAAGAAAAGGGATTATATATCCAGAATTAATTCTTTTCTCCTCTACTTAATAGTTTACCTTTCCTGATTTAAAAAATGAAAACTGTTTTCTGTTGTTTTGGTTTGGAGATAGTAATAATAGTCTTCTGGAGGCCCTGTATTTGCTAGTTCATAAAACTGCTATTCCCAAAGAAATAGGCTGAACAACATAGGTGTTTCACTTCCTTCAGAATCAAAATGAAATGAAAATAAATTCTTAGGGCCATGCAACCAGGCCATTCCACAAAAAAATACGGGTCAACTATAGGTTAGCAAATCTCTGTATCCACATCATCCATAGTGTGATACACTGAGGTATCATATATTGTCCACTTGGGAAGTTTTCAGTTGGGAGAAGGAGAACTCACTTCCAAATCAACCAAAGACAACTCTAGGTTATTCAACAGAAAACTGGGAAGATATGAAAAAAATATCACAATGACAACAAAGATTTTTCATGCTGCATAATCAGAAAGTCAGAATGAGCCCCCTGTTTCCATATTCCTGTCTAACTAAATCCACTAAAATGTGGCATTATTAAAAACCAAGTTTCTTTCTAATATGAGAGAAGCATTCTAGAAATGTAATTACTGATAAAATGAAAAGTCATAAAAACATATGTAAGATAGGTTGCCTAGCACCTGTTTCCCATAAGAAGCTGGAAAGGAGAGAATAAAACGATTAGAAGATGAATTGTAAATCTGATGCTAATTACTCATTCCTGGAAATTGATTACATTAGAATATGAACTAAATAGGCACAATTCAAGCCAGACACAACTCTACTGGATTTGCACAAAACTATCATTCTGGGAGTCAGGGAAAAGGCTGAGAAACTTCATAATCATGATAAAACAAGGCAAATATAGAATTATCATCTTGGGAATCCCAGATTCTCTGAAATCAATGCAAAAAAAATGTAAGCCAGATCAATGGAATGTTCAAAATTTTTATTCTAAGTCAAGGGATGTGTGACAAGATTTCATTTTGGTTGATATGCTGAATAAGCAGCATAAACTTTTCGACTTGACTTCTTATAATCTAAAAGGGATGTGATTTTTTAAAAATAAATAAAACATTTCAGGTTGGGAAGTATGTCCAACCAAGTACTATTAAACATTCGGTACTCTACTAATTCTAATAATAAGTTGATTCATTTATAATTATCAGGGCTGAAGAACCTCTTCCACAAGGCAGTTACTGAAAATAGATAACAATATTCCTCAGGTAAATCAATTATCAATTTTTTATTAAGAAATATGTGTAGGATTGACAACTAATATCTGTCAGCTTGAAAAGTTAGGCTGAGGAGATTAATCCATCCTCATGGTGGGTTTTCTTCCACTTAAATCAAAAACATCAGGTGTGATCCATTGTTTTATATAAAGGGAATATTTATACTGAGTTCTGTAGAAAATGTCATGATATACCAGTTAAAACCTTCTATAAATCAAAGCATAACTATTATTTAATGCTTTGTTGTCCCTTTTCTTTAAATTTTTAAGAGTTTAATCTATTGCCTCAGAACAAATGTCTATGCATAAAATGCTGACATTTATTTTAAAGAGATATCCCTACATATTAGCACTTCCATTCAATTACTTCAGAATAAGTCCCATTGAATTTAATTACTTCAAGTAAATACACATAGTATTATGCTGTTATGTTCCTATTCAATGCTCTAAGTGGGTTCAGATGTCTAAATAATATTAATGAATGCTAAGGTAGTTTGATTCTTATATAAGATGCTCTTATGGGCACAGAGATTTTTGTATTTTGCATGAGAATGCAGGTGAACTAGAGACACTATGATATACTTTTTTCATTAGCTTTTTAAATGGTGATTAATGGCCAACAGAACATAATATTTTGGGAAGACTGGCATCAGTGGAGATTCTATCAAGCATACCAGTAGAACCAATTCTGGAAGTCCTCTAAAAATGGAAGATTTCATCAGATTTCACATTTCTGTCCAGTTATTTTTCTCATCTAATTGGGATACTTAGCTTTGACACTGGAAAAAGATTTTAGACGTATGGGCAGCTGCTCTGGAAAAATATATTATCCCGTATAGTCCACAACTGCACTGCATATTCAGAGATCTTAAAAAGTCTGAGAAAATGAAAAAAAGCATTTAATAGATGGCAGAGAATTAAAAACTATATAAATATTGTATATCTGGCCAAATTATGTGTTGCAGATTCATTTTAATAATTAAAAAATAATAATATGTGAAAGTAACTGACATTACAGGGGTGCCAGAGAGCAGGATTTTGAAAGAAACTCAAATTTAGCCCAACAATAAGTTTCAAAATAGTATAATAAAACAAAAATGACCACAGAGTTCTTATAAAATACTAGGAATGTGCAAAATACTTCATGCATGCTGTTTTACATGGGTAGGAGTCAGGGGTGAAGTGCTACCGGTTCAAGCCGGTTCATCAGAACTGAGAATAAAAAATGCTACTGGTTCGCTGAACTGGTAGTAAAAAATGTAAAAAAAAAAGTTCTGACGATCAGCTGAGCATTTCACATTTTTTTACTACCAGTTCTCCGGAACCAGTAGTTAAAAATGCTTTAAAATGTAAAAAAAAAAAAAAAAAGTTCCGATGATCACGCGGCACAGCTGTGATCATTGGAGCCTTTTTTTTTACCCTTTAAAAGCATGTTTTTACTATCAGCTCGGGTGAATAAGTAGTAAAAAATTGCTTTTTTTACTTTTTTAAAGCATTTTTTACTACCTATTTGCCCGAGCTGGTAGTAAAAAAATGCTTTAAAAAAGTTTTTAAAAAGATTCCCACGTGCGCCACAGCTGATCACCCACCCTGCGCTGTTCTACTTACCTTCCCAAGCCTCCTTTTGGTGTTCACTGGGCGTGCGCACGCATCTCGTGTTTGGTGCTCATTGTGCATGTGTGCATGCAGCGTACGTTTGGTACATTGCGTGCATGTGTGGCCAGTGAACCGGTAGTAAACCAGTTCAGATTTCACCATTGGTAGGACTGAAATACATATGTTCCAACTAGAAGTATTTCTGTGCCTAAGCATATTTCCTTGACCCTGCTTCACAAAAACAAAAGAGAATAAACTGCCAACATAGACTCCATGTTGATTTATCTGTTTGTTTATCACATTTACATAGCCACCCATCTCACAGAAAAGTGACTCTAGATGGCTTACAATAAGAGCAATCATGAAATCAAACTGTTAAAAGAACTACAATTAAAATGTTTCTGTGATTGCCTTAATGGTGATAATCTATTACACTCCTAAAGCTGGCAATCCATTAATTCTGCATTTTGGTTCTTTATTTCATTATGATCACCACATTCTTATGATCGGATTCTACAAGATGATAGATAAAGATAGAGGAAATGAAATATCCTTCCAATGAGAACACAGGCTACCTTTTCAAGCACAAATGAAAACGAGTTTAAATAAAATGAGCTTATTAAGTTTGTGGATGTGATGGGAAGGAAAATTTACAGCCACACTGATTGCTAAATGTTCTTTTATAGCTATATGTATATCTCTGAGTTTATTATGACGGACACCTTCTGGGAAATCTCTTGTGCTGCAATGTTTCCCAGATGACCACACTTGGGCAATTTCCTATGTCTAGGAACAAGTGTGTGAAGTCTAGGCTTCCCTAGGTAGTTGTTTACACTTCCCCAGGCTTCTGCACAATAACAGCCTGACTCTTTGTAACTAGCCTCAGCTATGAATTATGCATCAGACAGTGAAAGCCAGGCAAAAAGCTTCCCTGCTATTTAAAGATCAAGAAGGTGGTTATAAGGGGTTATTTAAAGTTCATATGCTAAAGCAATCTATTATAAAAGCAGGAAATTGTGCTTTTCAGCCCTGAATTTCCATGTTTCTCTGGAGGACATTCATCCCCAGATTCTGGATCCGTGGAAGATTTTTTTTTTTTAAAGAACAATCAAAGGTGACCATTTCCTCCTATGATGGTTTCTGGAACCCATAATATGTGGCATAAAATTGATGTATCTAAATGTAAATTTTGATTACCGGTAGCTCTTTTTCTTATGGCTTTTAAGACAATATTGTTGTGTAAATCAATCATCATAAACAGTGTTGTCTTTGGCCTTGTCCCAGTTCTTCTAGCAAAGAAAATTCATTAAAAGAATTTCCTCTGAATAGAAAAAAATATATATGCTGCTCAGGGTTCAACTGTGGAATTCTTGGTGTTCTCTGAATTTGGTTGTTGGGTTACAAGTGTTTCATTACACAACTAGTCATGTTCATATTACCTAGTTGGGTAATGAAAAGTTTGCGAGGAAACACCCAAATTCAGAAAGTGCCAGGAGCTCCACACGAATCCCCTGTGTCATTCTTTTTATGGAAGAGCAATTTTGCCTACAACCTCCCCCTTTTTTTTCTTTATTTGCCCTTGAGAGTTTCTCCTCCTTGAAGCAATCTAAGATAATTTTTATTGTGTGATATTAAGTAAAGAACTAAATAAAAGTAGTTAATTGTTTGAAGAAGTAAAATAGTGAATGTGTATTGAAGCTGCTCTGAAAAGAACTGGAAATAAGAATCCAATGGTCGTAAATCAGTGTAACAAGTGATGTGACAAAGAAGCAAAACCTTGGCAGACTTTTCTGGAGCAAATACAAATATGTTGAAAACTTATAGTACTGTCAGAGGTTTGAAGTTATTTTTATGCCAAAAAAAATTCTGGAATAAATTGATATAATCAAATGGAAAAGTAATGGTTAAAGATCTAATCTAAGTTTTTAACTCAAAGAACAAAAATATAAGCAGTATGACTGGAAAGATGTGTTGATTTAATTAAAGTTTATATGAAGGATTCCTCTAAATAGCTTTGTGAAGCATATGCCTACAAGAGCCTTGGTGGCACAGCAGACTGAAGTGCTATTAAGTAACATCAGCTGCCTGCAATTACTGCAAGTTCAAATCTCACCAGGCTCAAGGTTGACTCAGCCTTCCATCCTTTCGAGGTAGGTATAATGAGGACCCGGATTGTGGGGGCAATAAGCTGACTTTGTATAAAAAAGAACACCGCTTCAGGGGGCCCGAAAGCCCTACTAAGCAGGTATATACAAAAAGTATGAAGGCTATTGCTTAACGCATTGTAAGCCGCCCTGAGTCTCTGGAGAAGGGCGGCATATAAATTGAAGCAATAAATAAATTTTTAAATGGAACAGCCACGTTGCTTTGTTTTGTTAGAGATAATAGATTTCTGAGCATGTGCAATAGATGTACAAAAGCCTTGGAAGGTTGTATGGAGCCTTATGAAGCCTTCCATTGTGTTAAGAGTCTCAATGAAGTACATTGATTCTTCTACTCCTATGGGGAAAATCTATTTTCTCATTGGCACAAAGCACTTCTTCAGAGGCTTTATGTCTATTTCATTTCATTTTCCACTTAATAACCAGTGGAAAAATTGTTACCTGAATATCAATAATAAGTTGATTAGATCAAAATAAGATTTTTTTTTTCTCAGCAAGTGATAGTCACTTACCAATCTTACATATTGTTAGCCGCCCAGAGTCACTTCACAGTGAGATGGGTGGCAAATAAATTTAATAAATAAATAAACGAACAGGAACTACAAAGGAACTACAAGTTGAGTTTCATAAAGATACATGTAGAAATGGATTTCTAGTCTACTATATCATGCCAGTAGGAGAAAAGGGCACAAGAATTTGAACATTGATTTTGGTTAAACAGGGCATACAATTGATACACAATATTTGATGGACTTTTTAATAATAGTTTATTAAGTTTGATGTAATAAATCTACATGCATTTTCTTGCCTAGCTGGTTAATACCCAAGAAAGAACAGGCCATTATTTAAGATGCTTTAGCCTGGCAAGACCTCAAGCAACATGCCTTATAACTGTTAACTTGGATTTGTGGGTGGAAGTTGTTTTCAGGGCCTTCATTCCTGACTAATGAAGCTTGTGATCTTGTTGTGTTGTGCCTGGAAATTTGCTAAATCTAGCCCAGAGCTCAACTAAAGGTTAAGTATCTGAAAGTCTATCGTTTACTTTAAGACTGAGGTGGAAGTTTGATGACCAATGCTGTAAGCTCAACAGGAATGTTTTTAAAAATCCCAAAAGAAGGTCTCAGCTAGTCCACCTCTGTACCACTGTTAAGAACAAGAAAATGGTGCCGTTATGTACTTACAGTCATCAATTGCTCAGCTTGCCTAGCATGTATTTTTACTTTTCTCATATCCTCAGAAAACATAATTTAACATTAATTTGCATGGGAAAAGTGTCAAGGGTTTCTACCAAGCATATTGATTAAACTCTCCTGGCAGGCAGACACCAGAAAGTCAAACAGATGTAAAGCTGAGGATTAGGAGCTCTACATAAAAAATAAATTTTCCATTTCACAGCACCCTGGAATTTTACCTTCTCTACATGTAAAATGTTAGGTTTAAATCCTGGGCTTCTCCTCTACCTTTCAAGTCAATGGGCATCTTAGGGCTTGTTTTTTGATCTAGAAGCGGTTTGTCTTCTGTTTTTAATTCATAAAATGGCTTTCCCTGGCATGAGAATCAAAATTTCAACCTTTTCAGAGGTGGTGTTTCTTAGAGCTTTTAATATTTTAGAATATGAGCTTAGCGGTTTTTTGCAGAACAATCAATTTAGTTAAGAATGAAGCAATATGTTATAACTTACTTCTCCCCTAAGTCCTTTACTACCGCATCATCTTGGCATGGGAGGGCAGCAGTGTTCCCGGGAAAATAACATTGGGAATATATGCCAGGAGTATATAATTCTAGCACAGTCACCCAAGGGATAAAGTTCATTCCAGCTGCCCTACTAAAGCAAGTAGATATCTAAGTAGGGCAGCCACAGCATAGGAAGATGCTGGAAGCTGAAGATTGTTTCAGAGACAATGACAAAGAAGTCATATTGCATGGGGGAAAGCAATGGTAAATGTCGTATATTTGCCACAAAAATCATATTGATAGAATATATAAATATATAAATGGGCCAGTGCTGGATATTGGGCAGCTAGAAAACTGTATAAAATATATAAATGGGCCAGTGCTGGATATTTACAGCTAGAAAACATACTACTCAGTACATAAAAACAAAGAAAGAGCGGTAATTGCTTTCATAATTAGGAAGCAAGAACAGAACTTGGCTACAATGCAATCAGTGATCACATAGTATCAATTAACCTTCATGGACAACCCTTCAACCTGACAATTTTCCAAGTTTATGCTCCAACCACTGATGCAGAAAAAGAGAAGATTGACAAGTTTTATAATCAGTGAAATTGACCGAACATATAAGATGGTACACAGACGTTATGGAAACCAGAATGTCAAAAGTTAGAAATATCAAGCAAAAAAAATGCAGTTGGGCTGTTTGGCTTAGGAAAATGAAATGAACAAAAATAGAAATAGATATAGAAAAATTAAGAATAACCATACAAAACATCTCAAAACTCAGAAGAACACTCCAACTTTGAATTGATATACTAATGGTGTCATTGGACAAATAGTAATGGATTCAAAGGAGATAAGCAAAGATGGAAGGAATATACTGAAACTGTATACTGTAGAACCTCTACTAGAACATGAAGGTAGATCAGTACTCAAGTTATTACCAAATATTAAGGCTATAGGAATTGATGGAATATCTACAAAAAATATGGTGATCAACAGAAGAAAAATCAGTAAAGATGTTAATCAAGCTATGACAGTAAATCTAGAGAATGACACAGGGGCTAACAGATTGAAAAAGAATCAATTCCCAAAGAAAGGAGACTTAACCATCTCAAAGAACAGAGACTTAATAGAGTGTGAAAACTACCTTACAATATCCTTGATTTCATATGATAAATAAAAATATATTAGGATTATCCAAAACAGATTATAGCCCTCAATGGAAAGAGAGATGCCAAATATTCAAGTTGACTTTAGAAAAAGCTGAGAAATAGGAATTTTATTGCTGATACATGCTGAGTAATTTAGAAACATGCTTAGCTATTATAATACCTTTCAATTACATCAATTATGTCAAACTATGAAGTGTGTTTACAAAAAATGGAATATCAGAACATCTCATTGTTGTCATGTAAAATCTATATACAAATCAGGAAATCCTAATATACTGTGTTTCCCCCAAAATAAGACCCTGTTTTATTTTTATTTTTTTGCCACCAGGTCTTTTGGGGGGGGGGGGATGCCATACACTGACTCACCTCACTTGTACGCATTGCCCCAGCTTCTTTTTTGTTACCAGAGGCCTTCAGGAACTTCTTCGTCTGGCAAGACCAGCCAGGCTTTCCTGAAGTCCTCTGCAGCCAATAACAGAGCTCAAGATCGATCTGAAGCTCTGTTATCGGCTAGAGAATCCTTCAAGAAAGGCCTTTAGGAAAGCCTGGCTGGCTGCAGAAAAAATGGGCTGAGATGTGCGAGAACTGGCTGCAACTGTCCAAAAGTAAGTAGTAGGGCAACTCCACCTCTCATCCCCACCCTAGCTTAATTTTTACCTGTGCAACCTGGAGAGGATCTTAATTAGGGTTTATTTTGGGGGTAGGGCTTATATTGGGCACACGTGTAAAAATCAAGCTAGGACTTACTTTCTGAGTAAGTTGTATTTTGGGGAAAACACAGTAGATATTGAGATTTGGGGATGTATCTATACTTACAAAGATTAGTGTCAATATCCAGCCTGAGTATCCAAATAAAAGTCTAGGATCATTTCAATTCTGAAAAGCTTACTGTTTATTGAATACATAGTGTGGTAATGGCAAGGTAAAACTAACTCTGAATTTCTAAGGCACCAGATCACAGTATTAAACAATGAATTTCTCAGCCCAAAACCCAGGCTTTCACGTTGACTACATAAACAAGTTCTCTTTGTTATGGGAACCATCTGCCTTCTTCACATCTGGTGATAATGACCTTGAAAAGTGTCCAGACCCTTACAAGCTTCCATGGAACTGCAAAAGTTTCATTTCTCCAAACTAACACATTTGTAGTCAACATCTCTCCCCTTACTCTTATGACAAGTTGAAACGAAGAGGCATGTAGCTTCCCATGTTTCACTCTTGACAATTAGATTTATGCAGTCAATATTTTCCCTTGTAATAGTCTAGAAAGGAGAAAGTTCCATTTAGAAGAAACAGAATAGAAAAAGTATTGACTCTTTCGACCTTTGGTGTTGCAGAAATCTCTGAGAATACCACGGATGGTAAAAGGGTCTTTTCAGTGGTGGCTATCTGGTTATGAATTGTTTTCTGCAGACAAATGCATATACTTTGTGGCTTGCATTTTCTAACACTTTTTCAACTCATAAATTCAAAATATACAGTGTGTTTTAATTTATACCTGCATTTACATCAATTTCTCTGTCATTTATTACTTATTTCTTTATACGTTATTGCTTGTAATTGCAGGTTATTTTCTTGTAAACTATTCAGTGGAATTTTGCTATTAGGCAGCAGACAATTATGGCTTTGGAGTTAGAATAAACAAAGTACTGTTATTTTATTTTATTTTTTAAAAAACTGATTTTAATGCAGCAAATCAATTTGTTTGAAAACACCATATGTGTGTGTGTGTGTGTGTGTATGATGTCAGCAGATGGCTGTCAGAAGATGGCTGACAAAAGCTTAGTAAAATAAAATTTTAATTCTTTTAAAATTTTAAAATCTTAAGTTCCGGAGTTCTCAGTATGTCTGCTTCTTTTTTTACGAATATACCTGGAACTCGTATTTTTAGAATAGTTTGGTGTGTGTGTGTGCGTGTGTGTGTGTGTGTATGTGTAAAAAGTTAAAATCTCAGGTGTTTTCTCATGTCATTAAAAGTCTGTTAGTTAAAAAGCTTAAAATCTTAAAATCCTGGCTAAAATCCCAGCTCAAAATCCTCTAAAATCCTAACAAAACACTTTGTAAGGTCTTTTCCCACATGGCCCACAGCTTCTAAACTGAAAGTAGGGGCCTGATGATGACAAGGTAGAGAGCTTATCGAAATGTTGCCAAAAAAAAAAAAATCTTTGAAGTATTGGCTAGGATTTTAGCCAAAGTTTTAAAAGACCTTACAAAGTGTTTTGTTAGGATTTTAGAGGATTTTGAGCTGGGATTTTAGCCAGGATTTTAAGATTTTAAGCTTTTTAACTAACAGACTTTTAATGACATGGGAAAACACCTGAGATTTATATACATATATAGCATAGTTTTTCACGGGTACAGGTATGCAAGTCTTGGTGTATTCAGGTCTTTTTCCATGTAAGATTGAAAGTATCTTGGCAATGTTTCGACGAGGTCCCACTCGTCATCTTCAGGCTGGTGTCTTAGGCTTCGTGCTTGTGCAAGGAAAGTGTGATCGGAGATGCCGTCTCTCTATAAATACTGATGGGGAAGTGTGAACACATGAACACATGACAAGACCTCATGAACACATGACAAGACCTCAGACTCAGAGCCAAACCGAAGCCCGGGATGCTGCATCACCGTTGTGTCTTCGGCTCCCGAGCCCGGACCTCCGGAGGAAGAATCCTCCAAAAGTGAAGAGGAGGAGGAGGCAAGGGCCCCCTCCCCTGGCCCGTCTGGTTTGGCACCACCCCAGGCCCCAGCTGAAAGCCCTGTGGAAGAAAGCTCCTCTGAGTCAGACGTTAATGAGGAGAGGGAGTGGATTAATCCCAGGTGGCGATGATCAGAGAGACGGGCTCAGCAAAGGAGTGGGTGGGGCCGAGCACGAGGTGATGAGTCACAAAGCCAACGCCCCACAAGGTGTAAAAGGAGCTGACCTTATCTTGTTGGCTTTTGTGACGAACAAAGTTTTAACCTGACTGCTTGTGTCCTGAAATACTGCAGCAGAGAAGTGTTTTCTTTTAAACTCGTATTGGACATAAATACTTGGAGCCTTATCAGGGACTGGCCGTGGCAACTCAAAACAACAGCTGTCGTTATCTCTCCCGGGCTCGCTGCCAGCTTGTTGTTTATGGATGGTAAATAAACAACTTCTGAATACTTCTGTTCGAGTGTGTGTGCTTGTCTGGGCTTCTGAAGCAGGGAGGGGACAGAACAATCACAGCCATCTGCTCAAGATAATACATCACAGAACTCAGGATGTTACAACACTAAAGCTCAGAATGTTACAACACAGCCAACTACCCAGGATGTTGCAGCATAGAACTCGGGATCTACAAACATCAACTCCATCTACTAATCAACATGTAACAACACAGCCAACCAGCCCATTTACAGCAACAAAGCCAGCACTCCACACCTCCCCCCAGTATTTATAGAGAGACGGCATCTCTGATCACGCTTTGCTCACACAAGCACGAAGCCATCATGAACTACCTGTAAGAGTTGGCAGAGTTCTTCTGGCAGTATCTCATGGTTACAATCCAATTACCATGTGTGGGTAAGGCTGGAAGATAACAACATGTTGTAGCTGTCATTGTGTTCCCCCCCCCCAAAGAAGACATTTCCAGAGTGTGTTGGAATGAAATAGACCATAGGAAATGAAAGCATCTCCAATCAATCAATATTTAATTGATGCTGGCACAACAACTGGAAACTAATAGATAAAACAGTTTTATTTGTCTATCTCCTGTTAAAATTATACTCTATCCATTTGTACAGTGATCAAATCGTGGAAACCTAGCCCTGAAACCAAAGCATCTCCAGCTGAACAATTCTCTTAACAAGAAACCCTGAAGAGAAATTAATTACGTCTACACTGCCAAGAGAAGGTTGATAATGGAGCCCTTGGGTTAGATGCCATTCCAAAGACAAAGAAAACTATTTGTTAAGGTAATATTGGGAATATTTTTCACTCAAGCTACTGGGAAGAACACTCTGACCTAGTCAGGCACCATATGAACTAAAACCTGATAGAACTGAGGGGTGTGTGTGTGTGTTGTGTGTGTGAAAGGAGGATCATACAATCTAAATTAAGCCTGAAGTATTCCTTTCAAAACCCCTGTGACTGCAAACTGCCAACACTTGGCAGAGTCATTTATTCCAAAAAGTTCTTTGCTAGATCACTTGCAAAAGCAGTCAAAGGAGCTATAGATGATAGCCAACTCTGGAGCCTAATTTAAAGATTTGTGTGACAGCAACTAAGGGAAGAAATAAAAATATCACAAATAAGGATTGGGGGAAAAGCCTTTCAGCCAGCACTGGTGTAAATACTGCCATAAATGTTTATCATTTGTAACAGGAAAGCTGTTCTGGATCTAAAATATTCATGCAGTGAAGATGAAATATTTTATTTAAAATGAGAGGTTTGGACACAAAGCCTTGGAAGAACAATCCTATTTGTTTGATTAAAAAAGTCTCTACTAGAGGAAGAAATAAGGAAATGAGAGCTGAAGAAGCTTATTGGATGAGAAGCGAAATGTCTTCAAAGAAAAACCAGGAAGTCCAGTTGCCTCTTGAAAAAAGGATTTTCGGGAAAAATAAAGTAATGGGATTTTTTTTACATACTCTTTCCATCCCCTGTCATCCTTTGCCCTTTGGGTAGATTTTATTTGCTGTATGGATTTACACCTCACTTTCTCTCCAAGAGAGAAATGTACTCCAAGAGAGTACATCAAAATGATGTACACGTACTTCCTCTTTCAATGTTTTCTACAATACAATGCTATAATCTGTTTTCTAAAACAGATTAAGCTGACAAGTGCTAGCTTCCCAAAAGTTACCCAGTAGTCTTCTGTGGATTAAGGATGGTCTTGAATTGGTGCCTCCTTGATCCTAGTCTACTATCCTAACTACTGTGTTTTCCCCAAAATAAGACCCTGTCTTATATTTTTGCCACCAAAAAAAGCACCAGGTCTTATTTTTTGAGACGGGGGGAATGTCATCCACTGACTCACCTCACTTGCATGTGTCACCCCTGGCCTCTTTTTCGCTATCATAGGCCTTCAGGAACTTCTTCTTCTAGCAAGGTCAGCAAGGCTTTCTGGAAGGCTTCTATAGACGATAATAGAACTCAAGATCGATCCAGAGCTCTGTTATCGGTTAGAAGGGCCTTCAGAAAAGGCCTTCATTTCTTGAAGGCTGAAAGGTACTGAATAGGATGGATTTTCTGATATCTGATTTTACTCTCAAGAGTGCATTTCATGCATCAGCAGGGCATTGGATTAGATGACACTTGAGGATCTTTCCAATTCATTCTATGATTCTATCAATTTCAATTAGTAAGACCTTAATTCTTAGATAAAGACTTTTCAAAGTGCTGCTAACTTGTTTTATGATCTAAGTTGTAATTCTCCTCTCATTCTGCTGTGTCTGTTGAGAGACGCTAAGACTTAAATAACTACATTAAATATTGGTTTAAGACCTAAAGTACTTTCTTGAAGACTTTCCCAACTCTACTGATTCTATGGTAGATAAATTTTCCTCTTGAATGTGAAATGTGATCTGAAGCATTGTGCTAGCCTTCCTCAGTGTGGGGTTTTCCAAATTGATTGGACTACATCTCACATCATTGGGCATGGAGAGTATAAGGAAATATACCTATAGTCAATAATTGGCTGACTAAAGTATGTTGGATACATTTCCCACCTTCTCCAATCAACTAACTATTGTGAATGATAATTGCTACGTGTGTGTGTGAGAGAGAGAGAGAGACAAACACACACAGAGAGAATTGTTCTCTCTAGCATAAGGAAAATGAAATTCTATTCTTTTAATTATTAAGGTTAGTTTACTTTTTAAATCCATAATAATCAATATTTTTGATGCTCTGATTATTTATATTTATGTTGGTACACATGCATTTAAAAATCCACAGTACTACACAACACATATATATCAGCACTATACAATTCATATGTGTGTTTGTATATATTTGTATTTTCAGGGAATCTTTATTAATTCTTATTGACACCAACAAAAAACATCTTATAACTTAATCAGTGGTGGGATTTAAGTAATTTAACAACCGGTTCTCTGCACTAATGATTTCTTCCAACAACCACTTTGCTCAACTGTTCAGAAAGTTAACAACCGGTTCTCCCGAAGTGGTGCGAACTGGCTGAATCCCACCACTGAATTTAATGTATCGGAAGGGTGTTTTATACTTTCAGGTCCAGTGTAGCAGTTGTTGACACTGTAGTTTCAACCTTCTCCACAATTTTGAAGATTACAAGGATGTAGGACTGCATCATAAATTAGTTACTGAGCAGGTAACAGAGCCTTCTCTTTTTAATTAGTGGATAGTTGAGATGGAAATATAGGCTCTAAATCATGCCAAAAGATGCAGAACTGTCCTCCCACGTATCACTATCCATATTCTACTGAAATTCAATAACAAAGAGACACAGTTTATCTCCAAATTAGACTTTCAGTATCCAAAGAAATCAAAGGGGCAATTCTAGATCTTTCTGAAAAATCAAATTTCCCAGGGAAATTGGGAAGTGTTGGTGATTTTAACCACTATTGTTCATGATTTTAAGCAATTAAACAGCCTGTAGATTCTCTGGTTAGTAAATGCTCCTGAGAAAAGCATGTCAGAATGGTAACTATCTTTCATGAGAACAGATTAAGTCAGTTTGAATCTTTTGATAAGCAAGGAGTTAAAGGTTTAAATAGGATTCAGAAAGGAAATAAGAATATTTGGGTAAATCAGTTTTAATATAAATATAATTTATGCTTTTTAAATATTTCTTGCAGTGCTATGTCAGATCAGACTCTGGTATTTTATATTTAAAAATTCCTGCATGTTTTTTTAAATTAATCCTGAATGCATTTTTAAAAAGGCAGAGTACTATTTTGATGTTTTATTTGAAACAACAACAGGATCCTGCAATGTTGCAGGATCCAATCTGGGTTGATTACCGAGACCAAAGGTTTATTCTTCCAAGCTTTTAGGTTCATGCTGGAGCCCATCATCAGCTAACTTCTCTCTGTCTCCAAAACAGGGGTGAAATCTAAATATTTTTGCTACCGGTTCTGTGGCCGTGGCTTAATTAGTGAGCATGGCTTGTTGGTCAGGTGGGCGTGGCCAAGTTAATGTCACTTCTTTGCCCTTTTTTAACCTACAAAACACAACACAACACAACTGGCTCACCCACAATGTAAAAGCAGCTGTGCTAGACCCAAAATGGCCCCTGCAACAGGCAGGAACCTCACACAGCCACAAAAAGCCCAAAAAAATAACTTTCACACTTTACACAGACAAGATTCCACATATAGCTTTGTGAGATTTTGTGTGTCTGTGTAGTTAGAGTGAAACACTACAGAAACACACTAAATCTCAGAAAGCTGCACAAATATTATTTTATTTTATTTTATTTTTATTTTTATATGAAAGCAGCTAAATTTAAAACTTCCTAAACTTTAAATGGCTAGGTCTAAAAAAAGAACAACTAAAAAAAACACCAATTAACTATTTTTTTAAAGCTTCCAAAGGGGAAAAAACGTACCCAATAGAAACAGGGGTCTCCAACCTTGGCAACTTTAAGACTTGCAGACGTCAACTCCCAGAATTCCTCAGCCAGCTTTGTTTTGCTGGCTGAGGAATTCTGGGAGTTGACGTCCACAATTCCCTGCCTGCTTGATTGCAGGCAGGGAGATTCAGTTGCCTGCTGATGCAATGGATTGCAGGCAAGGGAAGCAAGGCAGGAGTTGCAACCAGCAGCTAAGGTAAGCAAGCTGGAGGCAGGCGGGGAGGAGGGAGGGATTTTTGCTACCTGTTAGCAGGCAATTCAGCTGGGATCGTCAGAGCCATTTAAAAGGAAAAAAAGGCTCTGATGATCCCACGGCTCAGTTGGGCATGGGGGTGGGGGCATGGATTTTTGCTACTGGTTCTCCGAACTGTCGGCCACCATCGCTACCTACTCGCCCGAGCCGGTCCAAACCGGGAGCATTTCACCCCTGCTCCAGAATATGTGCCGTGGGCTGTTCTATGTGATGTATTTATATGGGTCTGGTTGTGTATAATTTTTAGTTGTTAATTAGAGTGTTGATGACTGGCTATTAAGTCATTAATTATTATTTCCTTGTCTGACTGTGCTCTCATCTCCTAAGTACATGATAGGCCAGTGGTAATTCCCAGTCCTGGGAAAAAAGAACCTGTTTCCCAGGTTTCAATAATTTGTCTGGCTATTTTTGTCCCTACTCAGCCAACAATTGTAGTAGCTGAAAAATTAAGTAATTCATAAACAAATAAGGAAAAATATGGATTAATAATTGTAATATGTTTATGACAATTAAACTAATTAAAACAACATACCAATAACAATGCTGGTTAAATATTAGATCATAGATCAAAGCCAGAGGTGGGCTGCTGGTGGTTCAGACCAGTTCACCTGAACCGATTGTTCTGATTCTGCACGGTTCAGAGAAATGGCAAATTGGACCATTTGCTGGCCCCACCCCTGCCTGCTTTTTTGGGCATTTGGGGGCATTTGGGGGGCATTTTTCAGCCAAAATTAGCCTGAAAAACAGCCTAAAAATGGCCCCAAAAGCAGGCTGGTTTTGGGCTGTTTTCAGGCCAGTTGTCAGGCAAAAAACAGCCCAAAAATGACCTAAAATGGACCTAAAAACACCCAAAAAACCAGGCCATTTTTCAGCTGTTTTCAGGCTATTTGGGGGGCATTTTTGGCCATTTTTCAGGTGAAAAGGTGGTCTGAAAACAGCTCCAAAAAAGCTCTGAAATTGGCCCAAAAAACAGCCTGAAAACAGCCCAAAAAAGCTGGCTGTGAGAAGAAGAGAAGCCAGGTGAGCCAGACCCAGTTGTGTCCAGGATTTCCTCATCCAGGAAGCAGCAACCTCGCACTCTTTCACTGTCTGCTAGCCCCCTTCTTTGCATGGGATCACCCAGCAATGGAGACAGAGAGGGAGAAGGGGACAGCATTTCTGTGTGCTCCCGTTTCTGTGTGTCACTCTCCCCACAATGCTAGCGGCCACCACTGCCCCCTTCTACCTCTCTGTCTCTGCTACTGGGTAATCCCATGTGAAGAAGGGGGCTAGCAGAGAGGGGAGAGTGCAAGGTTGCTGCTTCTGGGATGAGGAGACCTGAGAAGCATCTGGGTCCAGCTTATTCAGTTTCTCTTCCTCTCACAGCCAGCTTTCCCAGTCTAGCTTGAAGCAGTCTCTCTCTCTCTCACACACACACACACATGCACATACAAACAGGTTGGATCTTTCCTTCCTCCTCCCCCCCACCCCACTGGAGACCCCTGGATTTTCTCTCCAACCCTCCCTGTCCCATACAGGTACCACCCACACAAGTGATGTAGAGTTGGCCATGCCCACTCAGTCACATGACCCCCCCAGCCATGCCCCCCAGCCATGCCCCCCAGCCACACCCATCCAGCCAGTCATTAGGGCAGAGAACAGGTTGTTAAAAAAATTGGAACCCATCACTGATCGAAGCCATCATACCTATGGAAACAAGTGCTTACCTTGTTTCAGTAAAAAGGCATTTTGTGCTCATTTAATTTCCATTTTTAATTTTCTATGAACATTCTTTTTAGATTGTGAGATCAAACTTTCAAAATATGGCTCTTCTAAATGCTGTCCCAACCCATTAGGCTAGACAGCTGAACTAAGTGCACAGAAATTATACTTCTTCCCAAAGTATAATTCCATTTCTCAGTGCTGCATTTTGTTTTTTATAAACTTTAGTTCCAACTCATGAATTTGTACATTACCTTTTCTTTTTTTCTATGTACCCCTGTGTACTCATGACCTTGGGAAAATCCCACTAGCTAGTCTGACTTGCTTTATGTTGTAATACTCGGTAAAAGATAGACATTTTCACCTTGATTTGGAAAAGACAAACTATAATCTTTGCTCCTAATAACCATAATAGATGCATCTATTCACTCCTCATTTTGTATCCTTTGCTTCACCTTTTATTCTGCCCTCAGAAAACCAGAATAATAAAACCCCTTTTTTTCATATCACAACCTGAAACCACAGCACTGGTTTCTCAAGATTATCATAATTATTTTGATGGGAAAGCAAGCTTTCCATCATAACAAATGACCTGTTCTTTCACCTATAGGTCTGAAATGCTCACACATTATTAATGTCAATTACAATCATCACTGTTATTGGGTAGAGAGGACATCCAGAAGAATATATTTTCATTGCAGAGGTTTCCAGAAAAAACTGATAGTATTTACTTACTTACTTACTTATTTATTTATTTATTTATTTATTTATTTAATTTTTATACCGCCCTTCTCCTTCTGGACTCAGGGTGGTGAACAGCCAACTAAAAACAATTGTATACAAAAGTTAAAATAATTTTAAAATAATTTATAAAATTTGGCCCATAATTTAAAACATTTCAATTAAAATCAGTATCAAACGTTAAAACCCACATGGAGTCAGGCCAGCCCAGCTAACTGAAAGAAGTAAGTTTTAAGGGCCTGATGAAAAGTCCAGAGGTCTGGGATCACTTGTATCTCTGGGGGTAGATCATTCCAGAGGTGAGCGCCACCACAGAGAAGGCTGTCTCCCTGGGGGTCGCCAGCCAACATTGTCTGGCGGACAGCACCCTGAGGAGGCCCTCTCTGTGGGAGCGAACTGGCCGGTGGGAGGCAATTGGTGGCAGAAGGTGGTCCCATAAGTACCCCTAAGCCATGGAGCGCTTTAAAGATGGTTAGCAACACTTTGAAGTGCACCCAAAAGTCCACTGGAAGCCAATGCAGCTCATGCAGGAGAGGTGTCCAATGGGAGCACCCCGTCGCTCCCATAATCCCCTGTGTGGCCGCATTTTGTACCAGTTGGAGCCTCTGGGTGCACCCCAAGGGGAGCCCCATGTAGAGAGCATTACAGTAGTCCAGACAAGAAGTAACGAGTGCTTGAGTGACTGTGCGTAGGGAGTCCTGATCTAGAAAGAGGCACAACTGGTGTATCAGGCAAACCTGATAGAAAGCCCACCTGGCCATGGCCATCATATGCTCTTCTAAAGACAGCTGTGAGTCCAGGAGGACGCCCAAGTTGCGAGTCCTTTCCATGGGGGCCAGTGATTCGCCTCCAGCTGGCACCAGCTGGCTATACCGGGACGCCAGCAGCCACAGCCACTTGGTCTTGGACGGGTTGAGTCTAAGCCTGTTTTTCCCCATCCAGTCCTGCATGGCCTCCAGGCACTGGGACATCACTTCCAAGGCATCGTTGGGATGGTCTGGGGTGGAGATGTACAGCTGGGTGTCATCAGCGTACTGATGGAACTCCACCCCACCCAGTGGCTTCACATAAATGTTGAACAGGAGGGGCAAGAGGACTGACCCTTGTGGCACCCCACAAACAAGGTGCCTTGGGGTCGACCGCTGCCCCTCTGTCAACACAGATTGCAACTGGTCGGAGAGATAGGAGGAGAACCACCGCAAAACGGTGCTCCCCACCCCTAATCCCTTCAGCCAGCGCAACATGATACCATGGTTGATGGTATCAAAAGCCGCTGAGAGATCTAACAGAACCAGGATAGAGGAATAACCCCTATCCCGAGCCCTCCAGAGATCGTCCACCAACGTGACCAATGCTGTTTCCATGCTGTATCCAGGCCTGAAACTGGACTGGAGCAGATCTAAATAGACAGCTTCATCCAGGAACTGTGGAAGCTGCCGCGCCACGACACTCTCAACAACCTTCGCAATAAAATGAAGATTGGAGACTGGATGATAGTTAGCCAAAACAGCTGGATCCAGAGAGGGCTTCTTGAGGAGGGGCCTCACCACCGCCTCTTTCAAGGCGGCCGATTAGACACCCTCACTCAGAGAAGTGTTAATAATCCCCTGGAGCCAGCGTCGTGTAACCTCCCGGGAAGCCAGCACCAACCAGGAGGGACACAGGTCCAATAAACATGTGGTCGCGTTCAGCCATCCCAAGATCCTGTCCACGTCCTTGGGAGCCAAAGGATCAAACTCCTCCCAGATAACACTCTCAAGACCTGCCTCAGTTTTTTCATCTGAACTAACCCAGTCAGCAACCAAGTCTTCCCGAATCTGAGTGATTTTATCATGCAGATACTGTACAAAGTCCTCAGCTCAGCCCTGCAAGGAGTCATCCCACGCTCCCAGATGGAGGAGGGAGCAGGTCACCCTGAACAGGGCAGCTGGGCGATTATCTGTTGACGCGATAAGAGTGGCAAAATAGCTAGATTTTGCCGCTTTTATCGCCACTAGGTAGGTCTTAATATGAGACCTTACCAGTGTCAGGTCAGATTCAGACTGGCTGGCCCTCCAACCGCTCTCTAGGCATCTTTTCTGGCGCTTCATCTCCCTCAGTTCCTCAGAAAACCAAGGAGCTGAGTGAGTTTGGTGCCGGGTCAGAGGCCGCAAAGGCACGACATGGTCCAAAGCCCCAGCGGCCGCACTATCCCAGGCAGCCACCAGATCTTCAGCCGAGTCGTGAGCCAGAATCTCGGGGAATGGCCCAAGCACCATCTGGAACCTATCAGGATCCATCAGGCACCTGGGGTGGAGCCACCTGGTCGGTTCCGCCTCCCTGTGATGGGGTGCAGTGGTCAAAAAGTCAAGTCGAAGGAGTGAGTGGTCAGACCATGACAAGGGTTCAATACCTATATCCCCTATATCCAGGCCACTCGACCACTGACCAGAGATGAAAACTCAGTCCAGAGTGTGTCCACCTATGTGAGTAGGGCCATGAATTACTTGAGTCGGTCCATGGCTGTCATGGAAGCCATGAACTCCCGAGCTGCCTCAGACGTTTCACCAATGGATGGCAGGTTAAAATCCCCCATGACCAGAAGTCTGGGGGTATCAACTGCCACCTTGGCTATAATGCTGAGGGAGCCAGGTACGTGACCAACAAACCCATCTGCATCCCACAACCCCACTTCACAAGAAGGGACTCACATCCGGCTATCTGAGGTACAGTGGCCTCCCTTGGATCAAGACCTTCCTTTATAATAACCGCTACCCCCTCGCCCCTGTCCTGAGCTCTCAGCTGATGAAATGCACAGAAGCCTGTGGGCACATATCCACAAGGGAAATATATAGTAGAACTATATCTGAGACCTTACTGGTGGTGAAAGAAAATAGAGAGTGCTAAGTTTGATAAAAAATGTATCTAAATAAGGACATAATAACTTAATGTGCCAAGTTAAGTACAGTTTATCCAAACTATTGTCAAAATGGTTCATGTAAGTCAATTTAAATTATCCCTATATTTACCAGTGGAATAATCCACTGAGTTTAATCAAGGGCATCTTGTGTTTATTCCTTCTACAAATGGTCTGAAACATTTAGCTGAATAGCACCCAAGTTTATTTATTAATCACAATATACTTTGCTTATCTTTATTTTTTCAGAATACACCCTATCCCCTAGATAGCTTCTTCTATTCTTTCTAGATTATTCTTTGCTATATAAGATATTGGTTTTCCTTCTTCAATTAACTGATCAGAATCATTTTATTACAATCTCCTGACCAAAGCATGCTGCAAAGAATCCATCCCACACATTATGATAACCTCTGAATATCAAATTATTTTGATGTATCAGTCTCTCAATTTTTAGAAATAGTGATTTCAGGGGATGAATTCATTTTCTTCCCCTGAAGGAGTCAAGGCAGAAATAACAATATATTATGTGGTTGTCATTTGAAGTGAAGTTCATAAAAGACCTCACTTTCAGTATAATGGAACAATATATCACTAATAGTAAATAAAGTTTGCCACTGCTAAGTGATCATTACAGCTTGTGGTAACATTCTTCTATGTACTGCATTTGTATATTCTGGTATATTAATACAAATACATTTTTGTAACAAACAAGATGTTTTGAAGAAGCTATAGCTGCTTCATCTCCACTTGTGAATCACTAATGAAACTTCTCAAATAAAGCAATAATGCAAATGAGATATAGATGTTGTCGGTGTGATTTATAATACATCAAGCTTCAGGCTCATACATCCAAGTTTTTATGATTTGTTCCAGGTGCTACCATTGTTTTTATGCATTCACTTTTCATTGATTATTTGCAAGTAAGTAGATCACTGGAACACTATTTAAGCTTTATTCCAATTAGCTGTAGGACATGACCAGACTGAGCCCGAGGTAAGGGGTCAAATGTGGCATCGATCTTGAGTCCCTTCACGCCCACAAGAGATCTAAGTGCAGACCACCTTGAATTCCATTGAGTCTTACCTACCACCAATTTGCTTTGACAGTTAGTAGTTCAGATTCTTGTTCAGAACTTTAGGGTACAATAAATCTATATATTCATTTGAACTTCCTGGATTCCTGAGTTCCTGCACTAGACACTAGCTTGCTTAAACAATATAGAATTCAGTATTAAATGGAGGGAAACTCCCAATGTCAGTTATGGTTTCAGCATAATGTGGAACAATCCTATCAGCAGAACTTATTTTGGAATGATTGAGGTATGAATTTCAGACTGCAGGAAATGCCAGTTATATCAGCTGGTATCCAATGAAATCTACATAAATATATCAAAATGCACATTAGTTCCTCTCTACGTTTATGTTGTCCCTTACGTGAAATAGACCAGGCCAAGCTTTTTTTTTAATCCAAAAGTTCTTGTGGGTCTTTCAATGTCCTTTACTTTTTGTATGACAATAGGAAAAGTTCTTGATTTTGGTTAGGGTCAAACTAGGTACTTGGGTTACAAGAATTATTATTTTTTATTTTTCTCAGAATACTAAAAACCCTAAAATATTGGTGTTTAGGATACCCTAATGTTAGGATGTTGTCCATGACATCTTGGTACACACAAAATAGTGGATCCATATGCTAGACAAGTCTTAAAGCAAAGGAAACTATATTAATTAACAGCTGCCCCACATTTTGTAAACATTTGAAATGCTAGGAATTACTATGGGAATTTTCATCAATATTTTCAATGTGAATATTAGCTATTAACTATTCAACATTTGTAATATAGCAAATAGTATTCATGTGGAAGACAAAAAGAGATGAAATTATCAACTAGATGATGAAGAGATCCAACTTAACCCATAAAGGAAAAACCAAGCATATTAAAAGCACATAAATACTACTAATCTAAAACTTAATCTAACATGAAGAACGGAAGGGGAAAAGTGAGCAGAGGGTGGAAGGAGAGGGAACAATAAGGGTAACTCTTGCTTCAGAATGTTCCTTAAACAATGTTACCGTTCCCCGCCCCCCCCCCCCCCTAGTTCTTTTCCCAATTGGAATCAACTGATTATCTATATGGTAATAATTACTATTTGCATCATATGAACTATATATACAACTTATCTATTGTTCTTTAAGGTTCTGCAAATGTTTTGCTTTACTGTTGTTACCACAGAGAGTGACCTGATTTAAGTACGGTATATGACTTTAAATAATTGAATGGTGGAATTTTTCTTGGTAGATTCTGATTGGGTCTTAATAACTTCTTTTTCTCTATCTAGTTACCTTCATTTTGTTTCAATAACAAACTTAATATATGTCCTCTAGGATTCTATGCTAATTTTGGAGTGAATTGGAGTTTTATTATAATGTAGTCTTACTTTCATTTAGGATAAAAACTCAAGTTTATTCTTAGAAGTTGAAAATGACATCCTTGGTCTTAGTTGTAACTTTACTCTTCTCTAAACAAGACTATCTTTTGCTATCAGTCAGTTTTTGAACATATCTCCAAATCAACAGTGGAAGAATCTAACTGTTATTCATTCAGTATTGTCAATTTAAACCATGCAGAATTCTGTTTTCTGAATTTCCTGTGACTTAGGATTCCCTTGGTGGGAGGCCAGTGGCTTACTGAATAAAAAAATGTATTTTCAGGAAGCAAAATACATTTTTGCTTTATATTTCTACTTTATGTCTTCGTGCTGCTTTAGAGTATTTCATAAATTTGTATTCTCTTAGGCTTTAATCATATTTAGTGTAGGCCTACTGAAATAAAGTTTACTATGTGTACTAACCTGTTCCATTCCTTATTTCATTGTCTGTTTGAATCAGATTTTCTGGTTTACATAAAAATAAGTCATAAATTAGGTTTGGAGGAGGATTTTGGGGGTTGGGGGGGAGAGGATCAGGATTGTAGGTTATCATAGTTGAAACCAGAACAAAATTAAATTGTAGTTAATATGGTTACTTCCCATATACTTAATAAGCTTCAAATTACTGACAATATTTGAAATACTTCTTAGATTCCATATAGTTCCAGGGACAATGGTTCACCCTGAAGACAATAGTAATCCAAGTTGTAATGAATTACTTAGCTATTATTATGTATAAACATAGCGTATGTTTCATTCACTTATCTTAACCTCCTTTTCTGCCTTTCCTTTCAGGGAGGAAAACAAATACATTCCTTTACAATCAAAAGGTTTATGTCTGATTTTTCATGTTCCTTAGGTTTTTTTTTTTAAAGGATAATATTATTAAAATGTCTCCTTGTTTCAGTTATGAGATTTTACTTTATTTTTTTATTTAAAACATTTATATAGCTGCTCATCTTGAACCAAACTCTGGACAGCTCATACCCCAAAATAAAAACAATACCTATCCACAATAAAATAAAATTATTAAAACAAAATATCTGAATACGGCAGCTGAACTTTCCCATGTAGGCCATAATAAGTTTATCTCCCCAGTCTCACATTATCCCTGTCCCAGCATCATCAATCTCACCCTATCCCAGCCCTTTGGGGAAAATCAGATCTTAAATATTTTCAGAAGTTGAAAAGAGTGGGGGCCTGCCAGACTTCAGGAGAAAATACATTCAAGACCATTTGCAACCTCTGCATGGTCTTCAAGGGTAGCCCATGTATGCATATTGCAATAATCCAAACAGGAAGTAACCAAGGCATAACTGACTGTGAACAAGCCGTCTTGGTCCAGGAAAGTGTAATGAGTGCACAAGTAGAATTCACAGATTCTTGATTTTTTTCTTGATTCTTGAAGGTCTTCCTACCCATGGCTGCCTTGAGCAGGAGTCATGAATCTAGGAGGATGTCCAAATTGTGCACCAGCTCAGTCTGGGAATCTGCAAGTCCATCCAGAGTCAAAGATGACATGCCATCAAGACCTAGAGGGTCCAAAACCCAAAATAATCCCATCTTGCCAGGGTTGAGTCAAAGCCAATTTCCCCTCCTCCAGGCCCTTACAGCTTCCAGGTACTTGGAGAGTGTTGTAGCTTGGGAATTAATGAATGCACAAGCAGGCAAGTAACAACAGCTCTTTTATTTACAGTGAGACTTCAGCAAAACACTGGGGCTGCAGCCCTCCTTATATACAGTTTTGGAGGGGCTGTCAGCCAATCAGGAATTAAGCCCTTATTCGAAATTCCCGCCAAAATGTATCAGAACACAACAGAGAGCACTTCAGCAGCATCACCCAGCTATGAGCAAAGATGTAACCAAATATATTTGTATGCCTTTCTTACAATGGAATTAGTTGGAAGAAGAAGGAGGAATATTTCTTTTGTTCCACCATATTTCAAGAAAACCTTTATACTTTCAGTGTGTCCAGTAGTTGATTCCAGCTAGTGTTCGATGGTATTTTTCTCCATATAATATTTTGTATATATATTAATTGCTTTGGGTTCCTAGGAACATAAAATCTTCTCTTCCAACAAAGGAAAATAAAACTAAGTGATGAGCGACGATGAGGAGGCAATCTATAGCTGTATTGGAATATTTTGAGAAGAATAAACAGATCACAGCAATGCTGGTGTGCTGGGCTGTGAAATATGCCCTGACTTGAAGGATTTGGAATATTTTATTAAGGACTGTGATAAATCTGGATCTAATTGTAATCGCAGAAGTTTTATTGAATATAGTACTGGAGTTTCCTGTTTGATGGTAATAAATATAAGGCAAAAGGACTATGGATCTAGAACAACTGCAGGTGATCTGGTGGTTTCCCTAATACGTCTGATGAATCTACTAATCTAATTTTTGACTGGATTTGATGGATAGTATCACAAATATAATTATAAAGTCACTCGGGGGGGGGTTATAAAGAAGCAATTTTTTATTTAGGTGGGTAGACGTAAATGAAGATATTCTATATGCTGTTGGAAGATGTGAAGACAAGAAGATTAGCAACTGGTTTAATCTAGTATGAAGAATTTAAATGTTTGATATAGTTATTAAATGACGTTTTATCTGTATTGATAAATTAATAAGAGGTTTGATTGTTATATTCTTTTTTTAATTAAAAAATGTATTATTATTATTTTTTTATTATTAAGTGTTTTAACTATAATTGGACCTTGATGGTTTAAAAATGGAGGACGGAAGACTTTATATAGTATTTTATTTTAAATTTGGGGGTTTTTTGATTGAGGGTTTCTTTATTTTTTTTTGTTGTTGGATTTTTTTTTCTCTGTTTTAAATGAAAGAAGTTATAAAATATTTTGTTAAATCATATAGACTTAATAATTTGTTAAGTATTAATTAGTTATATTGAGTAATGATAGGTTTGATTAGGTAATACTTAATTGTTTTATTAACTGCTGTAACTATAAATGGAGATTAGTTCTGTTGAATTAGATGGAATAAGAAGAAAGAAGACTTGCTTTCCTTTTATCTACTTGTTTAATGATTAGGATTATGATAAGTGTGAAATGGAGTTTAACTTAGAGAATTTGAGCTGTATTTTATTTTGTATTTGCTCTGGGAAGTCGGGGGGGTGGTTGGGGAGGGGGGGAGAAAATGTATGTAAAATTTTTAAAACTTTTTCAATAAAAAAAAAACAAAGGAAAATAAAATATAAATATGTTAAGTTTTTGCACTATATGGTACCCCGTATGCCTTACCAAAGCTATGTTTATATAAAAACAAGCAATGCCCATGATTCTTATATTGATAAAATTCTGTGCTCTTGCAGCTCTATTTAATATATAATAAAGTATAATCCAAGCATCATATAATATGCATGTGATATAGTATAATCCAAGAATCATTTATCATCCAATTTTCTCAAAAGAGTGTGCATCCATCACTTCAGACCACTTAAACATCAAACCTTCAGACCATTAGCAATAGTCCGCTATGCAAGACTAAAGCTAATCCTAAATAAGAATGCTATTTTGAAAATAATTGATTGATAGATTGATTGATATCCTGCCTTTATTATTTTTACAAATAATTCAAGGTTGCAAACATACCCAACAAACCTTCCTCCTCCTATTTCCCCACAACAACATCCCTGTGAGGTGGCTTGGATGAGGGTCTCCTGCTTGAGCAGAAGGTTGGACTAGAAGACCTCCAAGTACGAGAGAGTCGGGGGGCAAAGATCACCCAGCTGGTTTTTGTGCCTAAAGCAGGACTAGAACTCATGGCTCCCAGTTTCTAGCTTGCTGCCTTAACCACTAGACCAACATATTCCTCCTTATTTCTGACCTCTATTAAAAAGATCTAGCACTTTTACAGTGTTGTAGGAATTTCTACTAATAGTACAGCTTTTGCTGATTTTAATTTCCATGGCACTACTACTTTCCCACTACCTTTCTCTAGCTACCAGGAGGAATCATAATCCCCAAATGCCTTCCTAGTAAAATGATCTCTTTTTTTTACATGGTAGTCAAAGCCAGGAAAAAGACTTTGACTAAAATAAGATATTTGTTAAAATTCTCAATTTGATGGATTATAAAAGAAAGCATATTCATGCTTCAAGGGTTATTAGAACATCTGAGAACTCATGCTGGCATAACTTCTGTAGCAGTATTAATCATCACACTTCAGTAGAAAAGACACAGAATAAGATTAAAAGGCTCAGTAGCAAAAGGGCTAGATCTTTCGCAATACCTACTTTAATTAAAGGTGAAGCGACTGCTGATTGAAATATACAAAAATGTTAACGTGCTAGGTAGAATCTGACAAAATGTTAAAAGTGATAATAACTGTAAGACATTGGGGGGTTTTCCCCTCCCCCTCAATATTCAGAAAACCTTTCATTACAGTACTTGGAAAAGTAGAACAATCTGTTTATATTTTGAAAATTGGTGCCACTTTCGAATAATTCAAATTATTTTAAACACGCATGTATATACCCTTCTGAAGATGATATATTTTTTCATTATTCAGGAATTGATGAGTCCACAGTACAGTATATAATATATACATCATTCAGTAGGCATCAATTTCTGATTTACTCTAATATAAATTGCTGAGTTACTAATCAACCTTAGTTTTGCAGTTTTGTAGCTATGTCCAAATCAGCTGAACTTTAGAAATTTGTGACTGTGTAAAGCTTCAGAGTTATTTTCCAAAAGGCACTTTAGTGGGAGTGGGATTTGTCTGCAACTCCTCTTAAATCACAATACCTTTGTTCAGGATTATCTGTAATATATATTACAGACCAGTGGGTTGCCCCCGGTTTGGACCGGTTCACAAGAACTGGTAGTAAAACCAGCAGGAGGCTCTGCCCACTGACCAAAACGTCATCATAGGTGATCTGTGCATGAGCAGAAGAGTGCACGGGTGGGATGCGAACTGGTAGTAAAGGTAAGTAAAAACCACCCCTGTTACAGACTAATCTATATTGCTTTTGAATAGATTTGTATAATATACATTTTTAAATAGATAAATTATGTCCATTTAGAAGATATACATTTATTAAATGGATAAAATGATAGCTATGTTTAAGTTCTTGCATTGATTAGGGTAGTTCACATTCAAATGCAAAGAAAACAAATTTCTCTTTCATTCCAGGCAGTGACTCAATGCAAATTAGAAGAGCTACACATAGAAAACAGGACATTTAATTCCTTTTATTTAGACAGATACATTATTGGCGGCGGCAGTGAGAGGTGAATCATGTATTCCAAACCTCATTTGTCACTGGTTCTCTTAAAAAGTCTACAGAAATGAGAGTAGGAAAAAGAGATAAACTCTTTGGCATCATAATATATTTATCTGAAAATAAAGTCAATGGACTGGCTAAGTGAAGATGATACATTTATTTAACAGGAAAAATTGCAGGGCAGGGCTTTGAGAGAAGAATGTCCTTTGTGTTATTATTGGTTTTTACTCCCAGAATAATTGAATTGCAGCTTCTTTTTCAAATATGTAACACCTGAGTTTGGTGAAGAGAAGTTTTTCTGAGGAACCCAAAACTACAAGGTAGGCAACATTGGCAAAACGGACAGGATATATCCCTAATGGAAGTTTAACTAAGGAGAATAGTTCCCTTATATACTATTACACAGCAAGGCAAGCCGAGATTGGTTAGAATATGGTTTCTAGGAAAATAATTATGAGACCAATCAAAGATAATAGGTGAAATCTTAAACAAATATTAGCAACCTTAAATCTTCAATTTTCAGCATATTCAAGAATTTAGGTTAATGGCTGAGAATCAAATGGAAGGGAAGGGAAGAAAGCATCACTATTTCTTTTTCTAATTTTTTTACTCAATATCTGTTTTCTTCTTACTTTGTGCTTTGTATATTTAACTTTCTAAAAAACTGATAAAAACGTTGTTAAAGTGAAAAGAAAAAAGGAATAGTATTTTGTCACTTGAAAATATCATTTGTTCTTCCAGTGTAGGCCCCTGTAGTTAATTTATACAAATTTACTTTTCAGACATGAAATATTACAAAATCATATATTCAAAATTAAAACCAAGCTTAGTCATGAGTGTGATGATTTGAGAGTTAGCTTCATAAAAATCTTTAGGAGTTTTCTCAGTGAAAATAGTCCTGGATAAGTAAAGGTAAAGGTTCCCCTCACACATATGTGCAATTGTTCCCCTAAGCTTGGAGACAGACTGGCTGTGGAGACCTCTTTTTGGCTTGGTGTAGTTTGGTTGGTTCTTTATAGTTTGCTTTTCCAATCTGTTATATAGATGGAATATTGCATCCAGTTCTGATTACCACGATATAAAAAGATGTTGATATTCTGGAAAGAGTGCAGAAAAGAGTAACAAAAATTATTAGGGGGCTGGAGGCTAAAACCTACAAAGAATGGTTATAGGAATTGGATATGTCTAGTCTAATGAAAAGAAGGACTGAGGGGGACATGATAGCAGTGTTCTAATATTTGAGGACCTCCTACAAAGATGAGGTGAACTGTTTTCAAAAGCACCAAAAGGAAAGGCAAGAAACAACGGATGGAAATTACCAAGGAGAGAAGAAGCAACCGAGAATTAAGGAGAAATTTTTTAATTGTGAGAGCAATCAACCAATGGAACAACTTACTTTCAGAAGTTGTGGGTGCTACATCGCTAGAGGCTTTCAAAAAGAGACTGGACAATCATTTATCTGAAATGGTATTGGGTATCTTACTCGTGCAGGGGGTTTGACTAGAAAACCTCCAATAGAGTTGGTCCCTTCCAACTCTATTATTCTACAGTATGTTCTGTGTTCACTAGCACATTAAACTATACTCAACAGGCAGCCAGAGAGATACAGCTATCATATGTAGATTTCACCGGGCAGCAGTTTAGCCACTCTTATGTTGTAACAATTATATTTTATGAACATTTTTCAAGGCTAGCCCCACATAACATTGATGCATGCAATAGTCAGGAGGATAATAGTAAATATATGTATAATCATTTTTAGGTTTTACAGGCTCAGGAAGTTGTATGTTGTCAGCCATCCAGAGTTTTTCAATACAAGATGGGCAGCCAATAAATTTAATAAATAAATAAATATTTATTTATTTATAAAGAGTTCTGGTGGCGCAGTGGACTAATTCACTGTTATTAAGATCAGCTGCTTGCAATTACTGCAAGTTCAAATCCCACCATGCTCAAAGTTGACTCAGCCTTCCATCCTTTCTAAGGTAGGTGAAATGAGGACCCAGATTGTGGGGGCAATAAGCTGACTTTGTATAAATATACAAAAGTATGAAGGCTATTGCTTAACGCACTGTAAGCCGCCCTGAGTCTCCGGAGAAGGGCGGCATATAAATCAAATTTAAAAAAAAATATGCCAGCGTGTTCCTTGTCATAGATGCTGCCTATAAGTTAGTGATAACAAGAGATTAAACAACACTGCCAAACATGTCTGCAACATACCTGAAAAAACCTTTATTCAAATCCCCAAGTCCAGCTTTCTCCTTAACAATAATGCTTCAACTGTGGATTTGATTTAATTACTTTATGTTGAAGGATATTAATATTTCCTTGCAGTTAGATAGTAAGGAGCAGTGGAACTTGGTGTCATTTGCTGATTGCATAGGATTCTAAATCTCCAGATGATATCCTGCAGCTTTTTCATATAGATGTTGCAACAGCATGGGGAAAAAAATAGGAGAAAATTGTATGGGTCAATGTCCTACATGTTAAACAGTAACCCCCAAGCACCACTCTCTGGGAACAGGAAGAATTGAACCATTGCAAAACAGTGGTCCCAAGCCACAGTGTACCAGATGGTTTAGAAGCCAACGGAAATGACAATAATATCAAAAGCCTAAAAGTGGTGTATAAGAATTACCACTGTCTAAGTCCTTCAATTTAGTTTCTGGTGTAAGTCATTTACCATAATCTGGAGTGTGTCCAGATGCACATCTGGAACAGTGAGGCCACTTCTTTCTCAATAAATTAAATTGAATATTTAATACTGTTAAAGGTGTCCAGGTCAAGCATTTTTTTTCAATAGAGCTCTTATAACTGACTCTTTTAAGCAGATGGAAACAGCTCCAATATACAAAGTAGAATTGATTATCTGCCTTATCCATTGCCCAGTCCTAACCTCATTGATTTAATCATCCTAAAGTGTCAAGAGTTGAACAAGCAAGAGGCAGCCCTCATTTCTCCATACATCATTTCCATATCCTTGAAATCTATAAACTTAAAAGAATCCATATGCACTAGTCAAATGTTTGCCAAAGTATCTCCCTATATCCTGCCCAACTTGGAATACAAATTGAGGTAAATCTGATATATCTTATCTGCAAAGAATTGAAAATTGAAAATTGCTGACAATGAGCCTTCAACTTCAACCCTTCCCCAATATTTTGAGGGATAAGATGCTACACAACAAAAATAAGCACTGCCTGTCTGTTCTGTATAACAATTAGATCCTATAGCTGCTAGGAGAACACATCAAGCCTTGAGGGACGTGGTTACCAACTTTTTGAAAGTCATGCTCATTCTCGTAAGTGTGGATGCAACATAATTCTGCACTTTTCAGGTAATCAGAAGCAGAGTGTGGTCAACAGTACTGAAAGCTTCCAAGAATTATAAATGGACAAAAGTGTTTGCGTACCTTCCATTTAAGTTCTACAATAGATCAGTGGGGTTTCTGTCCCATATTTATATCTGAAATCACACTGCCACAATCCTTCAGACAACCTTGCAATACTTCCAAATTGATCAGAATTCACAGCCTGAACTTGCTGTTAGATAGATTGCTGATGCTGATGATGACATGGCATGGATAATCAAATATTTTCTATAATGTATACGAAGCTTGGTATTTTTCTGCTTTCACTTTGATAAATTACTGCTAGGCCATTTTCCCCTTGTTTTGAGTTCTAGTTGATAAGAAGCAACAGTTCTGCAAAACAAACCTAATTAGTGACTCTGATTGTGTAGGCTTATATGGATTTTTTTTTACCAAACTCATTATTTATTACTCACTAATCAATGAGCCACATAGATTAGTGGCACAGTTTTATGTAAATTTTATGTAATTGAACCATTTTTGCTTTTAAAAAATCATTTTCCATTTCAATGTTATATATGTCTGCATTTTTACCCTACAGTATTCCTAAATTTCTCAAGGTGAGAATATAGTTGCAAAGAAGGCTGGAAAAATGGCTTGGGGTTGTTGTTTTTGTCATATCACTATTCTTCAATCAACATGACTGATAAATAGCATATCTAATTATTTCATATTTTGTAGATTATTTCACACTCCCTAGACAGTCATTGACTTCAGTGGGATCACATGTAATAGAGGATTGATCTCTCAAGAGGCAACTATATTTGATCCTTTCTCTAAGTAAGAAACATTCATCTCTTAAGCTTCTTAGAAAAATCAAGGATTTTATCTGTACTCTGTTTAGCAGTGTTTCTAAAAAATCAAGTCAAGCATTTTGCTACTGTAATATAACCTTCTTAATTACATGGCTACTGGTAAGTCCAAAACCCAGGCATTATTTAAATATTTTGAAAAATGTTCTTAATAATATTCCTTCATCTAAATTAAATTAAACTGAGAACAAGAACAAGTGTTATTTTCACCCTAAGTGCTTATGTATAAGAATGTGTAAAATAGGTGTTTGCAGTGAACATTTAAGAATAAACTGAAATCTCTTTTTCTATCATGACAGGTTTCTTTAGATGAACTGTGACAACTGTGTGAACATGGCCTGTTTCATGTCTATAGAAATATATAACATGAAGTGCTTGATTCTTCAATCCCAAAACTGGTAGACTGTCACTTGTTATCCAACAGAAACTTTTCCTTTCCTATTAATTTATTCTCTATAAGAGGCAATGAAACAAAAGGAATTAATGGGAAATTCTGAATAGTTCCGGTGTTTTACTTGTTCATAATAAATTAATTTAAAACAAAAAAGCTCACACACCTCACCACTAACACAGACACAAATCCAACTGATGTCACAATATTGCATGATTGTTTACAAATTATTTTTCCCAATACACAAAGTAGACAATAGCTGATCAGCCAGATATGGAAAAATATTTGGTCCCTGAAAAGATATATTAGACATTATGTTCACATTTATGTGATTAAGTGTTTTTTTTAATTGTGTTTTCATATGTGCTCTCTAAGGTCAATGTCCAAAGATGCTTTGAAGCAGTTGTTCTAAGTAGAATCTCTCCTTGTGGATTGAACATTGACAGTTATAGATAATCATCAGTGATGAGATTAATTTTTTTCCAAACTAGTATTGAAACATTTAAATTCTCATACCAAATTCAGGTCTTTGTTGTCTATATTGTATATGTATTTATTTTTCTGCAGCTGGGAGTGAGCATGATGTAAAAGTTATTAAGTATTCACCACCATCTTTCATAATGTGTAACATAATCACATCAGTGCCATACTGCAAAACTACACAAGACAAGTTTACTGGTAAATTTAGATTATAATATGGGAGCACTGTGTTTGATGTCATCACTTTCTCTGATTCTGTGTTCATACAGTTTTGTCCACTAAAATCCAGTCTCATTTACAGTAAAGTGTTTAAGAGGTGACTACAGTCACTTAATGTAGCCTAAATTTGATATAATTATTAATAGACTCTAAAATTGCCTTATAGTGTAACACATCTTGTGGCCTTGGGTACTCATGATAGCTTTTACCTGCACATTTATGTAGGCTTTGAAAGTTGATGGTATAACCATGATATATAATGCCTTTTTTTTAAAAAAATGCATTATGATCAAATACCATAGTTCATCAGTTTCTGCTAGATTACTTTGAGGTTTCACAGATACACTTAACATTTTCTCCATTGATATGGATGCCATCTTAAAGAATGCCATATGCCTGTAATATTTGGTCTATTGCTTTCTGCCAAAACTCTGATATTGATGCTATTCAAGAGCAACTTTGTTATTGATATATTTACATTGTGTTATTGTGTATTTACAGTGAGAACAGTGGTGAGAGTCAAATAATTTAACAACTGGTTCTCTGCCCTAGTGACCAGCTGGGCAGGCATGGCTGGGTGGTCATGTAATTGGGTAGCTGTGGCCAATTCGACATCACTCATGTTGAGGGGCGCTTTACCTCGTCTGGCCTCTCATGACTGTGGGGATGCTGGAATGGTTGTAATTGTGAAAAACGGTCATAAGTCACTTTTTTCAGTGCCATTGTAACTTTGAATAGTCACTAAATGAATTGTTGTAACTCAAGGATTACCTTGCTTGCAAAAAGCTGCCCTAAATACCAATCATTAGGTTAGAAATAGGGGAATACACACTGAAGATCAATGACAGTCACAACCATCATGGAAACCTAAACCATTCTGTGAATACCTTCCTTTTCATAAGCAATACCTGCAACCCAGAGTTACAAATCAGGCAGGGTGCCAGAGCACCTTGAGGAATTAAAATAGTTAAAATGCAGTGATAACTATCAGAGGCCAACTCTTGCTCATAAAGTGAAACCCTTTAGCAGAGAGGTCATTTAAGCTCTCCAGAAAGTGGGTGGGCATATTTGGGCTACAAAACAGCAAGATAAAGAGACAAATTAACAAAGTATACAGGGGACCCAGGTTCAAATCTCTACCTTCCCAAGATTGTCAGGATCACAATAAAATTAGTACATGCCACAGATATCTAAATAAACTTCAAGCCTGTGTTGGAAGAAATATCCATCTGGTTCAGTTCCAAGATTGGGAAAAAACACTGGAAACTTGGAGGCTGATTGGAAAGATGGTTTAATGATGAAGCAGAACCACATGAGTTTCTGCCAAAACTTTGATATTGATGCTATATATACATGGGTGGTTCTGCTGCAGCTGACCACATGGAATTGAGAGTGAAAGGATTTTATACCTTCTCTTGAGCTTTGAACTTGAGCTTCCTGTTCCTGTGCAAGAATATGCATTCTATTGGCTGTTGTCAGACTCCCATGGGGCCATGTAGCTGGTTCTGTAGGTTGTCTGAGAAGTTTGGTTGAAGTTTGGACTCTCTGAGATGATGTAATGAAGAGGCGTTGGGCAATTCCTATTGTGTCTTAATGTCTTTCCTCCTGTTTTGGATCTTGAGTGAGGGCTAATCCTATTCTGCCTTTGTTCAGACCTTGCTGCAGGGAATTTTTGCCTGTGAATAGAGCTATCTGTCTCTATCTCTTAAGTGCTGACATCTGCTGTGGGCTATTAAGGAAGGTGTGGGCTGCTTTCTCTCTCTAAGAAAACATGTTTCTCCATTTCTCATCCAGGGAAATATATTCTTCCTTTTTAATATTTTTCAAAGTATTTCATTCTTCTAGGAGAGGGGTGGGTGCTAACTTTCTACAGTTGGTGCCATGTTACTAAGCCTTATTATCATGAGAGAAAACTAAAATGAATTGGAAGGATGTCCACTTACTATCAGTGAGTAATCATATGCCTTGGCCATTCTGAAGTAATGCAAGAGACTCCTGTCCAAAAGGTGCTTTTTCAAGAGGCAATTGGACTTTCTGGAAACATTTGCCTCTTGAAAAAAGCACCTTTGGGACAAGCATGACATGAATGACTGAAGAATCCCCATAGACAAGAGACTCCTGTGCTCAGTGAACTGACAAAGCAGCCTTTCCCACCTAGGAGAAGCAATCCTTAGATCCATTTGCACCACTTAAAGACATCAACTGGTCTCACTCACCTCACAAGATTTCCAGATTTAAGGAAAGATCATAGGTCCCCAGAAAGGCAGTAAAGAAATCAGACAGAGTGCCAAGCTTGTATCCTGCCTCACAGTCATTTCTTCTATGGCTATGCCAACCCTTCAGTAAATAGCTCTTAATCCAACCAGTCCCTCCTCCCAAGGATAAAAGTACCAGCAAAGGGGAAAAAGAACTCCAGAGAAGCCGCTCAGGGTATAGAAAGTCTGGGTGTGCTGCCAAGAACCATTAATGGCTATTACAATGTAACAAGACTTAACCACAGAGGCAGTTTCAGAAAACACTTAAGCAGGACAATAATAAAGATAAGGATTAGGCTAGAAACAACACACACAGGTAAACCAGAATGCCTCCTTCTTGCCTTCCTGACAGGATTAACCCCGTAAGGTGAGAAAAAGAAAAGGCTGTTGAAAGATTTCTTCTAACAGCCGGTTCCCTGAACCGCTCAGAAAGTTAGCTACCGGTTCTCCTGAACCAGTGTGAACCAGATGAATCACACCATTGAGTGAGAAACAGCTAGGAATTGTCTTTCATTTTCATCTGTAAATAAGCTTTTGCTAGATCTACTAAAATGTTGCCTTTCAGCAAAGTGAGCAAAGGTTCTTCAGATTTTATAGAAACAAACAGAAACAGAAACAGAAAGAAACAGGAACAGGAACAGGAACAGGAACAGGAATAGGAATAGGAAACAGGAACAGGAACAGGAACAGAACAGAATAGAATTTTTTTTTTTTTGGCCAAATGTGATTGGACACATAAGGAATTTGTTTCTGGTGCATATATTTACATATAAACGACAAGTGATGAATCATGATAATTATCATAAAATACAATCATCATAAATTATAACATACAACATTCACTGATAGTAATAAGATACTAAATATAAATCATAATAGAAAACTAATAAAAGCAATTAACATAAATCATAACATACAAACCACAAAATTACAGTCATAAGATGCTAAATAGGTAATAGGAAAGATGAGAAACATAATAGTAATACAGTCCTACTAAGTGGTTTAACATTCCAGGGCATAAAACAGTGTTGTGGGAGTAAGTTGTTTAGCAGAGTGAAGGCCGGGGGGAGGGGCACTGTCATTGTGTCTAGTTTTTGCATGCAATGTCCTAGGCCAGGGGTGTCAAACTCAAGGCCTGGGGCTGGATGCATCCTGCAGGGTGCTTAGATCTGGCCCACGGGCCACCCTGGAAACAGCAAAGGACTGGCCTGCACTGCCTCTGCCAGCTTTCGTTTTCGCTGGCAGAGGATTGCAGGAGGCCATCACAGCCAAAAATGGAATTCAGGAGCCCGTTTTTTCTGGCAGAGCACTTGGGCCACCCACAGGTGCCTTCGACATGAGTGATGTCAAGCTGGCCATGCCCACCTTGGCCATACCCATTCCAGCCCCCAAGGTCAGACACAACCCTGATGCGGCCCTCAATGAAATCGAGTTCAACATCCCTGCCCTAGGAAAAGAATATTGGTTAATGAATAATAATGAATTAATACTTTAAAATTACATATCCTGATAGTTTATTCCCTTGAGCTATATGAACAAAAGTATAACCCAATCAACTTTTCAAATAATTCTGTCAGTTTCCATACAATCCAGTGTAGTTTATATACTTTTTAATGTAGAGTAATGGAATGTTATAGCCTTTGTGACAATTGGATGTGGCATATTTCAGTAACTGTTCATTTTTCATTTGTTTGGGTTTGATGACTCCATCTTTAAACTTAGATGTCCACTCCTTTTTCTGAACATAAAAGTATAACATACTAACATGTCATGAAATTAAGTATATTGCACAATAGTTTGTACATTCCATTAAGTATTTTTGGTTGGTTTTATTTGTTTGATATTGGAATACAAATTGACCTTTTCCAGTTTGTTGGCCACTGCATTGTACTGTCATTTGTTTGTTTAGAACTTTGACTAATTCTTCTTCTCTTACTTGCAAAATTTCTGCAGCCTTCCAATTTGGAAATGACAGAAATGCTGATTTAACTTCTAATGCTGATTTTAACTACTAATACTGTACTAGAGGTTCTTGTAAATAGGGAATATATTCTAAGATATCTTTTTTTAAAAAAATTGATTTATATGCTGCCCTTCTCCGGAGACTCAGGGCGGTTTACAAGGCATTAAGCAATAGCCTTCATACTTTTGTATATTTATACAAAGTCAGCTTATTGCCCCCACAATCTGGTCCTCATTTTACCTACCTTAGAAAGGATGGAAGGCTGAGTCAACCTTGAGCCTAGTGAGATTTGAACTTGCAGTAATTGCAGGCAGCTGAATGTTAATTATAGAGTTTTAGTCTTTAGTTTGGATGTCGATCTCTGTAAGGTGCAAAATTTCAATTTATTCCCTGATCACCTTGGAATCAAGTATTGTTTGTCTACTGATCCTTTAGTAATTCCACCAATTCAAGGTAGAACCTCCTTAAATTGAAACTTGCACAAGTGGTTTATTATATGCTCCAGACTGAGCCCCAATCACACCTTTGCTGTTATTACTGAACTTCTCCACTTCTTTCTATTAATAATTTTTCAGTCCATGTGAAGTCCATTTTTTCCCTTTCATCCTTCCCCCCTTCTTCCCCCTTTCATCCTCCCCTCCCATTTTCTTCTTTTGATGGCAGGATGCTTGTGAGGCCCCAGCTGAGCCAGGCAAATCTGACATTGTCCATATCAATTTGCTGATTCCTAAGATATCAGTTTGTAGTTGACTTCATTTCATGTTTTGCTGTGTTGAGCTTTTCTGTGTACATGCCTCTTACATTCTTATTCTCACTGTAATTCTGTCTTTGCAGCTTCATGTGCTTTTTTCCCATTATGGCAACGTCAGCGACTAGCTATCCTTTAATTTAGTCATGTTCTAAACCCCATTAGCTCTTTAAAAGATCCCCAGCTCTTCTAAAGTAGCTTGTTGAGTGCCATTTGACTGGAGGGATCCATCATCTAGCATTGTGTTGTCAATCTTTTTATAATATATATATCCATGCTGTTTTCTTGGTAAAGTATAGGAATACCTTCTCCCATGCAGTATGAAATAATGCCCTGTGACTAAAGTAGCTACTCCAGTATCATTCCATATCACTGCTACCTACAATATATATCTGTCAGTCTTAGCTTTGTAGCACGGTGACAATGCAGAGATTATATAATATTGGCATGCACTCCTGGTATTCTTTGCCAATCTATCTCATAAATACCTTTTGCCACGATGAGCAAAGCAGGACTTTGAGAGGGGATATGTGTCATATAAAAATAATACTTGCTTGTTAATGGTTGGGATTCTTTGTAGTTTTAGAATGAGGCAGCCATGGTGGTGTAAACTTCTAAATACTTAGGAATTCCCTTTGAATATATTTATTAGAGAATAAACCAATGATTACTGAGAAAATAGAATACAGAAACTCAACTTTGCCCCAATGGAGTTAGGCAAGGTGGGCAAGTAGAATACTGGGATGATAGAAAGGTTGGATTTACATATTGATGGGAAATTAATCAAATGTTCACTTCAGGCCACTACTATATGAGAATGGATTTCTAGGATGTGATTAATGATAGTGTCTGCCTGGCAGACTTTTTTCATCACGGGCTTCAATAGCAGCCTTTCAGATTTACACAATCATGAAAAATTCTTTTTTTTAAAAAAACCATCTTTGTTGTAGAAAGTACAAAGAGCTAGTTGAAAAGTGTAGAAATTCTTTCTGCAATTGTACTTTTGTTCTGCTTTGTATCATTACATCCGAAGACTTAGCAATATTGAGAGTGAGATGGGTGATACTTAAATTTGATTGATAGTAAATAAAGAAAGAAACAAGCAAGCAAGCATTTTTGCTAATCTCCTTACAAAGAATCATTCCATATTTGGAAAATGTGGCTTTTTCAAAAGGCATAAGTAGTTACTGAGCTTAGTTACTCTCAGCTACTGAGAGTTTTTCCAGAGATCATATGAACAAACATGTAAGCTTTTATGATATATTACTTCATATCACATATTCTCTGACCTCAATTTTCAGTTTTTTTCCATTTAAGAAAACTAACAGCCTAGTACAATCAGTGCAGGTCCCATGAGTGGTAATAGTAACCATAATAGCAAATATCCACAATATTTAAAAGAAACGAAAGCATATTAAAGAAATTATAACTGTTGCAAAAGTAGATACATATAATTTAACCAGGAAAACAGCATTTATTCAAAAAAATTTAATGTACATTTTTCTCCTTGGTTCTCATTAGACATGACATAATGAACCATGAATTGAAAAGAGCCTTGGATAGTACAGTGGTCTAAAGCCCTGTTATTAACATCAGCTGCCTGCAATTATTGCAGGTTCGAATCTCACCAAGGCTCAAGGTTGACTCAGCCTTCCATCCTTTCTAAGGTAGGTAAATTGAGGACCCAGTTTGTGGGGGCAATAAGCTGACTTTGTATAAATATACAAAAGTATGAAGGCTATTGCTTAGCGCATTGTAAGCCGCCCTGAGTCTCCGGAGAAGGGTGGCATATAAATCAAATTTTTAAAAAAAGTGTGTGTATATGTGTGTGTGTGTGTGTGTGTGTGTGTGTGTGTATATGCCAGCATATCATAAATGCTAGTATCACTTTGATAAGATAGTTCCTGATTCTCTAGAGATCATATCTTATCAGCTAAGCTTAAGCTATCTAAATCAAGAATTCATTACAGTTCTCAGCATCTATTATTTCATGCTTATATACATAACTGGTTCAGTTGGTCACACTTTCTCAATATTATGAAAATTTGGTCAAAACAATCTCTTCTTGGAGCATCTTGTTTTGATTATTGCTGCATTTCCTATTTTAATCATATTTTATTTTTGTGATAAGTGCATTTTCCCCTATTTACTAAGCTTCAGAATTCAGCTTGTCTTCAGTGAGTCTCATTGTTATCTGTAGAAAACTCTGAATGCTAATGAAATTTATCCCATAAAATATGCTTAATATTAGAGACAATCCATATAATCTATATCACCTGTTTTCAATTCTGGAAGCACATGTCAAAAGGCAAATATATTTAGCAGGTGATCAAAAATCTTTGTTTCAGAACTGCATTTCCCCTTAATGCAGAGGAACTACTGTGCCATGTTGCATCAGATCAAATAAAGCAACAACCCACAGATAAGAATTGCTGCTTTCCTTGCTCTCAGCATGACATTGAGAACAAAGGCGGTGTAGCAGGCGCAGGCATAAAGGGACAGCAGCTGCTATTGACATGAAGGATGAGCATTCAAGACTCATCTCTAAAGCAAACCTGTTGATGTATCGTGTGCTTGTTTTACATAGCAGAGTATTTATATCTCTTTATTGGTTATCCATTTACTGTGTTGGTTATCTGGATTTTTGCAGCCTAGCTCTGACAGCCGGGTCCAATCTCCATCATTGTCTCACTCCAGATTCAGATAGCAAGGAGAGGAGGAGGAAGAGGAGGAGGAGGAGGAGGGGGAGGAGGAGGAGGAGGAGGAGGAGGAGGAGGAGGAGGAGGAGGAGGAGTTCTGTATGTTCAGTTATCTTAATATGTTACATTATTATTGTTGGAATACATGTTAGAATGTATTTTGTATTGCAACAACAGAATTATTCAGTGTTTAGTTTTCATCTATGGTTATAATATAACCTATGGTTCCTTTATGTTCTGAGGAGAGTTTCCTGTGACAGTTGAAACCGTTAATCAGCAAGGCCCATGGTGACTGTACACTGTACACTTTATTTGATTTGTATGGCTATGTAACCATCCTATGCTACCAAGCTGTATGGCTATATAATAATACTCTGCTACCATTTATATATAAATAAAACAAGAATTTTCTAACAATTATTTGCCTGATTGTTTGTAGCACGAAGATTGTTCTGTTCTGATGGGGAAACAATACATACCGTTCTTTTTTTGTTGTTAGAAATGTGAAATGGCAGATTGGCAGAGAGACCAGAAAGGATGGGAAAGAACCGTTTGTACTGTCATCCAAGCCTTGCTTTTTATATGTTGTGTAAAACATATTAAATTCATTAATATTTCATTACTGTTAGTTCTAATTGCAATTCTAGATTCATAAAGCTATGTTTTTTTTAGTTTTTTTTTAAAATTTTGTGATGAATGAGCTCCTTGCTGACCTGTCTTTCTGTTGGTCTACCTCTCATCCAGTTATCTTCTATCTATCATTTATCTATCTGGCTGTCTGACTGTCTATCTGTCTGTCTATCTCTCTGTCTGTCAAATCTCTACATTGCCCTTTCACCTAAGTGATTCTGGGCAGTTTACAGTAAAAACAGTTAATTAGCCGTTTGTCTGCTCCTCCTTCCCCATTGTTTCTAAATAGGGGTAAATAAATGTTACCAGTAAGAGAACTTACTGGTAGTTTGCTTTATTTTATTTTACTTGCACAATCTATGAGTACAGTATAAATTCCTGGAAATTTACTCTCTGAATGGTGGAAAGAATGAAACTGAATGAATACCTTAATAATTGAGCTGTATGGACAGAAGGACTCCATTCTTGAAATTGAGGAGCATAATTAAATGCTGAAATGATTTGAATCATGTCAAGAATGTGAGGAATTTCTAAAGATAAACCAGACTTTCTTCAGCACAGAGAAATATAGAGAAAAAACAGACAAATATTGGGCTGTATGTTGGACAAAATATATAAGAAATTGTCAGGATAATCAATACATTTTATTTAAATGAGGCATGCTATTGAAGCAATAGTCTATACCTATGTAAAAGACATCTCTTATTTCATATGGAAAGTTTAGAAAATTTCACTCATAGCATATTCATATCACAACCAGAAAAGGATTTCTTTTTCTTTTCCTTTGTTAGTAAAGGTGATGGATTGTGGGCTGTACAAAAGCAGTTATTAGAAACTAGCCTAACCTGAGGCAATTATTTGGACTCAGCCTCAAATAGCAAAATGACATCTGTCTGCACTGAATTGTATCCAAAATGCAAGCAGAACTGAATACAGATAGTCCTTGATTTATTACCACAATTGGGATCAGAACTTCCATTGCTAAGAGAGGTAGTCATTAAGTGAATCATGGCTTATTTTATGACTTTTCTTCCACAGTCAAATCGATCATCATAGTTTTTAAGCTAATCACATGGTCATTAAGTAAATTTAGCTCCCTCCATTGATTTTGCTTATTGCAAGTTCCTTAGGAAGGGTGTAATTGGGAATCACGTGATCCTGGGATGCTGTACATACCAGTTGCCAAGAGCCTGAATTTTGATTATGTGATCATGATGACACTGCAATAGTCATAAAGATGAAGAGCGGTCATAAGTCAATTTTTTTCATTACCACTATAACTTTGACAGGTTGTTAAATAACTGTAAGTGGGGGATAGAAAAACATAGAAAACTGGTGTCAGAAAAAGACATAACTGGTGTCAGAAAAAGTCCATTGAGTCTGCCCTTTGAGTTTGATTTTTGTTTTCTTTTCAAATAATTAATTGTTTTAATTAATATTTTACATTATTTTAATTTTATTTTAATGTTTGTTGAATAATGGACATATGTTTATCCCAAGCACGTTCCGTCTTAGTTACTGATGATTGACCCTCTACCTCCGCTGAAAGTTGGTTCCAAGCTCCCACTACTCTTTCTGTGAATTAACAGTTTCTAATATTACTTTTGAACTTCCCTTCTGTCAGTTTGAAGTTATGCTCCCATGTTTTGATTTTTGCTTAGTATCGAAAATACTGCCTTCTAAAACCTTATTCCTACCCTTAATATATTTAAAGGTTTCAATCATCTGTCCCCCCACCACCACCGCTTTTCTCCTGTCCTCATGGCTGTACATATTCAGGTCCTCCACTCTCTTCTGATACTTTATGTTTTGTCCCTCAAACCTTGCACCATTTTTGTTGCCTATCTCTGGACTAGCTCAATCTTATCAATATCTTTTTTAAAGTGAGGTCTCCAGAATTGGACATAGTATTCCAAATGGGGTCTAACTAAAGCTCCAAATAGGGGGGTTATGACCTCCTCTTTGCTGCTGGTGATCCCTCTAGTGATACATCCCAGATCTTCATGACACCATTAATAGAATTCCTCCTCCATGAGGGTCACTAGATATTTCTAAGAATTAGATTCCCAGCCATTCATATGATTTTTAGGATTTTATGTAGGGAACCATAATCTGTTTCATAGTTGCAACTTCCACTCCTACTCTACTTCTGTACCATGTTGGATATTTTTTACTTCATTGGAAAACTGCCTGTGCTGTAAAACAGTCTGACCTTACTCCTGTGAAAATACAGGAGCATTTATACAGACTGGAGTGCAGAGACAGCATCCACAAGCTTCTGCCTGATTACAAGCAATTCTCTCCAAAAAGGTTTCTTTATTTCTATGGATTCATCTTGTGTTCAACTCCACAATGCAATCAAAGTTGAATTTCAGCTCCTTGTCTAGAATGCACATTCTTTTGCATTATTCAGGTGTAATATTTCATTTCACACCTCTACAACCACCTTTGCTAAAACCTTTAGCCATATGCATTATCTATTGCATCTTGTAATGTAATTACTCCCTAGAAAGGACTACTCATGCTGACAATCAAAGCATTCAAATTGTATTCCCCACTCCTCTTCCTCTATGGGTGGAAATGAAGGAGGAAAGAAGAGATACGTATCGGAGCAATTGTTTGATTATAAGGAGGAGAAAACCTCTCTGTGAAAAGGAAATCTGGTGGGGGAGAAGACTCATTTTGAGAACAGCTTTTACAGGTAATTGATTATAAAGCTGGGAGGAGACTATAGCAGTAATTCCATCATTTCTTTACTATTGCAGCTACATATTTAGAGTTTCTAAACTCAAAATGGGTAAAGCAAGTCTTTATTGCCCACTGGTGGAGATTTGCAGGCATACCAGCCAGCTAGTATACATTTTGTATGCTGATCTGCTCTGAGCAGCCTGCAGAAATGGGGGGGGGGGCTATATCTCAGAATTATTTTATGACCATGGTTATAAGTCATCAACTATCAAAGCTATTTTGAAAAGCCAAATATTATATGCAAGCATCACAGTGTTTCATCCCAAATATTGTTTCTGTATTAAAAAGAAGGAAATATATAATATGAAAATAGAATAGAACAGAACAGAACAGAACAGAACAGAACAGAACAGAACAGAATAGAAACATTATTTAAGAAAAAGAAAAGCTTCAGACCAGGATTTTTAAAAAATATTAGAATAAACCACAGAATCAGTAATACAAAGGAAATGCTAAAAGCATTACTGTTTAGGGCATTTATGATTAAGCTGAATAAACTGCATCTAAATGATTCTGGCAGTCATTTGCTTAGTATAGATGCCTATATGGTAGCATCCCTATGTAGATCAGCATCTCGGTTACTTAAGGAAATGGTCGAATACAGGTAGTCCTCAATTTACAACCATAATTGAGCTCAAAATTTCTGTTGCTAAGCAAGAGAGTTATTAAGTGAATTTTGTATGGCTTTTTGCTATTTTATGATTTTTCTTACCATAGTTGTTCAGTGTCTTACTGCAGTTATTAAATTAGTAACATAGTTATTAAGTGAATCTGGATTTCCATTGTCTTTGCTTGTCAGAACATTGCAAAAGGTGATCACATGACCCTGAGACACTATAATGGTCATAAAGCATCCAAATTTTGACCATGTGACCATAGGGATGCTGCAACAATCAGAAGTGTGAAAACAGTCGTTAGTCCAAAAGATGCTTTTTCAAGAGGCAACTAGACTTTCTGTTTTTTCTTTGAAATCATTTCACTTCTCATCCAAGAAGCTTCTTCAGCTTTGACTGGACGGTGAGGAATGGAAGGATTTATACTCCTTGCAGACAGCTGGTCGTTTGCATTTGTATTCTTTTAGCAAGTCATTAAGGCCACCTGGAGGTTTATTTGTATCATCAAGGTCACATCAGGGTTGAGTGGTACAAATGGGTGTGCAGCCTTCTTGGAACTGTTAATAGAACTGTTTTGTAGACTGGAAATAGATGACGTGGTATGTCTCCCTCTGTTGAGAGAGGGCTGTTTGATTTTGACATAGTTGGCCTCTTTGACCCCTCTTTCAAATCAGCAGTCCTCTCGGTCCAAAATATGGACTTTGCTGTCTTCAAAAGAGTGGCCTTTGTTTTTTTTAATGTAAATGGACTGCTGAATCTAATCCTGATGGATTTGTTCTCCTGATGGGTTTGTTCTCCATGAGTTTATGAAGTGGTTGTCTTGTTTCTCCAATGTAGATCTGCATGTAGTATGAGGGAGTGAGTGATTTAATGGCATGATCCCACTGAGTGGAAACTTCTCTGGTTAACATCACAAGCCCAGCTATAGAGCAATTTAGAGAGAGATTCAGGGGATGGAGGTTTGGGCAGTGCCGAAGCCAAGGGAATGTCTCCCAAGTATCAGGGACCAACATCACACCTGCAACAACTCTTGCTACTCCTCCTTCTCCTCCTTTCCAGCCAGTGATCCCAGCACCAGCCACTACCTGGTCCATGATGAGCACCAGCCACCCCCCTTTGTGATTTGCCCTATTGGACTTGGGGTATACTAGGTGTCTAGTCAGCCATCAAAGTGGTGAAGAAGCTAGGGATGAGGCTGAGGAAGTTGAAAAATCCCATAGCTTTTCCCCAACTATATGGGTCAATAGTGGGCAGAATGCTGTCTATCTGTCTGACTGAGTCCATGATGTTAAAGAAACTCGTGTAGAAACTATTTGATTCATTGTAGCCCCTGAGATGATTGAAGTCATGGTCCTAGGCTTAACATGGTAGAGAAAGTGGAACCTCTCCATTAATTGGGATGGAAATGAATGATGAATGCAGAGGAAAGTAACCAGCTCTGAGGGGCAATAGTAAGGTGGTAAATAGCCACCACGAATCTGCAACTGAGAAAGTGAAAGCAAACACCACCAATAAACTTAGGGAGGAAGAGGTCTCGGAACCATTGATTCTTAAAGAATATTGTGACTTGGTGGAGTGCTCAATGAGAGGGAATCCAATGTGCTCCCGCCCCATCACCCCATAGACTATGCCATTGAAATTGTGCCCAGGATCAAACTGCCAAAGTTGTATTCAATGGTGCCCAAGGAAATGGAGAAACTCTGAACGTTTGTGGATAAAAACCTGGCCTGGGGCTTTATTCAGCTGGTGAAATCATGAATGGTGGCTCCAGTACTCTACAAAAAAAAAAAGGAAGAAAGAAAGAAAGATGGGTCCCTTAGGTTGTGCATAGACTATTGCAGGCTAAATGATATTTGTGTAGAGAATGCATATCCCCTCCCCTTGATGAAGGACATGTTGGGAGACCTTGTGAAGGGGAGGATGTTTACTAAATTGGACTTGAGAGAGGCGTGTTGCTGGGTGAGGGTCAGGAAGGGTGATGAATGGAAGATGGCATTCAATTGCCCACTGGGCTGTTACCAGTTTCAAGTGATACAGTCTGGACTGCATGGGGCTCCAGCCGTCTTCATGCAACTGATTAGGTTCTGCATGAACATCTGTATAGAAGAGTCCTAGTATACTTAGATGACATATTGATCTATACCAATGGAGGAGCATATAAAATTGATCAAGGAGATGCTCTAGAAGCTCAGAGAGTTCCAGCTTTATACAAAACTGTCCAGGTGTGACTTCCATAGGACCAGACTGGATTACCTGGAATATCGGATTTTGCAGGATGATATTGAAATAGACTCTAAGAAAGTTCAGGCAATCTTAGAGTGGGAGGCACCTCGGACAAAGAAACAATTGCAGAGTTTCCTTGGCTTTGCTAACTTTTACCAGCAGTTCATCCTTATGCCTTGCCCATCAACTTCCTAAAGGCAAAAGGTGAAACCAAGCACAGATCCAGTCAACCGTTAAAGTGGTCACTGGAATGCCAAGTGGTATTCAAGAAAATTAAAATGCCTCTTCACCACTGATCCAGTTTTAAAGCATCCTGAGCCAGGCAAGCCATTCATAATTCAAACATATGCCAATGACATGGCTGTGGGAGCAGTGTTTCTCCAGAGGTATGCATAGGGAGAAATGCCTGTAGCCTTGCACCTACACTTCTCACAAACTTTCTGAGACAGGAGAGGTAATGGGCTGTCTGGGAGAAGAAAGCCTATGCAATCTGCTGGGGTCTCCTCAGGTGAAGGCAGTACCTGGAAGGTAGCAGAATTTGGAAGTGGTGGATGTGATGTGCTGGTGCCTGGAGGCAGTGCGGGTCTGGATGGGAGTCAACAGGCTCAGACTTAACCCAGACAAGACCAAGTGGCTGTGGGTATTGCCTCCTAAAGACTATGTCGATTGTCCATCCCTGGTTCGGGGGGGGGGAGAAATTGTCCTCCTCAGAACGGGTTCGCAATTTGGGTGTCTGCCTAGACTCACAGCTAAGATTAGAGCAATATCTAGCAGCTGTGGCTAGAGAGACTTTTGCACAGGTTCATCTGGTGCACCAATTGCGACTGTACTTGGATCGGGAGGCTCTCCTCACAGTCACTCATGCCCTTGTCACCTCACGGTTAGATTATTGGAACATGCTCTACATGGGATTATCCTTGAAGAGTTTTCGGACTACAGTTGGTCCAGAATGCAGCTGTGCGAGCTATCATGGGTGCACCTAGATACACCCACATTACACCAATTCTCCGCGAACTGCACTGGCTCCCTATTGGTCTCCAGGCACAATTCAAGGTGTTGGTTATTACATTTAAAGCCCTACATGGCTCAGGGTCAGGCTATCTTCGAGACCGCCTTCTACCACATAGTTCCCAGCGACCAGTAAGATCCCACAGAGTTGGTTTCCTCCGGGTCCCGTCAGCTAAACAATGCCAGCTGGCGGGCCCGAGGGGGAGGGCCTTCTCTGTGGCTGCCCCAGCTCTCTGGAACCAGTTACCTCCTGAGGTCTGGACTACCCCCACCCTAGTGGCCTTCTGGAAAGCGGTGAAGACCTGGCTTTTCCAGCAGGCCTGGGGCTGTTGATTTCGCTGTTCAATCTTGCGAGATCCGGCCATGGATGGTGTGCATGTGTTTTTAATGTTTTTAAAATGCTTTTCTAATGTTTTTTTTTAAATTATGTCACTGTTTGTATTATTTGTTTTGTAAGCTGCCCAGAGTCCCTTGTGAGTTGGGCAGCATAGAAATATGATTAATTAAATTAAATTAAATTAAGGAATTTAAGAGCTACTAAAGTTATTATGGTATATATGCACAACACACAATGCCCTACATTATACACATATTGTGCATGATGTAGGACAAAGCTCTGTACTATTTCCATATCTGGGTTATATATAAAGTGAGAATCTAAAAAGGTCTTGTATGAATCCAAATATGTTTGAACATGTTTTTCCATTGCTTGATGGTAAGGGAACATGATGGCCAGAGGTGGTATTAGCCTGGAAGAAGTTTATCTATGGGGGGGGGGGGGGGATCTAGCTCAGCATTATCTATGGAAGTCTTCCTCAGCCTGAAATTGAACTTCAATTCCTAGAATCCCCAGTCACCTTGGACAGTTACAAATCAACACATCTGGAGAATACAAGTTTGGGAAGCTGACTTATATCAACTAGCAATGACTGTCTACTATTTCAATTGGGATATTTCCCAGACCAACTAATGATACACGGGAAGTATTGTTGAAGTATAGCTATGTGTTGTACCATATTCCTTCTCCATCAAAACTTTTTTACACTACACCAAAGAATAAAAAGCACATATTATCTAATCTGGGATGCTTTTGGTTTGTCTTATCTATTTTTTTTAATCTTCTTGTTTTAATTGGGATACAGCTAATCAAACGCATAAATTTAACAGCTAAAAGCAACATCAGTAGCATCAGCAATCTAATTTAAATTTAGATTTTGACCTTTATTCAATTCTAATTTTTAAAAAATGCTTTCCAAATTTTTCCAGAATAAAGTATCTTGGGATATAGAGAGTTTCAAAAGATGAATGATACAGATTTTAAACATCTGAGTCTCAGGAATTTGTTGCAAGTTTTTCTCCTCTACCATTGTCCAAGCTGACTCCATACAGCTAATAATAAGGCAGCCATGCTTGCATTAATGCAAATCAAGAGAAAGCCACAAAATTAATGGCATGCCTTTTTACATATTACTAGTCATGTATAACATTTTGAAATATGAACATGTAATAGAAAGGAAAAATCAAATCTGCAAGTCTGTCTGCAATTACATAAAGTTTGTTAAGAAAAAAACCTGGTCTGTGCAAGGCAGCATGAATTTGCCTCAATGATGCTCTTAATATTGAAGGTATAATGCTGTTCTCATTAAGGCATAGAGGTAGTTAACCTATAAAAGCACTTTCCATCATCTCATTGCCACTGCCAATGATTTTACTCAACTGAAAGGCCATTTTAAACCACACATTATTCTTAATGGACACCCATGGTTTTTTTAGCACCTATGGCTCAATTGCTAACTATTCCTCTTCCATAAACTTTCCAGTGTATAAAATATTCTTTCAAGGTCTTTAGTAATTCTCATAATTTTTGCCATTTACTGAAGGAAAATTTTTCAAAACTGTCACTCTGTTAACAACAGGAAGTAAGTCATCAACAATATTTTTGAAAATGAATCTGGGACTGTCCTATATGAGACTAGATGGTAAGACCCAGTGGTGGGCTGCAACTTTTTTAACAACTGGTTCTGTGCCCTAAGGACTGGCTGGGTGAGCATGGCTGGGTGGGTGTGGCTGGGTGGGTGTGGCCAACTCAATGTCATTTCTTTGCCTTATTTATTTATTTATTTGTTTGTTTTAATTTATATACCGCCCTTCTCCTGCTGGACTCAGGGCGGTGCACAGTCAGAAACAAAAAACATTCAATACAAAATTTAAAAGAATTATAAAACTTTGGCTGAAAATTTAAAACCTCATAACTAAAACCCAATTGGACAATTTAAAATCTAAAATCTCAAAAGCGGGGGTGGGGGGTGTTACGCCAGCCCTGCTTGTTGGGAAAGAAAAGTTTTTAGGGCATGGCAAAAAGCCCGGAGATCTGGTATTCTGCGTATTTCTGGGGGCAGGTTGTTCCAGAGGACAGGTGCTGCCACAGAGAAGGCCCTCCCCCTGGGGGTCGCCAGCTGACACTGCCTGGCTGACAGCACCCTGAGGAGTCCCTCTCTGTGGGAGCGTACTGGCTGGTGGGAGGCTATTAGCGGCAGAAGGCAGTCCCGCAAATACCCCGGTCCGATGCCATGGAGCATTTTAAAGGTGGTAACCAACACCTTGAAGCGCACCCGGAAGTCCACCGGGAGCCAATGCAGCTCACGCAGGAGAGGTGTCACATGGGAGCGCCCCCTCTGCACCAGCTGGAGCCTCCGGGTGCACCTCAAGGGGAGCCCCATGTAGAGAGCATTGCAGTAGTCCAGGCGGGAAGTGACGAGTACCTGAGTGACTGTGCGTAAAGAGTCCCGATCCAGAAAGGGACGCAACTGGCAAATCAGGCGAACCTGATGAAAAGCCCCCCCTGGCCACGGCTGTCATATGCTCTTCTAAAGACAGTCGTGCATCCAGGAGGACACCCAAGTCTCTGTGGGGGCCAGTAACTCACCCCCAATAGCCAGCCTTAAAAAAGATATCATCAGGTCTAATCATTTTTCTATATTTGGTGGCTATGTTGCATTTCTCTTTTTCAGTGTGCCTCTTTTTTAAGCAGCTAATAAATGGTTCACAAAATTTGGAGAAGTGCACAAAGGGTTACTCAGGAAACTGTGCCAGGAGACTCAAGCCAGCCCTTCCCCCTTTGGGAAAACTCAAAGCAGCCCAAGTAACAACTGACAATAGAAGCATTTAAGTACAACCATTATACACACCTGGAACTTCCCTTTTCCTCTTTCCTAGCAGATTTAACCCCCAGGATAGGAAAGACAAAGCCCCATGAACAGGATTAACCCATTAAGGCAGGAAGACTTAATTCCGAGCAATCACCTTAATAATTGTCCCAGCTAGGAACAAACCAGGGAAATTTCAGAAGGGAAGGCCAGAGCCAGGGACTGGCACATCCCCTGACCCGAGGTAAAGAGTGAGTGGGCAGCATGAGGGTGGAGGCCCCATAGAAGGCCAGAGCCAGGGACTAGCACATACCCCAGGCCCCGACCCAAGGCGAAGGGCAAGCGGGCAGCATGCAGGCAGAAGGCTGGTGAAAGTCAGTCCTAAAAGGCAGCAGAGACTCACTGGGACACCGAGGAGGCTTACCTTCGTGGGCAGCTGTGGTGAGCAAACTGGCTCGTTCACCCAGACTACACAGCCCAGCTGATCTCTGCACCTTTCCCACTTGTCTAACTTCACCACGGCCTACCACGCTGGCCACCAAACTGTTCAGAATCGTAACAACTGTTTCGCCCAAACTGGTCCAAACTGGCAGCAGCCCACCTCTGGACAAGATGATACTTAAAACATAAGTATTAAAATTAAACATTTATTTGAGTACAAAAATCTAATTTAACCACACACACACACACAAACACATTGGGCATTATTTACCAACAATATTTACTATAGAATACATTAAGGCCAGTACCAGAGTGTCCACATAGCAACCTAACAAGCACAAATGCATTGCAAAAAATGATGATTCAAAAACTTTTGAGGGAACACTTCAGCCTCCCTGGATATTAGCCACTGATCTTAAGAAATGAACAAAGAGATGTATGTCAGATTTTATCACAACAGAGATGAGTCATAGCCCATTAAACGTTCTGTAGCATATGGAAGAGAGCAATTCAGACTTATCCTCTTTCTCCAGCCTTTGAGGCATCTGTAAAAAAGCTACAGAAACGCACTCAAAGCTTTCAAGATTACCTATCTACAATTCTAGACATGTCTGTTTAATCAGAGCCCATGATGTCTGCTTTTTAAAGTCCTTCAGGAAATGAGGTTGTAAGAGCATTTTTCTCCATCATGTCAAGTTTGCCTGAATCAATTCCCCCTAATGCTTCTATAGACATTGTGGGATATATAAATATAGATATATACATGTATTTGTGTTTGTGTTTATTATTTTTTTTAAAAAAAACTTTATCTTATATGTTGCTTATTTTTTTCAAATGTCTTGAAATAGTAACATTTCTTGCAGTTTTCTTTTTAAATGTTATTAGCTATATTAAAAATGGTTGATGAAATAAATCTGTAAGAAGCATTAAAATTTCTCAGCTCTGCTTCTCAAGTATAAATTGTTTTCATATTTGTACATACACATGAAACATCATTTCATATTCTTAGGCAAACTAATAAAAAACAAGAGTCCTTAATAAGGTTGATTGGAAGTAAATTAAAACAGATCAATTGGAAGGCTTTTGTTTTCAAATGTCATATTTATTTAGTTATTTTCTTAAATTGACATAGCTGCCTTTTTCATCAAAAGCAACTCTGAGCAGCTCAGAATAATCAGATAAAAGCAACAAATGTAAAAACAACAGATACAAAATATAAAAATGCATATCAATATATATTATATCATGTGTGTGTGTATCTATGTGTGTGAGAGAGAGAGGAGGGAGGGAGGGAGGGAGGGAGGGAGGGAGGGAGAGAGAGAGAGAGAGAGTGAGTGAGAGAGAGAGAGGGGGGGGGGAAGAGGTGGTATAGAGTTGAAAGAGTTGATATGTCACAGAATCCCCTTAGGTTTTAATGACTACCGTATATCCATCTACAGTATATAACAATGACCATATAGCAGATGTGGAGAAATTAAATAGTTATTATTCAAAACCAAACATGTACTGATTTTTTTAAAAAAAAAACTAATAAGGGATACAATCTTCTTTGCTTCTTATACTGCTCAAGGAAGTTGGTTTAACAGCTATAATAGCTTCTAATGTTTTGATGATTGGTTTAATCAGTGCCCTGGATGGATAGCTTATCTAGTATTAATACAATTTGGGAGATTAGCCAAGATATTACTCAGTATATTAGGGAATAATATAGTAACTATAATTAATGTAAATTAAATATCTATCCATTCCAGTCGCTTCTTTGTTAGAACTCTACTTATAACAGTTTTGGCTCCTAGCATAGCATTCAAAGGCTAAGTAAGATTCTCAGCTTAGGGAAAAAAATCCTGTGCTAAGCTATAAACAATCAGTATTTCTTTGGGGATCATTAGATGATTTTGTAATTCATTTTTAAATCTTCATACCCAAGGAGATTCTGTATATACTTTAATAATAAAAAACAAGATGATGTTAGGAAAATATTATTTAATAATAACTTTGCTATATTAACCTTTGATAATAGATGATAGATGGATGGATGATAGATAGTTAGATGATAGATAGATAGATAGATAGATAGATAGATAGATAGATAGATAGATAGACTGTTATTCTGAGCTCCGAGCTTGGCAATTCGACAGACAAACACAATTTAAAGCACACTGATGATATCTCCTTGAATGGTGATGAAACGTTTGCAACCAAATTGCCATGCTTGGAGCTCAGAACAACAGCCTAACTACCAACCTGAGCTACTAATATTCAAATACATTTCAGATAGATAGATAGATAGATAGATAGATAGATAGATAGATAGATAGATAGATAGATATTTTTTTTAATGTTCCATGAGACTTGATGACCAACCTCTGGCAACAATGGGATTGTTATAATGAGCTCTTCTGCTGAAATAAGCATCTGCCTTCAAAATTTGAATCCTATCCAAAACAGAGTTGATCTCCTAAATGCGAGATTTCTCATTAGCAACAACATATCTGTCTCGTCTGCATTATAATTTTATTATGTACTCTCATCTGATTCATTATTTTTTTTTATTGAAAAAGTTTTAACAATACAAATTTTTTCCCCTTTCCCCCCCTCCCTAGCCAGAGATTGTAAAATACATGTAAAAAAATATATATAAATCCTTCCCATCCCCACCCTAACCCTCCCCCTCCTCCCTCTTCCCTCCCCCCTTGACTTCCATTATATGCAATATTAATATTCCCAAACAATATATATGTTATTCAAACTTCCATATCTTTTTTCTATATTTACTAACATACTAACATAGTCATCTCAGCTAAAAGCGATATGATATTTTCTAGTCTGATACTTATTCTGTACATACTCAATCCATAATTTCCATTCCTGTATATACTTCTCATGCGTCTGATCTTTTAAAAAAGCTGAAACCTTTGCCATTTCTGCAAATCCAGCCATCTTCTGGGTCCATTGGTCAACAGTCGGTAAAACATCACTCTTCCAATGTTGGGCAATCAACAACCTAGCTGCTGTCACCATATACAAAATCAGTTTAGTTTCACCCAGTGTAAAGTCTTTAACTATACCCAATAAAAAAAATTGCGGAGAAAATTGTATTTTTTTCTTTAAAACATTTTGCATAACCCACCAGATTTTTATCCAAAAAGCCCTCACTTTCCTGCAGGTCCACCAGATGTGATAATATGTAGCATCTAAACAATCACATCTCCAACATTTTGGCTGCACATTAGGGTACATGCAAGACAATTTCTTGGGGTCTAAGTGCCATCTATAAAACATTTTATAAAAATTTTCTCGTAAATTTTGTGACTGTGTAAATTTAACATTCTGAACCCATATTTTTTCCCATGTTTCCAACATAACTGGTTGAGAGAAATTTTGTGCCCATTTAGTCATACAATCTTTAACTAGCTCATTTTCTGAGTCTCTTTCTAACAAAACATTATAAACTCTCTTAATGTGCATTGGACCTGTCCGTTTTATCTGTTCAACCAATTCTACTTCATATTCCATTAAACCAGTTTGTTGATCTTCTTTCCATCTCATCTGTAATTGATTGTACTGCAACCAAGTCAACGATTTCCCTTCTTCCAACAGCATATCCAAAGTCTTCAATCGCCACCTGCCCTCTTCAAAGTAAAGTAACTCTTTATATAAAAACCCCCCGAGTGACTTAATATTTGTATTCCACATGGTATCAGCGAGATCCAGCCAAAACGGAATCTTATAATCCCAATTAGTTCGGTGCCTTCTCCAGACTCTCAGCAAGGCATTTCTAAGTAAATGACTGTTAAACACTTTATCCACTTTGGTATCATAAAATAAGTATGCATGCCAACCCCAAACCAGGTCATGGCTTTCTATATTCAGCAAGTCAGTCTTAGTTTTCCCAAACCAATCACTTAGTTGTATCAATGCAGTTGCTTCATAGTATAATCGAAGGTTTGGGAGTTTAAGACCACCTCTCTCACGAGTGTCTTGCATTATTTTCAGTTTGACTCTTGGTTTTTTATCATTCCAAATAAATTTGTTCAGTCCTTTTTGCCATTCTAGCAATGGTTTGTCTGATTTAAGCACCGGTATCATTTGAAATAAAAAGATCAGTCTAGGTAAAACATTCATCTTTACTGCTGATATTCTTCCAAGCAGTGATAACTGCAGTTTCTTCCAGTTTTGCATATCTTTTTGTATCTTTTGCCACAGAACCTCATAGTTATTTTGAAACAGTTTAGCATTGGAGTCTGTGATTTGTACTCCTAAATATTTGACCTTTGAAACAGTCTCGAAGCCTGCCATTCTTTCCAGTTCCTTTTTTTTGCTCTCTGTCAGATTTTTGACAATCATTTTAGTTTTCTTCTGATTCAACCTGAAACCAGATACCATGCCATACTCTTCTATAATATTTTTCATCTGGATTATTGAGTTCATAGGTTGTGATAGGGTAACAACCAGGTCATCTGCAAATGCCTTAGTTCTATAGTCCTTTTGCCTTATAACTATTCCAGTCAAGGAATTCGAGTCCCGTATTGCATTGAGTAAGACTTCTAAAGTTAAAATAAATAATAACGGGGATAATGGACAACCTTGTCTGGTGCCTTTTTGTATGTTAAAATTCGATGTTAAGCATCCATTGATAATAAGTTGTGCATGTTGCTCTTGATAGACTGCACCAATCGCTTGTATAAACCGCTCCCCCAAATCCATTTTTTCCAAAGTCTTAATTATAAAGTTCCAATTCACGCGATCAAAGGCTTTTTCCGCATCCAAAAAAACCAGCACTGCAGAGATCTGTTTATTCTTATCTAGATAGTCCATTAAGTCTATAACTTGCCTAACATTCTCCTTCATATATCTGCCTTCAATAAATCCTGCTTGGTCATGATGAATTATCTTTTGAATAACTGGCATCAATCTGTTGGCTAGTACTTTTGCAAAGATTTTATAGTCTGTGTTTAATAAAGATATTGGTCTATAATTTTCTGGTTTCTTAGGACCTGATTCTTCTTTCGGAATCAATGAAACAAAAGCTGTTTTCCATGAGGAAGGTATCTTACCTCCTAGTTGTATATTACGAAATAAATCTTTAAGATGCTCAATCATTTCTTCTTGTAAAGTTTTATAATAAATTGCAGTTAAGCCATCCGTCCCTGGAGCTTTAGCTGTTTTTAATTGTTTTATAGCAAAACTGATCTCCTCCACTGTTATCAATTGTTCCAAACTTTTCTTTTGGCTCGTTGAAATTTTTGAAACTCTCTTGTTTTCCAAGTATTCATCTATAGTAATATTCTGTATGTCATCTTTAGCATATAACTTAGTATAATATTCCAAAAAGGCTTTTTTAATTAGATCTTGTTGGTAAACTTCTTTATCAGCATATTCAGTACTATCAATAATTCGTGTCGATGCTTGCTTCCTCAAAGTATACGCCAACCACCTGCCCGGTTTGTTAGCATTGGAAAAAGTATTGTGCTTTGCAAATTGTAAGTTAGTTGCCGTTTGGTCTGCTATAAGCATTTGAAATTGATCCTTCAGAAGTTTTATAGCCATTTGCAATTTTCCGTCTGTTGGTTTTTGTATCAATTGTTGTTCTTTCTTTTTTATCTCAGATTCCAATTGTAGTCTTTTCTTCTGCTGACTTTGCCTGTGTTTAGAATTCATTTGAATTAGTACTCCCCGCATATATGCTTTAGCTGCATCCCAAACTGTTTCAATAGGGGTGCCTTTGTTCAAGTTAAATTTAAAAAACTCCTTTAAATGCTTTTTGAGTTCAATTATATTCTTTTCATATCTAAATAGATTCTCATTTACTCTCCAGGATCTTCTTTCTCTTTTACCCATCTCGATTTCCATCCAGACTGGACTGTGGTCAGTCAAAGTCCTAGGAAATATCTTTATTTTCTTTACTTTAGAGAGTAGATTAGAAGTTAAGAGAAAAAAATCTATTCTGGAAAAGGATTTGTGCCTGTCTGAGTAAAAAGTAAAGTCCAGTTCATTTGGGTTTCGAATTCTCCAAATATCTTTCAATTCCAAATCCTCTTTCAGTTCGAAAAAAGCTTGTGGTAATTTATTCCCTATTTTGGCCGTGGTTTTTTTATCCAATCTAGGTTGGATTACTCCATTCCAATCGCCCATTATTATAGTGTTTGAATAGTCCCAATCCAAAATTTTTAAATGAAGTAGCTTGTAAAAAGTTTCCTGCTGTTGATTTGGGGCATATATTCCGACCAACAAAATTGGTCCAACATCTGTAATAACTTCAACTGCAATATATCTTCCATCTTTATCTGCTTCTAAAATTTTTGCTACAAGTTTCTTATTTATATATATCACCACTCCATTCTTCTTTTCCTGATTTGAAGCAACAAATTGCATTCCCAATTTTGAATTTATCAAGTATTTCTGATCTTGCAATTTTACATGAGTCTCCTGTAAACAGATAACATCATTATGAAATTGTCTCAAATAGTGAAATATCTTCCTTCTTTTTTGCGGAGAATTCAATCCGTTTACATTCCAAGACAAAAATTTAAGTGCCATTTGACCCTGTCTAAAGTTTTGAGAGCAATTGTTGAAGATTCTCTCCTACAGTAGGAATCTTCGGTTTAGCTCCTCCCATGACTTCAGCTTGCTGTTTATCTTTGGTTCTTTTCTCACGCTGTGGCTTACTATATTCTTGCTGCTGTTGCTTCATTTGTTTAGACATTGCTCTGGTTATGCGTTGCTCTTCCACTTTAGATGTTGTTACTTCCAAAGCCATCGCCTCCTCTGTGATAGTTTTAGACATTTCTTCCAAAGGAGAAGCTTCGAATGGTGCAAAAGGATCAACCACAACACCACCTACTGCTCCCATTAATTCTCTTGCCTCCCTTTGCGACTGCCTTATTTGTGCTTCTGTTTCTTGATCAATCTCGGCTTGTAGTTGAGCTTCTTTATCTATTGGTGAAGATGTGCGTGGAGGAGGAGAACCCGCTTTCAAAACATTGTAATAAAATTCTTCTGCTTTTTCAATAGTATTAAGGCGGTATCTCACTCCTCGCAGCCTGAGTATTATACCTATTGGGGCATCCCACCTAAATTGTATGTTCTGTCTTTTCAATTCTGTCACCAAAAATCCAAAATCCTTTCTATCTCTTAACATTTTAGGCGGTAGTTCTTTAAAAACTCCAATCTCACTTCCATCAACTTGAACTGTTGTAACAAAAGAATTTTGCAGAATTTCATTTCTCATTCTTCTATCTGTGAAATATATAACCACATCTCTAGGCAGTTGTCTTTGTACCGCCACCCGAGAATTAACTCTGTAGACCTTGTCGATCTTGCACAAAACCAGATCTGGTTCCACTTTCAACATAACTGCCAAAGCCTCTGCACAAATTTTCCTAAGATCTTCTCTGGTGTTCTCTTTAACACCTCTCAATCTGATAGCATATTCCATTGATCGAAATTGCATCATAGTAATCTCATTTTGCATTTTCTGTGTAACTTCTTCAATTTCTATAATTTTTGAGTCAGAAGCTCTGAATTTAGTCTCCATCTCTGAGGCAAGATTCTCCACTTTTTTATCAATCTGCAACGCTACCTCAGACAGGCCTTTAACCACTGTTTGAATATCTTGTTTGAGTGAGTCATATTTCTCTTGAAACATTCCTTTAAGCTCCTTCTCTGATCTTTGAATTTCTTTAATAATAATATCATATTGGCTTTCTTCCTTTGTCTGAGATTGCAACTGCACTGTTTGAGGCTGCTTCTGTTTATGTGTGGGGGAGCCCCCCCCTGGTTGCTTTGTTGCCATTTTACCTCTTAAAGATCTTCCTTTTCCACAAACTCTAACAACTTTTCCCAAAAAGTTCTCCAGATTCAATCAGGTCTATAAGAGTCAGTTGGTATTTTTATTTTATGTTATTTTGTTTTTTTGAATACTTCTGCCGCTTCCAGCCGGATTTGTTACTTTAAAATGTAGCCGGATACAATAATCAAATTACTTTCACTTTCAGCTCTCTCAACTAAGAATAGGCGCCATTTTTTTCCCCTCTGCTTTCCTCAAAGCCAATTCACTTTCACTTTAAAAATTCTTTAAAATAGTCCAAAAAGCTTCCAATACTTGCTGTTTAGTGAGAAGTTTGAAATCTTCCTTATTTTTCTTTATTATTGGTAATGCTGCCGCGCTGTCTTGTTCTGCTTTAAAGCAGAGTTTCCCAGTCGTCCGGAGCTTCAGCGGGGTGGATAGGGAGTCCCACCCTGTTAACTCCCCAGAAGCAAGAAAAGCTTTCTGGGGGTCTCACAGGGGACTCTACCTGCAGCCGCCGGCTCTCCTCACAAGCCCTTTGAGTCTCGGAGTTTTACGAGCCGTTTCAATTGCCGAAACGACTCTTTTACGAGCGATCGGGCTGGCGGTCTTCAAAGGACCGTCCACAACAGCTGACGGCAACAGCGGAAGCCCCTCATCTGATTCATTATTATCAACTTTAAATAAAGCGCAAGAGATATGATTGCTCTCTTGGGGTTTGATAGTAAGGGGCATCACCAGAATATAGATAGAATCCCATTCTATAGTTTCAAAGTTATCCTATTAATTTTATGTAGAAGTTGAACAGAACTTTCTGTAACATGGGTCAACAAGCTAGATATCAAACACAGCAATATAAATCAATCTCAATAATCTGATTTATCCAGATATCTCTGAAGCAATAAACCCACCACTTTATTAATCAACTTATCCAAGAAAGGGAGATGAGAAAGTGGCCTACAGTTACAAAGACCTTTTGCAGCCAAGATAAATGCCCTACCCCAAAAATAAGACTAGGGGTATGGGCATCGCCAGCATGAGAGGTGGCGAGCATGCAGGGGCCGATGGTGTCCAGCAGCAGACACAGCCTCTTGGCTCAGTGCAAATACTGATAAGTCCAAGCATGGAGGCAGAGGCAGAGGCAGAGGCAGGGGTAGAAGACAGGCAATCTGGACATGCTGCATGGCCGCCTGACTCGCAGGAGGCTTGTGCAGTGGCACCGGCAGCAGGTGGAGGCAGAGGCAAAGGCATCGGGGATGGGGGATGGGGCATGGGGAAAGCAGGTGATTCCAATTTTAAAAAGTTGAAATACTGGTCGAAAAATAGTGGCTAGTGGCTGATATGAAGAATAAGTTGTGAAGAATAAATTTATGTCAAAAGAAATAAAAACAGTTGTATATAAGAATATGTTCCTGTCCACTTTGTTATATGAAAGCGAGAATTGGGTATGTCAGAAGTAACATAAAATAAGTTAAATGGAGTGGAGAGTATATGTGTTAAAACGTTGCTTTGGGCTTTGGGTCAAAACTGACTGAATGAAGAGCTTTGGGTCAAGACTGCCTGGATGAAAAATGTATGTGGAATGAATACAAAAACGAATGATTAATATAAAGAAGTACCTTGAGATGGTTTAGTCATATAAAAAGAATGAATGAGGATCAAATATCAAATGCAAGAAAGAAGAGTGAAACAATTGAAATAAAGCAAAAGACTGGGAAGTCAAAGACTTTTGACTCCCAAAAGTCTTCAAAAGAAAGAGATCAGACATTTAAAAAATAAAAAAACAGTATTTGAATTGATGCATGGAAAATTTGAATGATTTTCAGGGATAGAAAGATATATTAAATAGTGTCAGTATAAATTAGATTTAGATATATTTCCTTTAGATTTGTCATCTCATGACTTTATTTCTTTAGATTACTATTTCTTACTCATCCCCTTATTAGAGAGATTGCCAGGGAGGGCAGACAACTTTAGTGTAGGCTTTCTCCTCCAGGACTCAAATCCGGCTACCACTCATGCAGTGGCAAAATTCTGTGTCGCTGCAATGTCCATACGGAAAAAATTGGTTACAGAATTATAGCTGTCAACTTGTGCCATTTTTTGGAAATATCTATGACAATTTTTGGAAAAATATATTATTCACACACTTATCGGCTCTACACTCATGTAAATTAGGGAGTGACCCTAACGGTTTGAGATCATGTATTTTCTTAATGCGGATGTTATTATCCAATATTAATGTTAATATTATTATTATTTTAATATTTTGTATGTCTATTGCTGATCGATGACCGTAATAAAGTTATATTCTATTCTTACTCATTATCTATATTTTGTATAAGATTGCATTAACTTTAACAGATGATAACAAAGAATAAATAGATAAGTTTGTATGCATGCATGTTGTAAATCCAAAGAGACTCCTTTAAGAGCACCCGGAGGCTCCAATTGGTCCAGAACGCAGCCGCGTGGGTAGTGACGGGAGCAGCATGGCGCTCCCATGTAACACCGCTCCTGTGCGAACTGCACTGACTTCCAGTTGTCTTCCCGGTGTGCTTCAAGGTGTTGGTTATCACCTTTAAAGCGCTCCATGGCATAGGGCCTAGTTATCTTCGAGACCGCCTGCTGCTACTGACGACCTCCCATCGACCCTTGTGCTCCCACAGAGAGGGCCTCCTCAGGGTGCCATCAGCCAAACAATGTAGGCTGGTGACCCCCAGGGGGAGAGCCTTCTCTGTGGGAGCACCTACCCTCTGGAATCAGTTGCCCCCAGAGATACGGAGAATCCAAGACCTCAGTGCCTTCCGCCATGCCCTTAAAACCCATTTTTTCCAGCAAGCCGGGCTGGCTTAAGAAGGAATTTTAAATGTTTTAATTGGTTTGTGATTTTTTAAATTTTTGGGGGCCAAATTTATATATATATTAATTGTTTTTAATATTTGTATTTTATGTTCTTAATTCTGGCTGTACACCACCCTGAGTCCTCAGGGAGAAGAGCGGTATATAAATTGGAAATTAAATTAAATTAAATTAAATTAAATTAAATTAAATTAAATTAAATTAAATTGTAGGAACTTTCTTCACTCAGGAATACCTTAATCATTCTCATAAACATAAATGATTGATTAATTAGACATCAGCCACAGCCTGTTTTGTGCAGACACAGCAGAGACAGGGAAGTAAACTCTGTTACATCCACTGTCATAGAGTAGGACTGCAAATTGGCCTTAACAAGGACCCTAGTCTGCGTTTGAATGAATTCCTTTTTTTCCACTTGTGCCACAGATTACTAACCAGTCTGTTTCATTATTCTCTGGTGAACTAAGGCAATGTATTAGTTCTGCCATAGGGAAGGGAGCACTTAGGTACAATAAGCATCAATTGCCCAGGCCATATTTGTGTTCCATTAATCAGCCAGATGTCCAACAGTCAGCTAAATATGATATTGTTTCAGCACCTTCAGACTATTGACCCATCTGACACATGGAATTGAACAATTTTAACCAATTGTCTACTGATCCTGGGGTTCATAGCAAACACTAGTCTAAAAGTGGCCAGAAAATGGTCTATGTTGCAACCTCTTTATCTTCCATTTTCATTGTACATTCAGATTTGGAAACCTCACTGGGCAATCTGATTGTGAATAATGAAGTCTTCACATACAAAAAGATTCACAGGTAGTTCAGGAAGAAAACTTTGTACAATAGACTAAATAGTCTCTACAGTATCTTGTATAACAGCAAATAGTCATATTACATCTTGCTGCATACAGAATAATTCAGTGGATAGAACTAGGAGGAGGAAATTCCATCTTTATTTTTCTACTATGTTATCTGTAAATTCAATATCAAGTTCTAAAGAGGATATTCATGCTGAAGTGCTTAATTTCACTGATAGTTTGATTACTTAGGTAAACTACAGCCTTTGGTCAAACTATAAAGAGAAAACCAAGCTCTGCTCTACCATTGCTAGAGTAACTGTGTCTATATATTATGCCCGGGGTGGGTTCTAAATTTTTTTACTACTGGTTCTGTGGGCATGACTTATTTTGTGGGCATTGTTTGATGGTCATATGACAATTCTTTAGGATTTAGCAGAGGTACTGGTCTACCAGGCTTTTAACTGCTTGTAGAGCTGTACTGGTCTACCCATTTGTTCTTGGAGCGTCCTGGTCTACCCATTTGTTTTTTGAGCGTCCTGGTCTACCCATTTGTTCTTGGAGTGCACTGGTCTACCACCACACTGCCTTTTAACACTGATCAGCTGTAGGGCGGCCCTTTGAAGCCCTGCAGCAAGAGTTTAAACAGTTTTTTTTCTTCCATCTGATCAGCTGGGACTCGGGAGACAGTGAAAAATTGGGAGCGGGGCCAAATAAAAGGTAAGACTAATGCGGGGGGCAGGAGGGCCCAGCTCCCAAACAAAGAGAACCGGTTTGGTGACGTCATATCATCACTGCTACTGGCTTGGCCGTACCCGGCTGAACCAGGAGAAACCCACCACTGATTATGTCTAACAATGCCATCCTAAATATCTTGCTACATTTATCAGAATGATGAAAGCATCATTGCAATGGTTCACCATAGAGTCTGCTGTTTTGGATATGGATGCAAAGTCATAATGCACAGAAAAAGGTGAGCAAGACTTAAATCATGATACCACAACTCTGTTTCTGATGAGCCTGATCTACCCCCACATCCCTTTGCAGATGCTGATAAGTAATATGGTGTGTGTGTGTGTGTGTGTGTGTGAATGTATGTGTGTGTTTTTGAGCATGTGTGTGCATGCCCCTTCAAGTCAATCTGGCAACTGCTGAAAAGGTCCATGAAGTTTTTTCAGTATTTAGTAGATATTCAGAAATGGTTGGCCATTGTTTAATTTCTAGGACTTATTTGTTTGTTTGTTTGTTTGTTTGTTTGTTTGTTTATTTGTCAAGCATATATAAGATAACAGGTAAAAGTATAAACATAATTTGAATACGTGAAAAGAGTAAGAGTAAAAAGGAATATTAGGACAGGACGGTAGGCACGCTGGTGCACTTATGCACGCCCCTTACAGACCTCTTAGGAATGGGGTGAGGTCAACAGTAGACAGTTTAAGGTTAAAGTTTTGGGGGTCTAGGGAAGAAACCACAGAGTCAGGTACTGCATTCCAGGCATTGACCACTCTGTTACTGAAGTCATATTTTCTGCAATCGAGTTTGGAGCAGTTTACCTTGAGTTTGTATCTATTATTTGCTCGTGTATTGTTGTGGTTGAAGCTGAAGTAGTCATTTACAGGTAGGACTAAGAAAGAGCAATCAGCCAAAAGTCACCCAGATGGCTTTGTATTTAAGGCAGGACTAGAACAGTGTCCATGTTTCTAGCCTATTATATTTAACTACTTCATCAAATTGGCTTTCAAGATGGCACATAACCCCCTGTTATTTGAAAGGCAGCATATTGAACTGTTTGAGTTGAAGTAGATTCCCAAGTGCTGTGGTATATTGATATGTAACGTTTTCCAAGGTTATAAAACCATTTAACTATATACATTTTTGCATGCTTAACTTTCTCCGTTAGCCTTAGAAATTATGATTTTAGGTTATAATAAGTGGAGCACAGCCAATGGTTGACTTTCTTCTGACATTGTTATGATATTTCTATGACAGTGTTATTGGTACAACATTTTCCAGATATTTAACAACATTAATTCCCATTTAAGAACTCAGTGCAGGTTTTCTATCTGTGAAAGTGCCAAAACAATTTAACATTGCACTATGCTGCAGAGGCAATGTCAATACTAAAATTAACTTTCTGACCCATATGTTGACACATGAGTGATGAGTAAACTAATTCCCTTTTCCCAATACTTTACCTTTCTCAGAATTTTAAAGTTATATTGTACCTATTTAAAGTTCCTTGAAGAATTTTTTCAAAACTTTAAAATTAGATTAGATGTACCTTTTTAAAAAAGAGAGAGAAAGAGAGGAGAGACATGTTAATATGCTATCCAGCAAAATTAAGGTTCACAAATGGCCTTGGATGATTGCAGATGTAATATTTATACCAATGACTTGCAATGCTACTTTGTTTGCTTTTACTTTCAGATAATTTAGAGCACTGATGTTGATGAAAACCTTCAATTCCACATTATCATTTGTAATGGGATGACTCAATGCTGCTAGCTCAATGTGGCCATCAGCTGATGGCCTTCTCTCCACTGCTGACTTCTTGCTACCAACTCACTGCTGCCATGTCTTTGTAGGACATCTCAACCAGGGGTGGGTTCTACCTTTACTACCGGTTCGCAATGGGACTGCACGTGTGCTCTTCTGTGCATGCGCAGAAGCGTTCTGATGATGTCAGGGTTGGTGAGCGGAGCCTCCTGCCGGTTCTACTACTGGTTCTATAGAACTGATGCGAACCGGAGGCAACCCACCACTGATCTCAACACTATAAATTTGCTGTGGGGACAACTCATTGTGGGCGCTGGATGGAGAGCCAGGCAGGCAGGCAAATGGGCTGTCAGAGGATGGCGGCGATGGGCGGGGCTGCACCAGATGAGAAGCAAAAGGGGTAGGGTGTCAAAATGGGAAGCACCTGACTGCAGCGAGTTGACATCAAGGAGTTGGTGGTGTCAAGAAGGTTACGCCCTGCTGGCCACATTGAGCTAGCAGCACCAAGTCATCATAGACCCCACTGAGTGTTCCAAGACACCATTTTTCTCAATTCAGTCCAGTGAATGCAATTTAGAAATGACACAGTTTAAAAATGGAAATTCTCTGAACTCCAGGATGGTCCTTATTCCCATTCTTTTATCTGTCTTTAAATGCTTTCTCCTGTGGCAACAAGCTTGCTTAGTGGTCAGTCATGATTGGTACACAAATCATGTGTAAATGGTGGTTAAATCGAGGAGATGCCTGAGTGATAGCATTAGAGTGGTTTGGAAGATAACATTCCCATCATGACTACTAAGAAACTTTGGAGGGTATTTACGATACGTGTTTTTTTTTAACATTTAACTTCCTCTGTTATTAACCTCAAATTAATTCTAGGTTACTGTTCATAGAGAGAACTAGATAAAAAAATAGAAAGCAGAAAAGCAACTTCTTTTATAGAGAGAGAAGGAAAAGGGATACTATGTTTGTTTTTGTCCTTTTAGGTATACACTTAATGAGGCACTTCATTATGGATCAGCTTGAAAGAGAAACAAATGAGTACTGCTCAGCTGATCATATTCTGTAAACATTAGGGTCGCAGTCATATAAGCAAAACTATAATCCCAGACTCCTGCTGTTCAAATAATCAAACTGCTCAGATCAGTCTCCTTGTCAGATCTCAGATCAGTTTCTCACTCAACTGGGCATGACCAAGGAAACAAGAATAACACAGATTTCAGAAACATATCTTTAATGTTAATCTCTGGATTATTTTTTTTTCTAATTGTAACATTCAAAAGTCTACATTTTGGACATTACAATTAAAGAGAGAAAAACTAATACAAATTAAAAGAGTAAAAAGAAAAAATGGGAAATGTAGGAAATACAAAAGAATAAAAAGAAAAATAGGAAAAAAAAGAATAAGAAAGTAACTTCCTCCATCACAAATTAAAACCATTTTAGTAATTTATCACCTTCTGTAAAGTACAATAAATGATCTCTTTTCCCCATATTTCATGTTTTATCTGTAAACAAAAATTTAAAGCCTAATCATTCAGTCCTAATCAGCAAAAGTCTATTAAGCATTATCAAGATAGAAAGATATATATTTTAAACTTGATCAAATAAACCAACTTTGTTCCTTCCTTTTACATTTAACAATCTTGGTCTTTAATCCCTTCAAATAATGTCATAGAACTTGCTTTTTCATTTCTATAACTTTCTAAAAATAACACTCTAATCATTCTTTTGCCATTCATTTCTCTGTCCCAAAAGATACTTTTAAGCGCTTAAACTTGTATTTAAAACTTATTTTACTAAACATTAAAGGATAGGCTGCACTACAATTATAAGCTTAGTTGGAATCCCTCAACTCCTAGCCTCTCAACTCAGTTTTTGCAATGGTACTCACAAGGAGTAGTTGTCCAGAGTACATTAAATATTTAAAATGGTTCTTAACAGGTTTCCTGTCACCAGGGCTGAGTTGTAGAATATGAGATAAATTAAGGATAATAAGATAATTTGCCCATTTCCCCTTCTTTTCTCAGCTTTTCCACACTCGGGTAGATTTAAACTGAATGAGAGTAGGAAACATTGCTTTAATGAGTTAATTATTTACAAATCTTTACAAATCATTACAGCTTTTATTTTAGGCAGACACAGAGAGATACTGTGCACAAGTTCTGAAGACGTTCTGAATCATTTTCCCAAACTGCACTGCCTTTCTTTGTGAATATTTGGCCTGGAGATCATCAGACAGTAGATGATCTCCAAGAAGGTGAATATAATTAGGTGTTCTTTATTACTCACATTGTTTCATAAACAAAACATTGCAGTAAGGACTGGGTGTACTTATGAATACTCACAAACAATCCTTTTTAACACTTACATGAAATTGATTGATTTTTTTTTAAAAAATATAGTCTATCAACAGAATAAAATAAAGTCTACAACTATTATATTCAAGTAAAATAAAAAAGAACATATATATGTGTGTGTGTGTTAGATTCCTCAAAAAAAGACCCAGCCTTCTTTTCTTTTGAACCCCAAAATAAGCACTAGGTCTTATTTTTGGGAGACATCTTACTTACTTACCTTAGGACCACCACAGGCAGGCGTCCCATGCCCCAACACCTGTCACACCACTGCCTGACTTCTTCTGCGGCACCAGCATGATGCACCATGTGGCGTCCTGTCTTGAGCAGTAGCACCAGTGTGATGCACCATGTGGTGTTTGGCAGTGAGCGGTGGCACCAGCATGATGCACCATATGGTGTCCTGCCACAAGCAGTGGCACTGGCATGCTGCACCATGTGGCATCCTGTTGCAAGCAATAACACTGGTAAGATGCATCACATAGCGAGCAATGGCACTGGCATGATGCACTGTGTGGCGTGCGACTGCAAGCAGCCGCAGAGCTTAAACAATGGCACGACAGGTGTTGGGGTTTGGAACGCCTGGCTGCAGTGATTCCAAGATAAGTGGGTGTTGTGGCCCACCAGCAGCCTGCACGGATTGTTGCTGATCCCAACGACAAGGAGGCTGGTGTGGTGTGCTGCGCTAGCAGCCTTGGGTTGGACAGCGAGGAGGCTGAAGAAGATCTGGTGCCAGAGGCAGGGATTCAGTCAGGGCTTACAGAACCGCCAGAGGCTCCTTTAAGTGAAGAGGATGAAGAAGAGGAGCCACTTCTCAATGCATGGGCACACAGAGCTGCCAAAAGGCAGGAGTGGTTCCTCAGGAGGAGGTCTCCTCGAGAGTAAGGCTTGGGGCTAATTGGCCACACCCTTAGCCTATTTAAGAAAGAACGCAGCTTGTAACAAGCTGCAGGAAACAACTTTAGTTTGCTAATCATTGCGTTGGGATATCTCTGCAACCTTACTTATGGGCTTTCTGCCAACTCCAGTAAGACTCTGATTATCTTATCTGTGGAATACTGGCAGGCTGTTAAGAACACTTATTAACAGCCGGCATTTGCTAAAATTGCGTTATTTGAGTAAACTAAGTTTTGTTCAGAGTTTGTGTGTGCTGTGTTCTTTGGGATCCGTAGCTGGGGCGGAACAGTGGGTGCGGGATGTGTGGGGAAGTTCCAACCCCTCACCTCTACCCTAGCTTGATTTTTACACATGTGCCTCACCCCACCTCGTACAACCAGAATGTGGGATGGAGTGGGCAGGGTCTTAACTAGGGGTTATTTTTTGCCTAGGGCTTATATTAGGCTCACACATAAAAATAGATTGGGGCTTCTTTTTGGGATAGGTCTTATTTTGGGGGAAACATGGCAATATTAAAAAGTATATGTCATTTATTTTTATTATACTGTTTTATTTTCAGTACATTGTTGTTGGTTATTTTTAAATAACCTATTTTAGAAAATAAATTCTGTTGATGAGCCATAGAATAACACCTGAGGAGCACAGCACAAGTCTGCTTTGAAAGTATAGGAAAAGTCACATATCATGACAGAAGGGAACAAGTAGGCTTGGAGGCTCAGGTGAACCAGCCAGAGACCTGGTGCTCCCTCATCTGCTACCTGAGCCATCTGCTCCTCTTTGTCTAGTTGCAAAAATGAATGGATCTCTACAAATAAAAGATGACAAAGCAGATGAAAAGGCAAGGTCTTAAAATCATCTGGGAATGCCTCTGGAGGGTTAACTGTATAAACACATTGCTATGGTAACCTATACATGCCCAGATGGTTTAGAGTGCAAATGTAGGACTTTTATGTTTCTGAATGTTTCAGCAACCTGTTCTTATGTTGAACCGCATCATTTTTTGTTCAATGTGTAAGCAGAGCAGTCAACAGTATTCAACCATAACTATTCATTTATGTGAAATGATGGTAATTTGCAGTTCAGTCCTTGATTGTTCTCTCACCCTGAATTCAGATTATGATACTGATGTCAAGAGATAGATATGAAAGCATGATGGCAATACAAAATATGTAAACAATCTGAATAGATCATATACCAAATAATCTAATGGAGGGGAATTTTTGTTTCTGCTTTTTTCGCATACTGCAAAAAAACATTTTTTTAAAAAAAAATAGCTGTCTGTATATTGCTTGCATTTTGTGAGATTCCATTTTCATCCTTTTCTACATTACAGGTTTCAAGCAGGAATCCAGCTTTATATTGTGCAATACTGTAAAAATCATATAAAGTAGAAAACAAATGCTTAATAATGGTACTTCGGAGAATGTCACAGTTTCTTTGTGTATGGTGTAGATACAATTTTTTCAACCTATAGATGTACAAAATAAAGTTGCATATAGTTGTTGCTATCAGATTTGCTCCTAACTTTACTACACATATTAAAGGGACTTGGCTGTATGTGTAGAATTTGTGGCTCAGTGAACTTAACCATAATTCTTACTTTTAAACATCACCCAGAGTCACTTTTGTGAGATAATTTAAATGTAATAAATAAAATAAATAAAATAAAAGAAGAAGACTTTAATTGCATATGACTTCTACTTTATCTTTGTAGAAAAAGAATTTAATGATCGCAAAAGTTTATCTCTCTGAATATTTTGAAACACCCTTGGGGTTGCCTAATTTTGCTATTCAGACTTCCAGAAACATTTTTTTTCAAAAGGAAGATAGAAAGAAAATGAATCAATACAGATATTGATTGTTTGCCATCTACAAAAGTTCACACCTGCATAGAATTTGCACAGTAATCTATAATTGGATTTTATATGCTTACATACACACAAACTTGATGACAAAGTTATTGAGGAGACATAATTCAGAGCAAAATACACTTTATCAGTGAGGTTCAGTTTACTGAAAAGTTCATTGAGTTCAGTTGTCTTATAAGGACTGCAATCAAATGGGTTTATTTTTATTAGCATTAACCCTGCCATTTTATGAATGACTTTCCAGAAATAAGCCCCATTGACTTTAACAGAAATTGTGGAGGATGTGTCAAAGCATCTAATAAACAGTACTTGATAGAATGGAGATGATTTTAGTTTTAGCTAAAAGTTGTAGCTATATCATCTTTAGGAAATTATGTTTTGCTTCTAAATTTGATGTAAGTTTTTCTCCTCCTCTTCCATAATATATTTACAAGAAAGTACGTTGATAAATTTGTGAAATGTCATATAAATGTTATGCTCATATTTATTATTCGGAATAGACTACCTTTACCACCAATTTGTTTTTTCTAGTAGCCTGTAATGGTAATAATATTTGACAAGTATATAAGAAACGACCAGATTTTCTTAAGAATTTTTGTATAAAAAGAGTTGTTTAACTCGCATTTAGAATATGAATATAATTGTTCATGACAATAGGAAAGAGTATGTATAGCAGTTTTTGTTGTGTGTGGACATTTTTGATCTAGATTTTTTCCTTGTTTATACTTACTCATCAGTGTTGAGTTATCACAGTGGGAAAAGATAGTTTATTTATACATGATTATTTCTACACATGATGATGACTTGTATGTGAGAAAATTAGGACTGATCACCTCAGCTGAAATTGGTATTAATCAACTGAGACCAAATGTATTTTACACATACTTAATGAAATTGGGTAATGTTAATAAAATGCTGCAAATGGGTTCTTGTTTCAAAGATGAAATTTTGTCATCCTGGATTTGAAAGACAGCTAAGAAATACAGCTAAAGTGATGAGCCAGCTTCTAAAGAACTCAAAGAAATAATTACTCCACAATGAAATCAGAGAATCATAGCAAAGATTCAGTGAAAGACAACCTACCACTTTTTCAATAATTGGTTCTAAAATTGAACTGCTCTTATTGTTAGAATAAGACACACACACTTTTCTGGCAACTCAATCAGAAACTGCCTTTTTATTATGTCACTTATAAGTGGGTTTTACCATTCTATTTGCTTTTCTTTCTCTTTGCTCCTTTGTTCTTACTCCTTCTCGTTCTGCTCATCTCTTTTGTTCAACTGGCTTAAAGTAATAGTCATAGAATTCGTATGCACTATCTAGAGAGTCCAGTCTGTGTCTTCTCTCAATCCAGGTAACCAAAATTCTCTCAGCCATCTAAAGTTTACTTGGTGTTGATCAACTTTCCTGTCAGAAATTCTTCTGCAGAAAAACTTCTGCAGGTCTCTAACTCTTCTGGGTACTTGCTTTAGAACCACAATCTCTCTTCCTTTATATTTTAGGGTTTCCTCTTTTATTTTTTAAGAATTTCTGCTCTTATTGTTTTTTTCATGAATCTTACATGTACCTCCCTTGGGAGTTTCTTTTTTTTACCATAGCTACTGTGAATTCTAAACACTTCGTCTATCTCCACATGTGTTGTTATCTGTAATGTTTGAGCCAATAGATCGACCATCAACTCAGCTGTTTTCTTCTTTCTCTTCCTCAATATTCTGAAACCTCAGGAAGTGTTCAGCCTTTTCTATTTGCAACTGGATTACAGTTCCTTTGAGTTCTTTATTGGCCTGTGTTAGTCTCTGATTCATTTCCTCTGGGGGTTTTTTCTACTTGTTCTGACTTTTCTTCAATTATTTTAATCTTTTCTTCATTTTTGGCTAGCATTTGTTGAAAAGTCCCCAGTTTTTCATCCATACTTTGCATTTTCCCCTTGATCTTTCCCATCTCAGTCCTCATCTCACCTATCTCAGTCTTTATTTCATTATGGTTCTTGGTTATGGCCTCTTGTAGTATTTGGAACAATGTTTGCATATCTTTTTGAATTGAATTCATTTTTTTCCTGTTGGGTTAAGCTTTCTATTAACCTTTGGCTTGAAGGGCTTGATGTTGCTGATGATGGGTGGATGATGGGGCAGATGATGGTGCTGATCCAGGTTATTTTCCCTAATTTAGTTAGGATTGAATTTGACATTTTGAACTTTATCAACGTATCAGCAATTTTAGATAAGGTGCCCCACCACCCTTCAGATTTCTTCCAAATTCTCCACTTCCTCTTTGTGCCCTTTTTAATATTAACCAGTAATGCTCTTTCCCCCACAATTTTTCCCCTCTTTCAATCCTCAACTAATTTCACTATCTTTTAACTTTAATTTTAACTCTAAATTCCACACAGGTTGTATATAAAATGTCTAAGTAGTCTCTTCAATATCCCTCTTAATTCACTTATTCTTTTTATAGGAAATGATATTTGTAATCTGCAAAGCCCACAAGAAGCCCAATAGTTGCACATCATCTCTATTCAGCAATTCAGAAAATCTCCACTTAGCTTCAAGTTAAATTTCACACTGTCCAACATATTTGTAATCCACAAAGAGTCAAATGATCTCAAAGAAAAGTTTCTATGTCTTCCCCATCTGTTTCTAAGTATCCAGTGTAAGCAGTTTGCAAGTGTTAATTCCACAGGACAGCACCCAATTAAGTTTATCACCTCAATTCAGTTCCAAGGAACCCAAGCATTTTGCATTGTATCAGACTGTTCAATTGTTCAAGGTCTTCTCCCTTTGCTTGACAGTTTCCACCAGCAGGTGGCATCCTTACTCTATTTCTCCACTTTCATCCGAATCAAACTTTCAAACTTTCACTTCTGCAAAGTTCATTTTTCAGATTACACTGTATACTATATATCAAAAAAGTATATTAAGTATCCAAAAAGCTGGCAAAATAGCCACAAGCAAGCCACCTGGAACTCCAACCTGTTAAAGGTCTATTTTTACCAAGTACTTTCTTCTCCTTTGCTCAGATCTGTCAACAGCTCATGTATTTGGTTGTCACCATTTTAGAGGAGTGAATAAAGACCACCTACTCTCTTTTAGAGTCTTGTTTTCAGAAAGAAGTTAATTTCTGGGGTACATTCCTCAATAGGAGTTGAAAATTAAGAATAGCTCATCGGGATCACACACACTGTTTTCCGCTCATCTCCTTTATTGCTCTTTCATTGGAGCTGTCACAGCCTTGGTCCAACCAGCTTAATGGCCATCTTTTTCCCCTGTCAGGATGAGGAGTTTTCCAGGATCAAACAGTGAGTTTGCAGGCTCCCTGTGATCAACAAAACTTCCCCCTCTGCTTCTGCCACCTCTCCAAGGCAGCTTGGGTCCAACTGAGTCCAACTGGACTCCCTGTCAGGTAGAATATGGCGGCTTAACATGGAGCCTCATGAAAGCTCGCCATTCTTGCCACAACATCAGCTTTACCCTGACTATTCTCCCCTTTTTAACCTGTAATATGCTCACATATTTCCCAGTAGAATATAACATTTTTTTTAAAGATTGTAGTAACAAGTGGGTTAAGTCCAATCTGCACCCCAGCCCAGCTCCAATCATGTTTCTCCATTGTGTTTCACTCAATCAATTCCAACTTTTCATGAAAGAAAAAGATATCACGAAGTTGGAATTGATTGAGTGAATGTTTTCAATCACACGCTTCACAATGGGGAAGATGGGGTCCAATCCTCTTCCTGAAGTCCATTATGACATGGAGCCACAATGTGACCTTGAGTTATCTTGACAAAAAAAAGCAGTTGCTTTTCCTGCAGAGCTGCCTGTGTTGGGATGCACCACCTCCCTGCCAGCCAGCTGAGCGTGGGCGTGCTGCTCCTGGGCTAGTCAGCCTTCGGACATCATTCCCACCACCCAGCACCAGTTCAGGGGTTCCTCCTCCCCCCATGGTGGGGAGAGAGAGAAACAGAAGGAGGCAGAGAGAGAGAGGGAGGGGGAGGGGGAGGGGAAAGAGAAATGATATTACAAAAGTTTTTCTTTTTTATTGTTGCTAAATATAATGCTTCAAAAGCAGACAAAGTTGCCCCAAAGGAATCTTTGAGGGCTGAATGCTGAGAGGCACAGATTTCCTCTGCCTTCTGCGAACGAAATAGGCCAGGGTCTTCCCACTAAGTGGCCTCACTAAGCCCACTTGCAAACTCCACCTCCAAACATTTGGCTCGCATGTCCCTCCCATCCAACACCAGGGAAGGTGTGTGCTCTGCCTGCTCCGCTCTCGCTGGCCAGAGGTGAGGCTCCACGCCACTGCCTCCCAGCCAGAGCACCATATTTCTTTGTTTGCTTGCTGGTCACCAACCCACCCAGGTTGCCTGGGCCCCTGCTGTGGAGGGAGAGAAGGAGAGGGAGGGGGGTCTCCCCAACAGGATCCAGGTTGGAGTTGCCTTATTTTGTGTGGATCTCTGAAGCTTGGCTTTGCCTGCCAGCCTCCACTCCCCCTCCACTCCCTTTTCACCCAAGTGGTTGGATTCACACAACATGTGAAGCTGGACAGGAGAGCATAGATAGATAGATAGATAGGACAGAGAGAGAGAGAAATGGAAGGAGGGAAAGAAAGAGAGAGAGAAAGAGAGAGGCAGAGAGGGGGGAGAGAAAGAGAGAGGGAAAGAGAAAATGAGGGGAAGGGAAAGAGAGCAAGAGGGAGGGAAAGAGGTAGAAAAAGAGAGAGAGGGAGAGGGAAAGAGACAGAGGGAGGGAGAGAAAGAGAGAGGGAGGGAAAGAGAGAGAAAGAGAGGGGGGATGGGGAAAGAGAGAGAGGGAGGAAAGTGAGAGAGAGAGAAAAGATGGGGAAGGAAAGAGAGAAATAATATTACAAAAGTTTTTCTTTTTTATTGTTGCTAAATGTAATATTTCAAAAGCAGAAAAAAATGAAGGGGCATAAAACTTCATTTATCATGTTTTTCTTAGAACAATTAGCTGAATTCTGCCTTGTTTATCATTATTTTAGTAGTAAAACTTCAGTATTCAGGTTAAATTGCTATGTTGGCACTTTGCGATAAATAAGTGGGTTTTCGGTTGCAGTTTGGGCACTCGGTCTCTAAAAGTTTCGCCATCACTGTCGTACATTGTTACTACAAGATTTTGGTAAAATTCTGATATTTTCCAATCTACACCAGCAGGAAGAACAAATATTTGCAAACTCATGGGCTGGCCAATTTGCCCAGTTCAATCAGCAGCAATAAGGCTGAAGCCACCATGTTCTGAAGAATTAGGTTTTATTAGGTTGCCCTTTTGCATAAATTTAACCTATCACTTTTCATTCTGTCCCCCTTCCCTACTAAAGCTGTTCAGTAGCTGACATTAAAAATAACATTCATGATGTATTTAATCTATAAGCCATGCTAAAAAGACTATTTTACCTTCTTGTGCTGGGAGCTCTATTTCCCAATGATAAATAGAACCAAGCGAGCAGAATAATTAGTGTATCATACTCTGACAGAAAGATTACTGCCATGTCCCATAGGTACCAAGAGATTCATTGAAACATGTAGGATCATTTTAATGCCTTTTCTCAAGTTCCACAAAAGAACTGGAGCTGCTCTTCAAATGCTATTTATATGCCTAAAAAACCTCAATCTAAATCTAACTAAAAGAAACATAACCAGATATAATAGAAATATAAATAGTCCTTACCTGCTGGAATTAACACAATTGCCCTGTGTGAGTAACATGCATATTCATACAAGTGCCTTATTTGCCTTATTATCTGCTTCTTTGCTAATTAAAATACAATCCTGACTTGCTACTGTGTTTAGGGAAGCAATGATTCTGAAAATTTTAGCAGATGTCATTGTGTCCTTTAGTGTTGTTAATTCTTTCCAGATTTAAACTGTAGCACTGCATTGATATAGGCACATCTGTTACATGATTTACAAGGGGTGTGTGCAAAACATTCCAAGATTAAAATAGCAATTTTGAGTGTGCCAAGTGTTGTGAAGTTTTGTCACAAGCTCAGAAAAAGTTCAGGACAAGCCATTCCATCTTGTTTTGTGTTCAGATGCTTATGATCAGCTTCTTTTCTTTGAAATCCCTCCAAGCCATGGAGATCTGGGGACACATTAGCCAATTTAAAAAGAAAACATGAGAAAAAGCATGATAAGCCTGTAGACCAGATGTGTCAAACACACGGCCTGCAGAGTTGGCCCATGGGACCATCCTGGAGATGGCGGGGCACCGGCTCCGGCCACCCCAGCCCTGGCCATGCCCACCCAGTTGGCTGCAATGACCAGGCCATGCCCCCCCGTCCCCCCAAGGACAAACAAACTCCTGATGCATGTTGTGATGGGATCGAGTTTGACACCCCTGCTGTAGACTCTTTCCAACTCCTTTATCAGCAAGTGGCAATAGGAGTCATAGTACTTTTTTTTCTGTAGCAAAATAAGTGTGCTTGTGTTTCTGCTTTCCCTTCCTATGGCATATGTGGGCTTATGTGTGAGTATGTGTGTGTATGTGTGTGTGGTGTATAAGAAATTTAGGGCAAACTCCATATGTTCCACTCTAAGTAACATAGTGAGGATCAGGATGAAGGAGGCCTAGAATAGAAGAAATCACAGCATTCTAAGCCTAATGCTTGCTTGCTTTTGTCATAGAGATGTATGATTAATTGATTATTTATCATCAAGTTGTATTTGCTTCCTAGTAATCACCATGACATAGAGCTTCATGGGTCAAAGATTTTATGGAATGTCTTTCTCTGCTGCCTAAATCTTCTTGCAGCTCAAGTAGAAGTTAGAAATGAGCTACATAAGCAGTTCCCAGATGATGGAATTTTAAGATGACCAACTATTGTTGCCAGGTTTTATTTTATTTATTTATTTTATTTTATTTCGAATTTATATACTGCCCTTCTCCCTGGGGACTCAGGGCGGTGTACAGCCAAGTAAAAACACATAATACAAACATTAAGAACAATTAAAAGGAATATCTCAATTGGCCCAAGATTTTAAAAAGACAAACCAATTTAAAATCATCTAAAAGGATTTGTTAGGCCAGCCTGGCTTGTTGGAAGAGGAAAATTTTAAGGGCACGGCGGAAGGCACGGTGGTCTTGGATTCTCCTTATCTCTGGGGGCAGCTGATTCCAGAGGGTAGGAGCCCCCACAGAGAAGGCCCTCCCCCTGGGGGTCACCAGCCTGCATTGCTTGGCTAATGGCACCCCGAGAAGGCTCTCTCTGTGGGAGCACACAGATCGATGGGAGGTCGTCAGTGGCAGAAGGCGGTCTCGCAGATAACTAGGTCCTATGCCATGGAGTGTTTTAAAGGTGGTGACCCACACCTTGGAGTGCACCTGGAAGACCACCGGGAGCCAGTGCAGCTCGCACAGGAGCGGTGTTATGTGGGAGCACCATGCAGCTCCCATAATTACCCGCGTGGCCGCATTCTGGACCAGTTGGAGCCTCCGGATGCTCCTCAAGGGGAGCCCCATGTAGAGAGCATTACAGTAGTCCAGGCGAGAGGTGATGAGGGCATGAGTGACTGTGCACACGGAATCCCGATCAAGAAAGGGGCGCAACTGGAGAATCAGGCGAACCTGACAAAAAGTCCCCCTGGCTACAGCCATCAGATGTTCCTCCAAAGACAGCTGCGTATCCAGGAGGACACCCAGATTGCGCGCCCTCTCCATGGGGGCCAAAGATTCGCCCCCGATAGTCAGCGATGGAGTCAGCTGACTATATTGGGATGCCGGGAACCACAACCACTCAGTCTTGGAAGGGTTGAGCTTGAGCTTGCTCCTCCCCATCCAGATCCGTACAGCCTCCAGGCACTGGGACATCACTTCAAGGGCATCGTTGGGGTGGTCTGGGGTGGAGATGTACAGCTGGGTGTCATCAGCGTACTGATGGTATCTCACCCCAAAGCCATGGATGATCTCGCCCAGGGCTTCACATAAATGTTGAACAGAAGGGGCGAGAGGACCGACCCTTGCGGCACTCCATAGATGAGAGGCCTTGAGGTCGACCTCTGCCCCCCCTGTCAACACAAACTGCAACCGGTCAGAGAGAAAGAAGGAGAACCACCGTAACACGGTGCCCCCCATCCCCAACTCTTCCAACCAGTGCAGCATGATACCATGGTCGATGGTATCAAAAGCCGTTGAGAGATCTAATCTAACAGAGGAGCAACCCCTGTCCCGAGCCCTCCAGAGATCATCAACCAACGTGACCAATGCCGTTTCCATGCTGTGGCCAGGTCTGAAACCCGACTGGAACGGATCTAGATAGGACGTTTCCTCCAGGAATCGTGAGAACTGTCGTGCGACCCACAAAGCGAAGGTTGGAGACAGGATGGTAGTTAGCCAATACTGCCGGGTTGACAATGCCTTTGTAACTACTAATGCTGTTTTGGCTGAGTACCTTTGATATTGAGTGCATCAGATAGTGTGCATATGCTGTAAAATTTTGCCTTGTTTTTAAGTATTAAATTGCCCACACAAAGCAGTAGAATGATGATAAGGCAAGATAAAGCAAGCTTCTCTACAATACTATGCTGAAGTGTCCCCTAATTATTTAAAACTTGGATATTGACTATATTTTTCCTTTCAGATTGGGAATAATATCTAGAATTTGTATAATCGGATTAGTTGTGTTAGAACCAGCACTGTCAGCAGACATTGTTTAAAAATCAAGAAGATGACAGTCACTGTAACACAACCAAACTTCTACCCATTTATACATGCATGGAACATCAACACACATACAAAAAATATAGGGCTTTAATTCCACTGATGGATCTTTGACCTACCATGTAGAATCTGCTAGTTGGTATATTCCTGATGTATGAAAATTTTACTGAATTTAAGACCTGATATTTCAAAACAAAGCAAATAGGAGAAGAAACAATTCCTAATTAAATATCAGTGCGTCTCTGTTTGAAAGGACAGATACACTATATTAATTTACAATACCTTTTTTGTTATATGGCAATAGCACTTAGATTTATATACCACTTCACAGTGCTTTACAGACCTCTCTAAGCAGTTTACAGAGTCAGCATATTGCCCTCAATGATCTGGGTCCTCATTTTTACTGACCCCAGAAGAATGGAAGGCTGAGTCAACCTTGAGCCAGTGAGACCTGAACTGCCAAACTGCTGGCAGCCAGTGATCAGCTGCAGTACTGTGCCACCCTGACTCTTCAGTATAGTACTTCCATTTCCTGTGGTGTACTTTTTAAAAAAGAGCTATAGTCTACGTTTTAAAGATAATGTCACATTGTTCCATTTGACAGGTTGATGGAAACCATATTCTACACTTGCTTTTAAAATTAGTAATCTCGGCAACCTTTTGCAAGCTAAAAATATGCACATTTATTTGATTCCTTTCCTGAATCAAACATGTTTGATTTTATCTTTTATTTCATAAATAAAACCTTCATATACCAAAGAAATTGAAGAGCAACCTCTGTTCTTAAATTGTAATGGAGAAGAAAAGATAGATTTACAATTGAAGACTGCAAGAGTATGTTTGGATGTGTCTTCTAACTTTTCTAAGTTTTCATCCAAAATGGGTCCAACAAATTCTGGTGCTCTACTTTAAACTAATTTTCTTCAGCTATACCTTAAAAATCAGGGAATTGAAATTAATATATTACAAAAAAGTTATTCTGGATATTGACAAACATAAAAGAAAAAGAATAAAATATAGAGTTTTCTGCCATACTTCTAGAGCGGTGCCCCCAAACCCTGTTCTCTGGAGAAAGATTTTTCTGTGGACCAGAGGGGGCATGGTTTTGTGTGCTGCCTACATCCTGTGGATGGGGCTTTGCTTGTTTGCATGGCCCAGTTATTGGCATGCCAACACTTGAAATTTAGCTCAAGTGCCTCCCATTTCTCTTAATTCCATACGGATCTGGATGGGGAGGAACAGGCTCAGACTCAACCCATCCAAGACCAAGTGGCTGTGGTTTCCGACGTCCCGATATAGTCAGCTGGTGCCATCGCTGACTATCGGGGGCGAATCATTGGCCCCCGCAGAGAGGGCGCGCAACTTGGGCGTCCTCCTGGATTTACGGCTGTCTTTAGAAGAGCATTTGACGGCCGTGACCGGGAGGATTTTTCATCAGGTTCGCCTGATTCGCCAGTTGCGTCCCTTTCTGGATCGGGACTCTTTACACACAGTCACTCATGCCCTCATCACCTCTTGCCTGGACTATTGTAATGCTCTCTACATGGGGCTCCCCTTGAGGAGCACCCGGAGGCTCCAACTGGTGCACAGTGCGGCCGTGCGGGTGGTGATGGGAGCGACGTGGCACTCCCATGTTACTCCTCTCCTGTGTGAGCTGCACTGGCTCCCGGTGGTCTTCCGGGTGCACTTCAAGGTATTGGTTACCACCTTTAAAGCGCTCCATGGCTTAGGACCCGGGTACTTGCGGGACCGCCTACTACCACCAATAGCCTCCCACCGACCGGTACGCTCCCATAGAGAGGGGCTCCTCCGGATGCCGTCGGCCAAACAATGTCGACTGGCGGCCCCCAGGGAGAGAGCCTTCTCTGTGGGGGCACCCACTGTCTGGAACGAGCTCCTCCCAGAGATACGGAGGATCCCGGACCTTCGTGCCTTCCGCCGTGAGCTAAAAACTTTTCTGTTCCACCAGGTGGGCCTGGCCTAATTTTTCGCTTCTTCTGTAAAAATAATTTAAAAATTTTAAAATTTAAATATTTTAATATTTGGGGTTTTAATATTTTATAATTGGGATTTTAAATAGTCGGGGCCATTGTTTAATTTGGTTTTATTTGGCTTTTAAATTTTGTATGTATGTTTTTTACTTTTGGCTGTTCACCGCCCTGAGTCCCCTTGGGGAGAAGGGTGGTATATAAATCTAAATAATAAAATAAATAAATAAAATAAATAATTGTTGCTGATGTATTTCCATCCCTTGATTGGAGTCAACCTGTGGTAAATTAAATTGATTGGACATGATTTGGAAAGTGACACAGCTCTCTATAGAAGGCCACACAGCTGACAATATATACTAGCTGAGCAAAAGCCATGAACTCAAAGAAACTGCCTGCAGAGCTCAGAGACAGAATTATTGCAGGCACAGATCTGGGGAAGGCTACAATAACATTTCTGCTGCAGTGAAGGTTCCTAACACACAGTGGCTTCCATAATTCTCAAATGGAAGATATTTGGCACAACCAGGACTCTTCCAAGAGCTGGTCGCCTGGTCAAACTGAGCAATCATCTGGTGTTTTTAAACTTGTTGGTCCTAATAGCTAAAGTGTTCCTAATAGCTGAAAAGAGCCTTGGATAGTACAGTGGACTAAAGCACCCCGTTATTAACATCAGCTGCCTGCAATTATTGCAGGTTCGAATCTCACCAAGGCTCAAGGTTGACTCAGCCTTCCATCCTTTCTAAGGTAGGTAAATTTAGGACCCAGTTTGTGGGGGCAATAAGCTGACTTTGTATAAATATACAAAAGTATGAAGGCTATTGCTTAACGCATTGTAAGCCACCCTGAGTCTCCGGAGAAGGGCGGCATATAGATCATTTTTTTAAAAAAAAGAGCAGTTAACAAACAATTTCTGAAAGTGATTAGAAAAGAAAGTATGTGAACTGGGTGTCCCTTTAAAGATGCTGACTCTGGTTTGAGCAAGATTAATGTTTGCTCATCTCCCATATCCAAGAACTCTAAACCTGCCCAGAGACTGCTGTCTTGAGATCTCCTTGTGAGAAGCAACTTCCTGGACCACTTGTCTGGAAGAGCTACTCTACTCACTGGCTCTTCAATTCTTCCATGTTTGTTGGGTTTGTTTTTCGGGGAGCCATCCTCAATTGGCCATTTTTCCAGAAGACTTCAGTTTTCATTTTTTTTTATTTAAATAGTCAAATCAATTATGGTAGATTATGCAAATTACAAAGATAATTGTAATCTAATCTAATTATCTAAAGATAATCTAAACTTTCTTTACATGATACTACAATTGCATTACTCAAAATTTTTATTTTATTAAATTAAATTTTTATACCGCCCTTCTCCAGCTGGACTCAGGGCAGTGCACAGCCAAGAATAAAAAACTTCCCAATACAAAATTTAAATTTTTAAAAAGAATTAAACAAATATTTGGCCCAAAATTTAAAACCACCCGACTAAAATCCATTTACAATTTAAAAATATTTAAGGGGAGGTTACGCCAGCCCAGCTTGATGAAAAAGAAAAGTTTTAAGGGCACAGCAAAAAGCACGGAGATCTGGTATCCTACGTATCTCCAGGGGCAGGTCATTCCAGAGGGCAGGTGCTGCCACAGAGAAGGCCCTCCCCCTGGGGATGGCCAGCCGACATTGCCTGGCCGACGGCACCCTGAGGAGTCCCTCTCTGTGGGAGCATACTGGCCGGTGGGAGGATATTGGCAGCAGAAAGCGGTCTCGTAAGTACCCAGGCCCTATGCCATGGAGTGCTTTAAAGGTGGTAACCAACACCTTGAAGTGCACCTGGAAGACCACCGGAAGCCAATGGAGAGAGAATCCAAAATAAAAGGTTCAGTGGAAATTAAATTGGTATTCTATCAATCTGTCTGTCAAACATTTGTTTCTTGGAGTGCATCTGCTCCGTTGTGGTTTTTATTTTAAAGTCCCCAGTGATATCAATGTTGTGTTTTATACCAAGGAACCTTACTTGGAGAACAATAGTGAACACTCCAACAAAAGCAATGATAAATACTGTCCTACAGTAAAGTCATTTCAGGTGACTATAGTACAGTTACCATATTTTTGAGGCAAAATTGTAGACACCACAGATGGCATATATCAGGGGTGAAATTCAACCGGATTGGACCAGCTCGGGCAAACCGGTAAGGACAATTTGAATCAGTTTTCCAAACCAGTAAAAATCACCCTGATTGGCCCCACGCCTGCTCGCCCACTTGCCGCTCACCTCTTCCAGGTGCTCACTCAGGCCTCTGGCCGCTTGATATTCCACAGAATTCAATGTTAAATGAAGCAGAGAGAATCCAAACTTTTCTCCCTCCATTCACAGTGGAGCTGCTGCAGCCTGTCCCTTTAAGGTACTTCAACCCCGGGATGGAGGGGGCCAGGGGGGATCATAAAGGCAACAGCAGCTCCTCTGTGAATGGAGGGTGAAAAGTTTGGATTCTCTCTACCACAGCATTCTCGTGCTCATACAAT